>CAMRHE010000268.1:0-455000 GCA_947044405.1 Leptodactylus fallax | reverse complement strand
AGGACCTACCGCCGCCTTCATCAACTATTTCACCACCTGGCTAATGCACTTCCTATCCACAGACACCCCCACCATCATCATGAGTGATTTCAACATCCCCATTAACTCAAACCACCCCCCACTTCCAGTCTTCTATCCCTCACTGCCTCCTTTGGTCTCTCTTAATGGACCTCCTCTGCCACTCACACAAAGGGGCACACGCTGGACCTCATATTCACCTGCCTCTGCTCTCTATCCAACCTCTCTAACTCTCTGACCACGCTCTCTGATCACAACCTGCTGACATTATCTGCCCTCTCCTCTGTAATAGACCCACAAACCCCTAAACCAACACGCCCCCGCAGGAACTGTAATCACCTTGACATCCGCACACTCTCAGACTCTGTCCTACCACTCACTGACATATCCTCACTCCTTGACGCAGATGCCGCTGCTGCCTTCTATAAAACCACCATTACTTCAGTCCTTGACTCTGTGACCCCCTTCACAAACACCAGAGCCTGACCGATCAACAGGCAACCCTTAGCGCAGATGACCTGGCCTCTTATTTCCATGATAAAAATGATAAGATCCGTCAGGAAATAACTGCCCAATCCCCAGGTAGCATTGACCCCCTCACCAGCCGCACTTCAGACTGTTCATTCTCATCTTTTGAACCTGTTACAGAGGAGGAAGTATCTCAGCTACTTTCCTCTTCTCGCCCTACGACCTGCAGTAGTGACCCTTTCCCCTCACACCTTCTCCAGTCTCTGTCGCCTGCCGTCACAACTTACCTTACTAAAATATTTAACCTCTCTCTCTCTTCTGGAATTTTCCCATCCTCTTTCAAACATGCTGTCATAACCCCACTACTGAAGAAATCCTCCCTTGACCCGTCCTGTGCTGCTAGCTATCGACCTGTCTCTAACCTTCCTTTTATCTCCAAGATCTTGGAACGCTTGGTCTATTCTCGTTTAATCCGGTATCTTTCTGCTAACTCTCTTCTTGACCCCTTACAATCTGGCTTCTGCACTCTGCACTCTACTGAAACGGCCCTCACAAAAGTCTCCAATGATCTCCTGACAGCTAAATCCAAAGGTGACTTCTCTCTTCTTATTCTTCTAGATCTCTCAGCAGCATTTGACACTGTTGACCATCAACTCCTTCTCACTATGCTCCGCTCTGTCGGCATCACAGACACCGCTCTCCTGGTTCTCCTCTTATCTCTCTGACCGCACTTTCTGTGTATCATTTGCGGGCTCTGTTTCTTCCCCTCTTCCCCTTGCCGTTGGGGTTCCTCAGAGCTCGGTCCTAGGTCCCCTGCTCTTCTCCCTCTACACAGCACCCATTGGACAAACCATCACTAGATTTGGCTTCCGGTACCATCTTTATGCTGATGACACCCAATTATACACGTCATACCGTGACATCACACCTGCACTAATACAGAACACCAGTGACTGTCTCTCTGCCGTCTCTAATATCATGTCTTCGCTCTGTCTGAAACTGAATCTTTCAAAGACTGAATTACTGCTGTTTCCACCATCTAATAGATCTGTCCCTGATATCTCCATTGCAGTCTCCGGCCTTACCATAACTCCTAGGCAGTATGCCCGCTGCCTCGGGGTTTTGTTTGACTCAGACCTTTCCTTCACCCCCCATATCCAATCACTCGCACGCTCTTGTCATCTCCACCTCAAAAACATCTCCAGAATCCGCCCTTTCCTTACCACAGATACATTAAAGACACTTATTGTTGCCCTGATTCACTCTCGCCTTGACTACTGTAACTCCTTACTAATCGGTCTTCCCTTTACTAAACTCTCCCCGCTACAATCTATTCTGAATGCGGCGGCCAGGCTCATCTATCAGTCTAGACGCTACAGCGATGCCTCTGGTCTGTGCCGATCACTACATTGGCTGCCTATTCAATACAGAATACAATATAACTTATCACCCTCATTCACAAGACTCTCCATAATGCTGCACCTCCCTACATTTCCTCCCTCATCTCTGTCTATTGCCCAACCCGTACTCTCCGTTCACTCAATGACCTAAGACTAGCATCCTCTATTATCAGAACCTCCCACGCTCGTATACAAGACTTCTCCCGAGTTGCACCACTTCTCTGGAATGCTCTATCCCAGACTATCAGATTAACCCCCAATTTCCACAGCTTCAAGCGTAAACTAAAGACATATCTTTTTAGACAGGCCTCTCACAACTCCTAATGTAAACCCTTCCGTAGTTAGAATCCCTAAAACGTACCCTCCTCTCAGGGGCGTAACTATCGGGGTAGCCGCGGTAGCGGCTGCCACAGGACCCGGGACATTAGAGGCCCCGGAGCCCTGTGGCAGCCGCTACCGCAAACCCCACAAACCAGTAATGATCGCGGTCGCAGGGGGTGCGAACGCGAACGTACCCGGCAGGTTACGGAGCCCGCGGCCAGCTGGAGATGGCCAGGCCCCGGACCATTATGATAGTGGTCGGGGAAAGCCTGGTTCCCCGACCGCTATACATACTGTTATTGGAAAGGGGCCCTGGCATATTGCAGGCCCCTTTCCAATAGATGGCAGGGCAGGGGAGGTGACTGAAAATAATAAACACATATTCTCACCTCTCCTGGGCGCAGCTTTCTCTCCGGCGCTCTTCCGTAATGTTACTGAGGCCTGTGATTAGGCCCCAGCGGTCACATGGGGCGCGGCCGCGTAATGACGTCAGTGCGCCCCCATGTGACCGCTGAGGCCCAATCACAGGCCTCGGCAGCGACGTCGGAAGAGGGCCTGAAGACGCTGAAGACGGCAGGATGGAGCGAGGATGCCAAGGAAAGGTAAGGCAAGGCGAGTATGAATGTTTGTTATTTTTAATCACTTCCCCTGGGCCTCCGATTATTATACTGAGATCTGAGGAGACCCCAGAATATAATAGCACTGAAGTGGAGGGGGGCTGTTGGGAGCTATAACACTGAGTGGGGGCCACTGTAGAGCATATAATACTGTGTGGGGGCCACTGTAGAGCATATAATACTGTGTGGGGGCCACTGTAGAGCATATACTACTGGGTGGGGGCTACTGTAGAGCATATAATACTCGGTGGGGGCCCCTGTAGAGCATATAACACTGGGTGGGGGCCCCAGTAGAGCATATAACACTGGGTGGGGGCCCCTGTAGAGCATATAACACTGGGTGGGGGCTCCTGTAGAACATATAATACTGGGTGGGGGCCACTGTAGAGCATATAACACTGGGTGGGGGCCACTGTAGAGCATATAATACTGGGTGGGGGCCACTGTAGAGCATATAACACTGGGTGGGGGCCACTGTAGAGCATATAACACTGGGTGGGGGCCACTGTAGAGCATATAATACTGGGTGACGGCCACTGTAGAGCATATAATACTAGGTGGGGCCACTGTAGAGCATATAATACTGGGTGGGGGACACTGTGGGGGGAGCATATAATACTGGGTGGGGGCCACTGTGGGGGGGCCAGGGGGCCACGGGGGGGGGGGGGCTGTGGGGAGCATATAATACTGTGTGGGGGCCACTGTAGGGAGGATATAATACTGGGTGGGGCCCACTATTGGGGGCATATAATACTGGGTGGGTACCACTGTGGGAAGCATATAATACTGTGTGGGGACCACTGTGTGGAGCATATTATACTGTGTGGGGCCACTGTGGGTGAGCATATTATACTGTGTGTGGGGAGAGAAATGTAGAGCATATAATGCTGTATGGGGGCCACTGTGGAGCATATAATGCTGTGTGGGGGCCACTGTTGAGCATATAATACTATCTGGGGCCTCTGCTGAGCATATTTTACTGTTTGGGGACCCGTAACCGGTTCGGGGGGGGCCCATGTCAAATGTTCGCCTTGGGGCCCAGTCATTCCTAGTTATGCCACTGCCTCCTCTGTTTATGCTTCAACATTACCTCACAGGATATGATGCCGTATCAGACTAGCTTTACATGTCCAGGCACCATCTGCATGTTAAAGGACATGACTGGTGACGGCTCATACAGCTTTATATATGTGTAATGACAGTAACCTCTATTACAAAATTGTCTGACCATTGTATAAGCAATGCTACGTCTGTTGCCGCCCCTGCTACCTCTTGTGTCACCCCCTCTACCTCACAGATTGTAAGCTCTTGCGAGCAGGGCCCTCAGTCCCAGTGTGTGAATTGACTATTTCTTTGTAATGTATCTATTTTGTCAGTACTTGAACCCTAAAAGTTGTACAGTGCTGCGGAATATGTTGGCGCTATATAAATAAAATGTATTATTATTATTCAAACATCCTACCGTCACACCTATACTTAAGAAACCGTCCCTCGACCCATCCTCTCCAGCCAACTATTGCCCCATCTCACTGCTCCCGTACGCCTCTAAATTGCTTGAGCAACATGTCCACTCCGAACTATCCTCCTATCTCTCGTCCAACTTACTCTTTGGCAGACTACAGCAGTGGTAGGCAATCTTTTTTGTTCGGCGTGCCGATTTTAATTAAAAATCAAAGATGAGGTACTCAGAGTGCCGGTCAATAATTGTAAGTCTGACGACCCCTAAACTAAAGTCATATACCACAAACCATAACACAGAAGTGCTGCCACCAGATGCCTTAGGACGCATGCGTTTACTGCTATTTCCTGGGACGCACCTGTACTCTCTGATTAGAAGCAATGAAAGTACATGTACATCCCGCAATTAGTGGTAAATGTATGTGTCCAGGAGCACCGTATGGCAGCATCCATATGGTGAAAACCCATTATGTATCTGGATTCAGCTATATTCTTAGGCCACTGGAACTTTTACTTTGATGTAAAACTGGTGCATTTTTGCACAAAAAAAAAAAAACAAAGCCTGAGTTTTCTGTGCAAAAACAAATCCTTAATACAGAAAACACACCGTTATACAGAATAATGTCCCATAGTGGTCCCTGCACATGGTATTATGTCCCACAGCCATAGCAGTCCCTGCACACAGTATTATGTCCTATAGCAGCTCCTGCACACGGTATTATATCCCATAGCGGTCCTTGCACACGGTATTATGTCCCATAGTGGCGCCTGCACACGGTATTATGTCCCATAGCAGCCCCAGCACTGGTATTATGTCCCATAGCAGCCCCTGCACATGGTATTTGTCCCATAGCGGCCTCTGCACACGGTATTTGTCCCATAGCGGTCCCTGCACACGGTATTTGTCCCAAAGTGGTCCCTGCACACGGCATTATGTCCCATAGCGGCCCCTGCACACGGTATTATGTCTCATAGTGGCCCCTGCACACAGCAATATGTCCATAGCGGCCCCTACACATGGTATATGTCCAATAGCGTCCCCTGCACACAGTATTATGTCCCATATCGGCCCCTGCACATGGTATTATATCTCATAGCGGCGCCTGCACACAGTATTATGTACCACAGTGGCCCCTACACACAGTATATGTCCCATAACGGCCCCTACACACGGTATTATGTCACATAGTGGCCCCTACACACGGTATTATGTCCCATAGTGACCCCTGCACACGGTATTATATCCCATAGTGGCGCCTGCACACAGTATTATGTTCCATAGTGGCCCCTACACACGGTATTATGTCCCATAGCGGCCCCTACACACAGTATTATGTCCCATAGCGGCCCCTGCACACGGTATATGTCCAATAGCGGTCCCTGCAGACGGTATTATGTTCCATAGTGGCCCCTGCACACAGTATTATGTCCCATAGTGGCCCCTGCACACAGTATTATGTTCCATAGTGGCCCCTGCACACGGTATTATATCCCATAGCGGCGCCTGCACACAGTATTATGTTCCATAGTGGCCCCTACACACGGTATTATGTCCCATAGCGGCCCCTGCACACGGTATATGTCCCATAGCGGTCCCTGCACACGGTATTATGTTCCATAGTGGCCCCTGCACACAGTATTATGTCCCATAGTGGCCCCTGCACACAGTATTATGTTCCATAGTGGCCCCTGCACATGGTATTATATCCCATAGCGGCGCCTGCACACAGTATTATGTTCCATAATGGCCCCTGCACACGGTATAATATTCTAACTTTTATAATATTCCAATTTGTGCCACTCACTAGCTATTATTATACTGTGGGGTATCTTCAGACCCCAAAGTATAATAAGTGGAGGGCGAAGAGAGGTGACAAACATAAAAAAACAATGTACTCACCATTCCACGCTCCGCAGCAGCTGTGTTCTCTTCGGGAACTTCTCCCTGTAGTGAGCGACCCACAGGGGTCACGTCGCGTCATTATGCATAATGACGTCAGACGCAGACGCGAACCCTGAGGCCCTGTCAGCTGACTTCAGGCATAAGCGCCCGAAGAGAACAGAGCAGCTGCGGAGCGTGGAATGGTGAGTGACATTGTTTTTTATGTTTGTCACCTCCCCCGGGGGCTCCGCTTATTATACTCTGGGGTCTGAAGAAACCCCACAGTATAATAATAGCAGTTTCGTTTCGGCCGTGTTTGGTCCGATCGAAACTGCTGGGTGAGGACTCGGGCTGCCGTGCCAGGGAAATAAGTCTCGCGTGCCACTCTTGGCACACGTGCCAGGGGTTACTGACCCCTGGACTACAGTCAGGCTTCAGACCCCTTCACTCCACAGAAACTCCCCTAACCAAAGTCACTAACAACCTTCTAACTGCCAAAGCCAAGCGTCACTACTCTGTCCCCCTCCTTGACCTCTCCTCTGCCTTTGACACAGTTGACCATTCCCTCTTGTTAGAAACGCTCTCATCCCTTGGCATCACAGACCTGGCCCTTTCCTGGATCTCCTCATACCTCACCAACCGCACATTCAGCGTCTCCCATTCGCACACCACCTCCTCGCCACGCCCTCTTTATGTAGGTGTCCCCCAAGGCTCCGTCCTAGGACCCCTCCTATTCTCCATCTACACCTCCGGCCTTAGCCAACTCATAGAATCTCATGGTTTCCATGACCATTGCTATGCTGACGACACCCAAATATATCTCTCTGGACCAGACATTACCTCTCTGTTGTCCAGAGTTCCAGAGTGTTTAGCAGCCGTAGCCTCCTTTCTCTCCTCCCGCTTTCTCAAACTCAACATGGAGAAAACGGAGTTCATCCTCTTTGCCCCACCTCGCACGGCCCCTCTACCTGACCCATCTATCAAAGTTAATGGAACCACACTTAAGCAGTCCCACGGGTCCGTTGCCTTGGGATAACCTTGGACTCTGACCTATCCTATAAGTCACACATCCAAACCCTCAACACCTCCTGCCACCTCCAACTCAAGAATATCCATCGAATGCGCTCCTTCCTCACCCCTGAAACTACAAAGATGCTAGTCCATGCCCTCATAATCTCCTGTTTAGATTACTGTAACACCCTTCCCATGGCCTCCCAGCAAATACTCTCGCCCCCTCCAGTCCACCTTAAACTGTGCTGCTCGCCTAATACACCTCTCCCCCTGTTCTTCATCAGCCGCTCCCCTCTGCCAATCCCTTCACTGGCTACCCGTTGCCCAGCGAATAGAGTTCAAAATACTAATGCTGACATATAAAGCCATCCACAACCTGTCCCCTTCATATATTTCTGACCTAATCTCCCGCTACCTTCCCAAACGTAACCTCTGATCCTCTAAAGACCTCCTACTCCACTCTGGTCTTATCCGCTCTTCACACAACTGTCTCCAAGATTTCTCCCGTGCATCCCCCATACTCTGGAACTCATTACCAAGACACATAAGACTATCCCCCACAATCACAAGCTTCAAGAAGGCCCTGAAGACTCACCTATTCAGGAAGGCCTACAACCTCCAATAACACTACGGTCACCACACCACCATCTGTACAGCCTCTCCCCTCACCTTTTGTCTCTATACCTCTTCCCTCACAGGTTGTAAGCCCTTGCGGGCAGGGCCATCTATCCCACTGTGCCAGTTGGTCACTGTTAGTATTGTATTTGTTTTGTATATTTTGTGTACCGTATGTAAACCCTCAAATGTAAAGCACCATTTTTTTTATAATCGGGAGCACAGGGGGCATACAGTGGGGAAAAAAAAGTATTTACTCAGGCACCAATTGTGCAAGTTCTCCCACTTAAAAAGATGAGGCCTGTAATTGATCATAGGTAGACCTCAACTATGAGAGACAAAATGAAAAAACATATCTAGAAAATCACATTGTCTGATTTTTAAAGACTTTATTTGCAAATTATGGTGGAAAATAAGTATTTGGTCAATAACAAAAGTTCATCTCAATACTTTGTTATATATCCTTTGTTGGCAATGACAGAGGTCAAACGTTTTCTGTAAGTCTTCACAAGGTTGGCACACACTGTTGCTGGTATGTTGGCCCATTCCTCCATGCAGATCTCCTCTAGAGCAGTGATGTTTTGGGGCTGTCGCTGGGCAACACGGTCTTTCAACTCCCTCCAAAGGTTTTCTATGGGGTTGAGATCTGGAGACTGGCTAGGCCACTCCAGGACCTTGAAATGCTTCTTACGAAGCCACTCCTTCGTTGCCCTGGCGGTGTGCTTGGGATCATTGACATGCTGAAAGACTCAGCCACGTTTCATCTTCAATGCTCTTGCTGATGGAAGGAGGTTTGCACTCAAAATCTCACGATACATGGCCCCATTCATTCTTTCATGTACACGGATCAGTCGTCCTGGTCCCTTTGCAGAGAAACAGCCCCAAAGCATGATGTTGCCACCCCCATGCTTCACAGTAGGTTTGGTGTTCTTTGGATGCAACTCAGCATTCACTCTCCTCCAAACACGACGAGTTGTGTTTCTACCAAACAGTTCTACTTTGGTTTCATCTGACCATATGACATTCTCCCAATACTCTTCTGGAACATCCAAATGCTCTCTAGCAAACTTCAGACGGACCCGGATATGTACTGGCTTAAGCAGGGGGACACGTCTGGCACTGCAGGATCTGAGTCCCTGGCGGCGTAGTGTGTTACTGACGGTAGCCTTTGTTACGTTAGTCCCAGCTTTCTGCAGGTCATTCACTAGGTCCCCCCATGTGGTTCTGGGATTTTTGCTCACCGTTCTTGTGATCATTTTGACCCCACGGGGTGAGATCTTGCGTGGAGCCCCTGATCGAGGGAGATTATCAGTGGTCTTGTATGTCTTCCATTTTCTAATTATTGCTCCCACAGTTGATTTCTTCACACCAAGCTGCTTGCCTATTGCAGATTCAGTCTTCCCAGCCTGGTGCAGGTCTACAATTTTGTTTCTGGTGTCCTTCCACAGCTCTTTGGTCTTCACCATAGTGGAGTTTGGAGTGTGACTGTTTGAGGTTGTGGACAGGTGTATTTTATACTGATAACAATTTCAAACAGGTGCCATTACTACAGGTAATGAGTGGAGGACAGAGGAGCCTCTTAAAGAAGAAGTTACAGGTCTGTGAGAGCCAGAAATCTTGCTTGTTTGTAGGTGACCAAATACTTATTTTCCACCATAATTTGCAAATAAATTCTTAAAAAATCATACAATGTGATTTTCTGGATTTGTTTTCTCATTTTGTCTCTCATAGTTGAGGTCTACCTATGATGACAATTACAGGCCGGCCTCATCTTTTTAAGTGGGAGAACTTGCACAATTGGTGGCTGACTAAATACTTTTTTTTTCCCCACTGTATGTTTAAATCAGGCAGAATTATCTTTTGTACTGAGGTTAATTCTGGTACCATACTTTTGTTACAAACTTGGTTCTGGTGTGGGTATGATAATACCTTACTTGTTTTTCTAATGAAAGGTGAAGGATGTGATGATGAGAGAACCCCAGTTTATTTATTTTTCTTTGATATGTGTTGTTTTATATCCAAATTACCTAATCCTGTTAGTCCTATGTTGTTTACGTTTGATCAATCCACTTCAGTGATTTTGTGTGTGTACAAGAGGAGATTAATTGTTCTGGCTCCACCCTACCAGTTTTATAACCCCTGGACAAACAAATGTCAAAGGAGGTAGGGAGGGCTAATGACCCTGAGCTCAACCCCAGACACAGTTTTCCTGCAGCCAAGAAAACATCTTTCTTTCTCAGGATCCTGCATTTGGGAATAGGAGGAAGGGGTGCTCCAGCAGGGTGTGTGTCTGCACACTATTATCTGTGCCTAACTTTGGAGAACTTTTGTCACATCTATAGAGTCAGCTAAGACAGCTGGGTGTGTCCATTTTCACTACAGAAGATCTCCAAGCTCCCAGAACCAAAGACTCTTTTAAGTATTATTCTATTTTCCTCCCATTTATTTTTAAAGCTGTTTGCCATGTTGTGTTATTCTTGTTAACTTTTCTTTATATGTCGCATTGAACCCATTTGGTATTAAATTGTTATTTTGTTTGTTCTGTGAACCCATTACCTTTTGAGGTGTGTTTGAGATGTCTGTGTATGTGAGTGAGGCTTCCATTGAACCAAATCAGTGGTGGTGTATTTGGTGTGCGTGGACTCTGTTGGAGTGCAACTTACGCACAAATTCGCAGCCTCAGTGAAGGGCGAGTGCAAGATTGAATGAGTGCAGTGAGTCGACCCCTGACAGCCGCACCGGCATCATGTACTAGGACTGCCCAAACATGGCAAAGGGCATCAAAAGCAGATTCTGCACAGAGCACCACCTAACCTAAGGCCAGTACTGGTAATCTCTTTTCAAATGCAGGGCATTCTGAATTAATAGGAGGCAATGACTTATTTGTGGCCCTAACTTTACCAACGAGTGAGGAAAGACACTACAAATAGTAGCTTAAACTGTGAGAAACTGTTATACCCATGTTACCTGGATGGCCGTGAAATATATATCCTGTACAGGAAACAGCAGCTGTCCCTGAGTGAGATTCTAAGTAGCACATGAAACACTTCTATAGTCTCAGTCTCTGTAACTTCTTTATCCTCACTGATTACACCTGTCTGAACAGGGCCGATTCTATACAGAGGCTTGTGGTCATGTATGAGTTGTAAAATCATGGTACAATAACAATAGATCAAGAACACAATAGAAAAATAACCCAAGCAACCTTTTTTCTGCTTTGTTGGCCAGGCCTGACACTGAGCTTCTCCTACAAGTTTACCTTACATGTTACTTAAAGATTTCATGCCCATTCTGTATGGTTACTAATATCTGCCATATACACCAGCACAATCATTCGCTCGAGAAAACATAGTTATATAAGAGATAAATGGTAATAGACTCTCAGAGAAAATAAGTTACTTCTTCATCGATGAGTGGAAAGGACTATTAATCCTGCCTCCCACATTACTCTATTACTGTAAGGCTTGACAAGCAATGATCTACTGTGAATCATATGCAATGTCTTTTTGGGAAAAAAATGTTGGTTGATGTGAGTCTTAGAAAAGTCTTCAGCGATTGCAGCTATTCATTTTGATGTACTGCAGCCTTTATGATACAAATCATTTCCTGTTGTTTAATTGGCATCTCCAGCATATAAGGAAATATACTGTTAATATCAATTTTAATGCCCAAATCAGCAAGATACTTAAAGCAGATGGTTACTTAAAAATCAAAACTGAACTGTCTTGAGAACATTTCTTTTTCTATTACTGTGTGCTATGTCACCTCTTCTAAGTCTTGTAGCTGGGTTCAGGATGTCCCGGGAGCCATTTTCAGAAGCTACTGGGCTATCATTGTGTCACAGAGTCACCCAGGCTTCATTCTAATACATACTCACCAAATATGTATCCTCTAAGTAACAATAGTTCCCATAAAAGATGAAAAATAGCATGTATACCAAAGAAAAATGGGAAATACAAATATATATAAAAAATAGAAATATTTATTGAAAATCAAATAATACAAAAATCCATATAAAAAGAAAAAACATACAACAAAAAAGACACTGACATGCAGTGTCACAGATACCTACCCCTCCCTCCCTGTGATATGCCAGCATATCAACACTGTAGCATAGAATGTAATAAACATACAATGATTACTATCAGCAACTGGGAATATGATATGAAATGATACAATAAATAACCAGAACAAATACCAAATCTCAATCAAATATATAGAAAAATGCACATACTCAGAGACATGATGAAATAAGTATGTAGAAAATAAAGGCAAGGGCACACCACAGGGGGAGACTAGCGCTAAACGCCCAGATCCTTCTAGGTATCTGTGACACTGTTTGTCAGTGTCTTTTTTGTTGTATGTTTTTTTCTTTTTATATGGATTTTTGTATTATTTGATTTTCAATAAATATTTCTATTTTTTTATATATATTTGTATTTTCCATTTTTCTTTGGTATACATTCATTCTAATGCCTCTGCTCTCATTCTGTCTCTTTGTCATACCTTTTAAATGTTCCCAAAATTCACCACTTCTCTGCTTGAACTCTCCCCGTTTTCAACTTGTTACAAGGGTTGCCCAAGGTTTATGTACACTTTACTGTCAAACTGTGCAGACGTTGATGCTCCCCACGTCATCGCTGAGGCCTGTGATTGGACCTCAGTAGTGACTTGAGGGCCAGACAACATGGCGTATTGACCAGGAAGAAGACTGTAGAGTGCCACGACAGAGTCCAGAAGAGGTGAGAAAATGTTTTTTTTTTTTTACACATTTTCCCTAGGCCTATTATACTCAAGGGCCTGAAGAGACTCCAGAGTATAATAATCAACTTTGGTGGATTTATGGGTGGCCAACCCCCTAAATTTTGGGATTGACCAGACCCAAATTTTTTACAAAATTCGCAACGAACCCAGCTTATTATAAAGCAGTTCACCCATCTCTAGTTGGAATACCAGATGTTTCCGTGAGCTAGAAAATAAAATGTTGCATGCAACGTTTTTCTGTCCGGCTAGGATGTCACAGCACAAAGTTCACAAAAATGTATTTAGTTGTTTCCTGCTTAGTCATAAAATAAGTGGCCATTCACAATTGATATACTATAAACCCTGCCTAAGTAGTGTATACAATTGTATCTAGTTTAGGCAATGCTTTGTGAGCTAAATACATCACCAGCAGTTGCACAAATCTCTGTGGTAGTTTGCTTCAATGTATCTGTCTGAAGTCCAGGCTGTTTAGCTCACATAGCATTATATCCACTTCTCAGCTCTTGTAAGCAAGCTAAGAACACACAAGCAGTTTTACTGTTCGTGTCTTTTATTGAGCACCTCATCTACAGTGCAGGGAGAAAAAGTAAGTGAACCTTGTGATAGGCTGGGTAATTGCAAGAATGCCTAGCACATGTCACTATGCATGTCACCTGTATGCTAATGGACATTACATTGAAAACCTCTGGTTTACTGGCAGGAGAGAAATGTGCTACTCATTACTGCAACTAGAAACAACATGCAGCTCTTCAGTGAGAAAGAACCATGTAAATCTAGCTTAGATTAATTCTCCAAGATTTAATTGGCAAAAGGTGTCACAATTAAGGAGATGAGATAGGAAGTGTGGGTTTTCTTAGGTGCATGGCTTATTAAGTAAAGGCACACAAAGCTTCGTTATTGACTAATCTGTTTAGCACGAAACATGCCTTGAGACAAACAACTTTCAGAAGTCCTCAGAAGATGTGTTATAGAGAGCATGAAGGTGAAAAAAGCTAAATGACTCTAATAAGTTATGTTTAGAGATGAGTGAATCAAAGCTGCAGAAGTGGATTTCGATCCTAATTTCAGGAAATATTTGATTTGTATCGAATCCGAATTTCCTCACGCTTGGTGGTAACAATTCACATTTAAGTTCAAAATGGCTGCTCTACATGGGGCAAGGAACTCTGGGAACTCAGGATCACCCACAATGTCATTCGTGCAGCCAATCAGCAGCCAGCCCTGTGATGTCACATCCCTTTAACCCCTTCGCGAGCGCACACGGCATGTTTGACCGCTGCATCCAAGGTGTTAAATCCCCCTGATCGGTTATGGAGCAGGGTGTTAGCTGTAACTGTAACTGACAGCTAACACCCTGCTCCATAACCGATGCAAGGTTTTAACAACTTGGATGCCACGGTCAAACATGACTGCGGCATCCAAGGGTTTCCGCCATTTTGCCGCTCACCACGACTCTCTGCAGCCAATAAATAGCTGTTTTTGGTACGCGATTTGGATCGAATAGAATCATATCGCGAAATTTGGTGAAGTTGCCAAATTGAATTTTTGAATACTTCACTCATCTCTAGTTATGTTGTTTGGATAATAGGAGTGCTGGAAGAATAGAATACACCACACAGTCTTAATACATTTCCCATGGTGCGTGAGTCTGGTTTATTCATAGAGAGAGCACACCTCCCACTTCTGCCCCTCTCTGCAGTGACTGACCGGTAGGTTGCTGTGTATGAGTGCTGGACTTACTCGTATACTACGAGTGGACAGACATTAAATGTGCAGATCTTCAAACTGAAAATCTGGTGAATCTTAAAACTAGTGATGTATAGTTTGCATTAATTTTAGTTAGTTTTACCTCTTTTTTTTGTTTATAGGACAGAACCTAGCTGTACTTGATTTCTAAAGCAGACAGCGATATACTTCTGATCAGACTTTAGTTTATCTTCTCCAGTATTAGTAAATCTGTTCCAATGTGTCCAGTGCATTCTTTCAGTGCCCAAATGGCAAAGCATTTTTCTCGTGCCATCTTGGATTTCTGTATCATCCTGTTGCTGTAATATGCTGCTCTGACAGAGGAAATAAATGAGGCGCTGGGGTTATGAGGAGTGGCATCCAATATGCCAGTCTTTATAAATATGCCCCTTTGTGTTTGGTTAGCTTTATGGAATCTAACTGTATCATTGGACAATTAGCTTTAGTAAGCCGCCACACTATTGTTCACCTAATGTATGTCACCCCCTTTTGTTTGTTATTTGGGTATCATGGATGATACACAATGTGTTACTTATAATACTATTGTCTTGTTATATGCAGAGAGTCCATTGGACCCTCTAAAAAATACCAGGACCTGGGTGCGACTGCTAGGTCCGCACAACTCTCCGTATCATTATTATGTGGAAAAGCTTCCCCTATAAGTGTTGTTATTACCTGTACCATCTGGGTTTAGTTGCCCTATAATATACATCACAATTTGTCTCTGCTATTACAGATCTCTATAGTAACTGGCGTTCAGCTCACTGGTCAATGTCACTGCTCATTGCTGCTCACTGCACGTATGTCAGGTATTGCATAAACCACTATTTACTACATTCACATCCACCTTCAATCACAATGTATGACCAGCCATACCCTTGTCAGAAGCCAGGGATTGTTTATTCTGTTTCTATGTCATGTTCATTTTTGAATGAAGCAGAGTGAATGAAGAGAGTTAGACCATTTTCTAATGTACTTTTGCTTAATTTCAAGTTTTCGCAATCTCCCTTACTGCCATAGACTTCTTATTATCAGTGAATTGGGAGCTATTGTTGTAATATCTGGTGTATAACATATTATCATATTAGCGCCCTCCTATTTATGTGTTTATACATCCTGCCCAGTTATTTAGGCAAACTTATACATTATACAAATCCATCATTCTTCAGACTCCAAAGAGAGAAGCCTGGATCTGGGAATCTGTTCAACTCTGCCTACGGCTAAGTGTTAGAGGAAATGAAGCACAAGTACAATAATAGGAGATGTTCAATGCCATAAATAAATAAACTAATCCCCCGCTGCGAGGAAGAATATATGGAAAATCATTAGGATGGAGTTACACAAAACTTGTGTCACGCGATTCCTTGTTGTCATATGGTTTGATATGACTTATGGATGATTTTACATGGCTGGATTTTATCAGGTATTTGTTGCATGTGAAGAAAAAGTATGGTGACAGTTAAATGGCAAGATCCCATCCACAGAAAAAGAAAGAAAATCCTCAAATACTGGGGAATGTGGATTTCTTAAAAGAAGCTTCCCCACTGTGGGTTCCCTCTATGTGTCGAACTTCTCATATCATATGGACAGTCAATCTTGAATGTCTTGTTTCTTGTAATAGGTCGTTTCATTTTTCTACCATTTTCCCCATCAATAAAGGGGCCTTTTCGGGAAGGGTAAAATAATATGACATTTGCCATTTGATACAGCTAAAGCTGGCTAAACACTTAAGACAGTTGTTGACCAATGCTAGTTCCATTGACAACTAGCCCTCCCTACCCCTCCATACACATGTGAGTCAAGCATGCATATCTTCTGAATGGAGTGAGTGGAAATACTACTGCCAGATACCACTGGTGGTAGTTTATCAAAAAGATCTGGCATAATGAAATCAAAGTGTCTGATACTGCTCATCCCGACATCTACCATCTGGAAAAGTCAGCAGGCCCCCGTACACATTGGCTAGTCAACCAGCCTCACCAAAATCAGCATATTCTACTGACATTAATATAATATGTATGGCCACCATATGTCCAAATGAGGTGGCACAAGTGATTCAGAGTCATTGTCTCTTAAAATCAAAAAAATTCTTATATTGTCGCTTGTTGACCAAATGGATTAAACATCAGATAAAAGTACTGAATCTGCACCTTTAATGTATGACAATTTTTTTCTTTCCAAGTCCCTTTTATTCTGGAGAACGCAAGGCGATATAATATATGATTAATTAGCTTTCAATAATCAAAATCAAGGGTTAATTCCGAGAACTGTAATTTGTGATTGACAATTAATTTTCTTAAAAAGCTAAGGCTTGAACTTTGTGTAGAAAATTGTCTCGGGGCTACTTTGAATTATGACTTGGAATCTGCTTTATGAAAGAAGAGAGATTGGAAAGCTTGACATAAATTAAGCTTGAACAAATAAATTAAGTCTATGACTGTGTATGAAAGCCTGTGACTATCATGGCGGGAAATCAACATTCTGCTCATGGTCTTTAGGCGTTGTTCAAGACATTATAAGTAAAGTTTATGGAACTATAGCAATTTCTTGTGTCTAAGTCTCTAGGTAGAGATTTCAGGGAAATATGGCAACGACAGACAGGGTCATGTTCTTTCATGGAGACTGTCCAAGGAAATGAGATGTATTTATACTGTATATCATTGGTCAGTGAACATGGGTTATCAAATCTGTAACACTGGATCCATCATTTAAATCATCGGTCCCCAACCTTTTCTTCTCCATGGCCCTGGCAGGGGGGGGGGGTGGGGTGGGGGACAGGAAACCGGGCGGTTTAGGGGTGTGCTGGCGAGACCTTGGTGTACTGCTGTAGGGCCATTATCTAGGCTAGGAGCAACAACACTGTGGCCAGATCGCTGACCTGCCCCGCATAATGTGCCGGGAGCCATGTTTACCGAGGCCAGCCCGCCGCACCGCGGACCGGCGGAAGACCCCCAACGGCCTGGTCCCGGTCCGGTGGTTGGGGACCCCTGATTTAGATGACCCCTCAAAACAATTCCGAGGAGGGCTGGCCTCAGATTTGATGTTGCCCATTTCACTACTTTATTGTCCTATAGATATTCAGAATATCCCATAGAGTGTAGTCAAGGTGTTTTTTTTTTTTCTTACCTCAGCGATGGGTTGCAATGTGGTTTACCTCAGACTTATTTCTTAAATAGCCTTGATCTCGATTTGAACCGAAGAAGAAGTTCAATCATAGAAGCAAGTCCTATACTATGGAAATAGAAAGAAGTACTTTAACGTCTTTGCCTGTTCGGGCCTCTGCAGGCTGCGGCACAGGAGGCGTGTCCAGGTATCATTCCTTGCTTCAGGTTCTTGTGTACCCTGTCTGAACACTGTCTTATTCCCTCACCTCTGTAATTGATTTTCCACCATACCCATCTCTTACACCTTGGTTTCCCTCTGCTCCTCAAATAATCTTAACCTTACCTGTGTGATTGACAGCCTATCTTCCTATCAGGTCTGGGGCAGGTTCTTCCTTCCTATTTATTGTTTGCTTACATTGGTGCTTTATATTGCCTTGTGCGTGCTGGCTATTTATTCTTTGCTGTTTGTTATCTCTATACGTATTTCTGACCTCTGGCTTTACTTTTGACTATTCTCTCGGATTTTGACTCTTTGCTGCGCTACTTGACAGTACCAACCCCTCGGCTAGCTGACCTCCCTTTTGTTGTTGTTTGTCTTGTCTGCGTTCTGTGTCATCACTTATATCTAAGAAGGGACTGCCGCCAAGTTGTCGATTGTCACCTAGGGCAGTTCAGGCAAGTAGTCAGGGACAGGGGGGGTCAGCTTAGGATTCACTGCCTTGTCGTGCCCCTCCTCCAAGAGCTACTGGGGTATTGCTCTTCTAGCAATTCCCTTACAAGTACACTATGTAGATGTCAGGACAGATAGTCAACTAGGTGACTGAACAAAGAACTAAATAAAAAAACAGAATCAGAGAGTGGAATAGGCAAGATTGGCAACTATGGAGTCATGTTGAAAGAAGAATCATAAACTAAGCACAGACCACAGTATTTGACAGCCATTGCATGAGATGTGTAGTTCTAGATCACTCGGGTCAGAATTCAGAGATTAAAATTTCAGAAAACATGAACAGGGACTTAGAGCTACCTAGTAACCATCAACTCATTGTGACACCATTTTGTTTCCAGAGTACTCATTGATTCAAAGCTGCAGTAACCTTACTGATTATGTAGGCGGTGCGCATTGTGCATGTGTGGCTTGATATTCCATGTTGTCTTAAAGAGCTTCTCGAGGCAAATTTTTTAAATATTAAATAGGCTGGGGGAGGTGAAAAAAAAAAAAAATCCTCCCTGGTGCTCCGAAGTCCTCCCAGCACGGTCCAGTCCTTCTGCTGGGCTGTCTTCTCAAAGTGAAATGGCTCGCCCACTGTGACGTCCTATATCCCTTCCGCTGAGACCAATTAGCAGCCTCAGGAAGAGACCCCGGAATGTCAAAGCTAGTGTCTGGACAACCCCTTTAACACAACATGTATTTGGTATGTAAACAAATCACTCTCCCACTTACTGAACTCTCCCTTCTACAATCTGATGCACAGATACATCTACCTTGTGCCATTTGTTGTACTGGTTGCCCATCTACCACAGAATACAATTTAAACTTATTAGAATACAATTTAAACAAATCCATCCATAGCGCTTCAACTTCTTACATCTCCTCCCTTGTCCCTGTCTACCAGCCTAACCTCCCTCTTTGTTCTGCCATAGACCTTAGACTTGTAACCTCTGTTATCTGAATACCCTCCTCCCATCTCCATGACTTTTTTCAAGCTGCATCAGTGCCCTGGAATGCTCTACCCTGGACAATTAGATTAATACACAACTATGGCAGCTTTAAACATGCTCTTAAAACACATCTGTTTAGGCAGACTTATCACACAACTTGATCACACTGTTCTACATTTCCTCACATTAAACTAAGGTTTCCTCACATTAAGCTATTGTTTCTACTCTACTCCTCAGTACCTCACCCCTCCATCCAGAAGTTACCCTGAATTCCATGCTCTTATTATCTGTATATTCACAGAAACCAGCTGATGATGGGCTCATAAAGCTTCAGTTATATTAGCAGTGGCGTAACAAAAGTCTTGTGTGCCTCGGGGAAAACTTTTGTCTTGTGGGCGCCCTATCCCCTCCCTATAGAGTGTTCTTGATAGTGGCGGTTACGGGTGCTGCAGCACTATCTCAGGTACTTGAAAGAGAAACAGCTTTAGTACGCACAACTGCAGTTATCAATAATACGATGAGTGAGCAGCACCTTAACAGTCTAAGAGATGTAAGAGATCAGTGGGGGTCCAATACCTGGGGCCCCTGCTGATCAACTGTTTGAAGATCCTGTGGTGCCTTTGCAAGTGCCATGACTCCTTCACTATTTACATTACACAGTATCTGTTTTATAATCACCATGCGATGCTATTACAGCCTGTAAAAAACAGATGGCGTCTGATGTGATGTAACCAAAAAACCCAGCAGTGATGTCTGGGGCGCGTGGCCTCAGTCACAGGCTGAAAGAGCCCCGGAGAGGATGCTGAAGACTGTCAGAAGCCCAGGAGAAGTGAATATAAGTATTTCTTATTTTAGTCGCCTTCCCTGGGCAGGCCCCTTTCCATTAATCTCTATAGCGGTTGGGGCACCAGGCTTTCCCCGACCGCTATCATGGTGGTCTAGAGCTCTATTCATCTCCAGCTGGCCACAGGCACCGTACCCCTCCGATATTAGCTTATTTATTTTGTACGATGGCTAGACCATTGTACAAAAGAAGCCCTCTCACCTCTTGTGTCACCCCTATTTCTTCACAGATTGTAAGCTCTTACAAGCAGGGCCCTCACTCCTATTGTTTCATTTTTTTTTTTCAATTCAAAAGTTTTATTAGTTTTTAAAGTAAAAACAAAAAAAACAAATAAGAAATAAACATAGACAAGCAATGAAACAACAAAGACAAATGTGTGTAAACAGTGCAAGTCAGCAAAATAGACCAAATGGGCAACAAAATAGAAGAGGAGTGGGAGAGTAAGAAGGGAGAGGGGGAAAAAGTGAGGAGCGAAGAGAGAATGGGGAGAAAGAGAGGGAAAGAAAAAAAAAGGGGGGGGGGGAGGAGAGGTCGTAGGCCAGGAAAAGACCCTACAACAGTCTCGGACCAGACCCCCATCAGCGAGGGCGCAATCACCCCTGGGATTGCTGGGGGGATGTAAATCAGAGAGATACAGGAAGACCAGCAGTGCCCTAAGGCCGGCTCCAAGCCTGTGTGGAAAAATCAGAACCGAGAAGAAACAGGTATTCTCTAGAGCGCTGGAATTCCATCCAGTAGAACCAGGTTTTGTTGAAGGCTTCAACCGTATCATGCAGGAAAGAGGTAAGGTTTTCCATGCGCATAATTTCATTGACCTTCAAAATCCAGAGGGAGAGAGGAGGAAGCTCTGTACGCTTCCAAAACTGCGATATGCAAACTCGGGCCGCCAAAATCAAGAAGCCAAGTAAGGAACGCTTGTATGTTCGCACTGGAGACTCGCAATGAAGGAGGAACAGAGCAGGGCCTAGAAAATGAGAAGTTTTAGTAACCTGAAGAATGATTCTATTAATTCCCTCCCAGAATGGGGCAAGAACAGTACAAGTCCAGAAAGTATGAAACATGGTGCCCTCCTCCGACCCACATCTCCAACAGGTAAGTGCGAGCAAGGGGAAGAGTGAATACCACCCTATACCACCTAGATAGGATCTTTAAACTTGCCTCTTGGTAGTGAGAGCTGATCAAAATTGTTTCATATTTTAATTATTTTTTTTATTGTACATTGTAATGTCTAATATCGTCCATTCATGTACTCTCGATTTGTAAAGTGCTGTGGAATATGTTATTGCTGTATAACTAAAATTATAATTATTATTATTATTATTAAGCTAACACTGTAGAACCTGTAACTGTGGACAATCAGACTTGTGACTAGGAACTGACTTTGTAAACTTAATATAATGCTACAGTCATGGTCCAAAATTTTGAGACTGGCAAAAAATTTTGTTTTTCACAAAATTTGCTTCTTAAATGTTATTTTTTTATCCTTTAGTCAAATCCTGAAAGGTGGCAACCTATTCTTGACTATTCAGTGTTTGGAGTCTGTTGTTTTCTGTTTTTCTTTTGTTCACCTACTTTTGGAGGATTGACCACAAGTTCTCTATGAGATTGAGATCTGTGGAGTTTCCTGGCTGTGGACCCACAATTTCAGTGTTTTGTTCACTGAGCCAATAAGGGTGAGTTCACTCCGTCCGCTGCGACTCCGACCTAAATGTCGGAAAACTGGATAGGGAAAGGTTTGCGACGCTTTGCTTAAAACCCCATTCCCTTCTATAGCTTTTTAAAGCAATGTGCGGGTGTGCCCTTACACCCTCTGCATCACGAAGCCAGTTTTTTTAATCAGAAACAAAGTCAGACATGCCGGACTTTGTGTCCGACGAAAAAAACTGGCTTCGCGGCGCAGAGGGTGTAAGCGCACACCCGCGCATTGCTTTAAAAACCCATAGAAGTGGATGGGTTTTTAAGCAAAGCGTCGCAAACCTTTCCTTATCCAGTTTTCCGACATTTAGGTCGAATTCGCAGCAGAGTGCCGGCGCAAGTGTGAACCCACCCTTTTAACTTGTGACATGGTGATCCATCATACTGGAAAAGCATCATTCATCACTAAATTGCTCCCGGATACTTGGGAGAAGTTGCTCTTGGATGATGTTTGGATGCCTTTCAGTATTTATGGCAGTGTTTTTAGGCAAAATTGTGAGTGAGCTCACTCCCTTGGATGAAAAGCAACCCCCAACATGAATGGTCTCTGGTTGCTATACTGTTGGCAAAACAAAGGACTCTTGGTAGCAATTACCAGGAGCAACATCTCTCCTAGGAAAAACATCAAGGACAGGACTGACATTCTACAGGAAGTACATGGACAGGGGCATAACTTGAGGGGGTGCAGAGGGTGCAGTCGCACCGGGGCCCAGGAGCCTTAGGGGGCCCACAAGCACTGGCATCAGTATTGAGATTGCAGCTTCCATCTGGCCCATAAGACAAGGAGACCCAGAGATTATCCTAACCACAGTAAAGTTGATTAAACTCCTTAGCAGCCATAGTCATCACTATCAAGAATTCGCTGTAGGGATGAGGTAGGGGGCCCCGGACAAAAGTTTGCACTGGGGCCCACAAGACTTTAGTTATGCCACTGTACATAGACTAGACTGCAGAGGACTGGGTTAAAATTATTTTCTCTGATAAAGCCCCCTTCTGACTGTTATGGGACATCAGGAAGAATAATTGTCTGGAGAAGAAGAGATGAGTGCTACTATGATTGTGAATGCTACTACTATCATGACAATTGTAAAGCATACCGAGACCATTCATGTGACAGGATTTCCAGGGTTTGCTATGCCTATCCTAATCTTATCTTATACTTATCCTATACTTGTGACCTATCTATCGTAACACAGTTGTCCACTTTGGGCAATTTCATTTTGTTAGAAAGGACTGTAGACAATAAAATGACAACAGAGTATCCCGCTGCTGGGACTTCTAGTGATCAGCTGTAATATGTGGGGAAATCTGGTAACGTGTTCAACTTCTCTACAGGGTCACCAGGTCCTTCAGAATGAAAGAACCTTTTTCTAGGCACGCTCCTCTGCAGTGGTTGCCTGTCTCAGCAATATCGTTCTATCTCCCGAGGGCCCTCACTATCATAAAGGACTTGTTAACTGGTCCTCTTTTACTAGATGGATCAAATTGCTGTAATCATTGGAGTGAAGCCCCACCGAGTTTCTTCAATCTTTCGAGTCCATTCTTAACAAGTTCTGTGAATGTAATTCTAATGTATTGTTGCGTCACTTTCTCTTTTGTACTCTGAATCCTTCAAGAGCGAGGAAGAATGATAAAACTTTTTGGAATACAGCTATTAGCACAGAGAATCCTATGGATTTAAATGGCAACTAAGTTATTACAATCAACTAATTATAGGCGAAAGCTTCACTTGCTTCCATCTGGTCCATGGTAGGGTGTGATTAAGCCTGAATTCTGCCACAGGGTATTGTTTAATAGCCCACTATTAGTCTGTAGGTTCTTCCAATCAGACCTTTCACTTTGATTTACTAAAATGAATAAAAAAATCATTGGACTGTCACTAGTCTAAGGACAATGAGTTTAATTCTTTTTATTGTAGTTTCTCCTCAGGGTTGTATGTCAGGATAGCTGTCACCAGTTAAATGTGTCCAAGATGTAGAAGTACGAGGTGACATGGGTTAGTTACTATTTGGAATTTCAACTTCACCATAGTTGGTATGTTCAACATTGTTAGAGTGTTTAACCAGTTCAGGACCGGGCCACTGTCTATTGAGACCTGTGTTTCATACTATAACAGTGCTTTATTAACTTGCAAATACAACAAAAGTCAAAGTAGAGTTCTCATAAAGCAACATGCAGCTCAAATAAGATTTTGCATCCCTAAACCACAACTGACTATGAGCTGGAAGCAGCAGTGACAACTGACAGTTCAGAAATACTGATGTGGCACAGGCATGACATGGCAATGTAGACCTCAGATGGAACAGGAAACGCCCGTTGATGGAACCAGGAGATGGTACAAGAAGCGGCCAGGCACAGCCACTAGATACAGAACCAGGAGATGCCATTACTCAGGTACATTTTCTAGAAGTAGGCAGGGTCACATCAGAATCAAGATCTTGGCGCAAGTAGATGGCATATAGCAGACCACAGCATACAGGCAGAGGATTTAGGATTCATAGGATCGGACTGGTCTCAAGTTTCAGGGTACACAGGATGCCAGCAGGGTTAAGGCTCAGGATACAATCACAGGTTTTTGGGTGCACCTCAGTTTTGGGATAGAAACAAAAGGAGGAGATTTCATCTCAGGAAATAGTCACAGGTTTCAAGGTGCACCACAGATTTTGGGGTACACAGGATACAGTCAGGTTTCAGGCTCAGGATACAGGTACAGGTTTAAGGGTTGACATGATATCAGAAAAGATGGGAACTTTGTGGGAAGAGGTAGAATCCACAGATAGGAAAACAGGACAGTACAGACCGAGGTGTAGCTTAAAGGAAAGAACAAACAAACATCAATCCTCAAAGCACTGATGGACAAGCAGGTTTATTCAGGTACCAGCAGAGGAAGAGAGAGGGTCAGAACTGCAGCGCTCCCTGAGAAGTTAGTAGGATCATTGACAGTACCTACTAACTTCTCGACTGGAGTACTGCAGATGCAAAAGCAAACAAATGCTGAGAGCTGTTGGGCAGGAGGAGATACTGGTAGGTGGTTAGGTCAGAGTGGTTCCCATGGTAAACTCTCATTGCTGTGGAAAGTGCCACCTTGCCCCGGCCTTGTGGGAAGGTTAGACACCAGCTGCTAACTGGATTTACAGTGAGACCACAGTGATTCATGACCATGTAACATTCAGATTCCAAGAATCCAGAGGTAGCTCAATCATTTTGCTGAGAAGAGACTCAGTGTTAGCTGTGAATAGAAGGTTAAGTGTGCCAGTTATAAGTGTGATCCTATTGATGTTGGATTGTATACCCTGTTGTATAACCTGTTTATCCATTTAATCAAATTGTAGCTGCTAAGTATCACTTGCTGTATATGCTACTGTATCTACAAATAGTCATAAAGGCAACCCTGGGAGACTTCGCGTTGGAGGAGAGGGAGACTCTGTGCTCACAGATGTGCCACTGAAGATGGGGCGTTACCATAGAATTAACCCATTGTTGTACGTGCTTCTCATATATGCCTTCAAATAAATAGTTCTAAACTGCAGCCAAGTGTCTCTGAAGTCTTTAGCCGTATGGTAAGTTTTGAGGGTATCTGAGTATCAGGGAAAGGTGACTCCTAGTGATGAAATCCAGGACATGTGTTGTTACTTGTTGAAAATGTATCTGTCTCATGTATGATCTATCTATCTATCTATCTATCTATCTATCTATCTATCTATCTTGTATCTATCTATCTATCTATCTATCTATCTATCTGCATTTCTGCTCTCCAGGCTGGTATCTCTCGTCCCCTGGCGGTGCCACCCGGCTTCTGTTTGGGTACATTCCTATAGGGCGTAGGTGCTCTGCCTGGTTCTTAAAAGGCCAGCACTCACACACTCATAAGATTTTGGCCAATCACCATAGTTGTTTAACCAGTTCAGGACCGGGCCACTTTCCCTGGTTCAAGACTAGACACATTTTCAGGATTTTTCATACATGCGGTTTCGAGGGCTACATTTTTTCTTTTTAGGTTATTCAAATAATTTTTGCATTTTTTCAGTGAAACATAGGGTTTAATTTTTATGTTGGCTTTATTTTTCCACATTTTTTTCTTTATTTTAATATCCAAGAAAATGTAAACAAAAAGGTAAACTTTTTACATTTTTCATGTTTTTTTTTTTTTTAGCACCAGGTGCTACTAAAATGAATGTTAAATAGTTTCCCCTCTCCATTACAGTCATTTTTATGTAAGTTTTTTTTTTTACCTTTATTTTTTTTTTTTGTATTTGTATTTTATTTATTTATTATACATTTTGTTCCCCCAGAATAGTCATAATAGACCTTTGGGAGTGGGGGCATTTTAACTTTCTTTTGTTTGTTTGTTTTTTTTTGCTGATTTCTTCTGCAACTGGGGCTGAAACATTAGGAAGGCAGCCTCCTATGCTATACTGCAGAGCAGCTCATGGAATTCCTGGCCCCAGTGGTCATGGTGCTCCCCTAGCTGTGCACACAGCTTCATTGAGCACTGTCTACAAAACGATTGGGAAGGCAGGGACAGTAATAAATCATCCCTGCCTTCCCTATAAGAGCTCCCTGCCTCTGCTTAACACTGTACATACGTACAGGTATGTCCTTTTAGGGTTAAGAGTGAACCAAACGGGCGTATATAGTCAACAATAAGTGGTTAAGGCACCTTCCCCAATAGGAAGAGGAAGCTTGCTAGATTCTGTGAAGGTGTCATCTGCTACTGTGTAATTACCCATGTTTAACCTCTGTCTCACCTGTTTTACCTGCCCTGGCCTCTGCCTCACCTGTTTTGCCTGTCCTGACCTCTGCCTGATTTCTGTATTGACTCTGTGCCACCCTCCCTGACCTACTGCCTGTATACCATGATGAATGAACTCTGCCTGTTGTGACCTTGGCCTGCCCACTAACCACGCCTCTGCCTGTCCTCTCTCTGCCATGTACAGGTGTCTCTTGACCTGCCTAAGTCTCCTGCCATTGAAAGGAGACATCTTCTAGAGATAGTGACCTAGTAGTCCCCTGCAGAGAAGTCAAGATAGATATGGAAAGTTAAAGTGTTATAATCAGGGGACCATTTAGACTACGCCCTTAGGAGTAAAATTAAGCTAAATCTCTATTGCATAGAGGGTCCACATCTGCTCCGTTAAACTCTCTATCTAGAAAGTATCTATGACTTTCTTAGCTAGTTACTGAATACAGTGGGGAAAAAATGTATTTAGTCAGCCACCAATTGTGCAAATTCTCCCACTTAAAAAGATGAGAGAGGCCTGTAATTGTCATCATAGGTAGACCCCAACTATGAGAAACAAAATGAGAAAAAAAATCCAGAAAATCACATTGTCTGATTTTTAAAGAATTTATATGTAAATTATGGTGGAAAATAAGTATTTGGTCACCTACAAACAAGCAAGATTTCTGGCTCTCACAGACCTGTAACTTCTTTAAGAGGCTCTTCTGTCCTCCACTCATTACCTGTAGTAATGGCTCCTGTTTGACATTGTTATCAGTATAAAAGACACCTGTCCACAACCTCAAACAGTCACACTCCAAACTCCACTATGCTGAAGACCAAAGAGCTGTGGAAGGACACCAGAAACAAAATTGTAGACCTACACCAGGCTGGGAAGACTGAATCTGCAATAGGCAAGCAGCTTGGTGTGAAGAAATCAACTGTGGGAGCAATAATTAGAAAATGCAAGACATACAAGACCAGTGGGACTGCAGTGCCAGACGTGTCCCCCTGCTTAAGCCAGTACATATCCGGGCCCGTCTGAAGTTTGCTAGAGAGCATTTGGATGTTCCAGAAGAGTATTGGGAGAATGTCATATGGTCAGATGAAACCAAAGTAGAACTGTTTGGTAGAAACACAACTCATCGTGTTTGGAGGAGAGTGAATGCTGAGTAGCATCCAAAGAACACCATACCTACTGTGAAGCATGGGGGTGGCAACATCATGCTTTGGGACTGTTTCTCTGCAAAGGGACCAGGACGACTGATCCGTGTACATGAAAGAATGAATGGGGCCATGTATCGTGAGATTTTGAGTGCAATCCTCCTTCCATCAGCAAGGGCATTGAAGATGAAACGTGGCTGGGTCTTTCAGCATGACAATGATCCCAAGCACATCGCCAGGGCAACGAAGAAGTGGCTTCGTAAGAAGCATTTCAAGGTCCTGGAGTGGCTTAGCCAGTCTCCAGATCTCAACCCCATAGAAAACCTTTGGAGGGAGTTGAAAGTCTGTGTTGCCCAGCGACAACCCCAAAACATCACTGCTCTAGAGGAGATCTGCATGGAGGAATGGGCCAACATACCAGCAAGAGTGTGTGCCAACCTTGTGAAGACTTACAGAAAACATTTAACCTCTGTCATTGCCAACAAAGGATATATAACAAAGTATTGAGATGAACTTTTGTTATTGACCAAATACTTATTTTCCACCATAATTTGCAAATAAATTCTTTAAAAATCAGACAATGTGATTTTCTAGATATGTTTTCTCATTTTGTCTCTCGTAGTTGAGGTCTACCTATGATGTCAATTACAGGCCAGCCTCATCTTTTTAAGTGGGAGAACTTGCACAATTGGTGGCTGACTAAATACTTTTTTCCCCCACTGTATGTATACTCTGTTCTTGGCCATGTATCCATAATGGCTGTAGACAGGGGCGTAACTACCCAGGACAGTAAGGGGCCCCGCGGTCCCACGATGCATTTTTTTTTTTTTTTTTAATAGTCCGTTACCTGCTGGAGTAACCCCAGCTGGTAACGGGCTCTATATACTTACCGTTCCCCGAGGTCCCGCTCACAGCCGCCTGCGCTTCCGATTCTGCGGAGGCGGCTGTGAGCAGGAGCGGGGATCGGTATGTGAGGCCGCGGCCCGAACCCCACAATCTCTGCTATCATTATACTTCAGAATCTTTTAAGACCCCGGAGTATAATAATCGGAGGCCCAGGGAAGGTGAGGGAACATAAAAAACAATATACGTACCTCTCCTGCGCTTCTCCAGGCTTCGGGCCTGTTTGGTGACGTCCCAGTCGTCAGCCGTCGTCATTTTGCGTCGCGACGCAGGCCCGCGTCATGTGACGCCGGCCTGGTCCAACATTGAAGAAGGCCGAAGGAGCGCACGGGCATGCACCGGAGCGAAGAACAGGTAAGCAACGTTGTTTTTTTATGTTTCTATCCTCCCCGGGGTCTCTGATCATTATACTCTGGGGTCTGAAAAGACTCCAGAGTATAATAATTGTTCATGGGTGGTCCACAATGGGACATATAATACTGTGTGCAGGGGCCACTATGGGGCAGAATACTCAGTGCAGGGGCCACTATGGGGAATGATATTGTGTGCAGGGGCCACTATGGGGAATGATACTGTGTGCAGGGGCTACTATGGGGAATGATAGTGTGTGCAGGGGCCACTATGGGGCATGCTACTGTGTGCAGGGGCCACTATGGGGCATGCTACTGTGTGCAGGGGCCACTATGGGGCATGACACTGTGTGCAGGGGCCACTATGGGGCATGCTACTGTGTGCAGGGGCCACTATGGAACATGATACTGTGTGCAGGGGCCACTATGGGGCATGCTACTGTGTGCAGGGGCTACTATGGGGCATGCTACTGTGTGCAGGGGCCACTATGGCACATGCTACTGTGTGCAGGGGCCACTATGGGGCATGCTACTGTGTGCAGGGGCCACGATGGCGCATGCTACTGTGTGCAGGGGCCACTATGGGGCATGCTACTGTGTGCAGGGGCCACTATGGGGCATGCTACTGTGTGCAGGGGCCACTATGGGGCATAATAGTGTGCGCAGGAATGCGTTTTTTTTGGGGGGGGGTTGGAGGGGGCGGTCTGGGGGGAGGGGGCAGCGGTTCGGGGGGGGGGCCATGTCAAATGTTCGCCTTGGGGCCCAGCCATTGCTAGTTACGCCACTGGCTGTAGACTTGATAGCTGTCAAGTATCACAGGCATCTAGATAACATGCTGTCTAGGGGTGTGAATGAATAACCTCTGGTAGCTATACCATTAGCCGTCATGACTGATCACATCTAACTGAGGGCCATATTGTGGTCTGTTTTATAGTCATTTGGTGACTGGAAAAATTTTTATCAGCCTAAACTGACCAAACCTACTACTCAGCAGCTAAAACTTTTTCTGCTGATGCTCCTCCCTGATAAAATTGCAGAGCTTTCAGCATCAGGAACTGTTGATATTCCACATGACTTCAGTATGTCATCCCATACAACAATTTACAATTACAGTATCTATTCTAGAAAGAATTAGTCAATTCTTGGTTTATAAATTAAAGGGGAACCCAAGAAAAAATGAACTTTTATTATAATTATTACTTAGGAAGTGCTGTAGACAGTGGTGGCAGCTCAGACATAGTCCCTCTTGCCAAGGGATGAGGATGTGGATACTCAGCTACAGACTAGAAGGCATTTCTATTCCCCCATTAGGGTAGATTTACTAATACTGCCTAATATTTAGGCAACATAAACTCAGACCATGTAGTATACTAAATTTGACTTGCTCTGTATAATAGTGTGAAGAGTTTCTAAAGCAAAGAATAAATGCAGTGCAAGATATATATGCCATTTTTTTTGCTACAAATTGAGTTAGAATTCTGGCTTATTTACAGTTGTGCTAAAAAGTTTACATACCCCAGCAGATTTTTTGTTCTTTTGGCCTTTTTTCAGAGAATATGAATAACACAAAAACTTTTTCTCCACTCATGGTTAGTGGTTGGTTGAAGCCATTTATTGTCAAACTTCTGTGTTTTCTCTTTTTAAATCATAATGACAACCAAATACATCAAAATGACCCTGTTCAAAAGTTCACATACCCTGGTGATTTTGGCCTGATAACATGCCCAGAAACCAAACCACGGTCAGGTAGACCAACCAAAATTTCGGCCAAAACTGCCCGGAAAATTGTTGGGGATGCAAAGAAAAACCCACACATAACATCAGCTGAAATACAGGACTCTCTGAAAACTATCGGTGTGGCTGCTTCAAGATGCACAATAAGGAGGCACTTGAAGAAAAATGGGCTGCATGGTCGAGTTGCCAGAAGAAAGCCATTACTGCGCAAATGCCACAAAGAATCTCACTTTCAATACGCCAAACAGCACAGAGACAATCCTCAAAACTTCTGGAACAAGGTCATTTGGAGTGATGAGACAAAAATCAAACTTTTTGGCCACAACCATAAATGCTACATTTGGAGAAGTGTCAACAAGGCCTATGATGAAAGGAACACCATTCCTACTGTAAAGCATGGAGGTGGATCACTGATGATGTGGGGATGCATGAGCTTCAAAGGCATAGGAAACTTGGTCAAAGTTGAAGGAAACATGAATGCAGCACATTATCAGCAAATACTGGAGGCAAATTTGCACTCATCAGCCAGGAAGCTGCGCATGGGACGTACTTGGACGTTCCAACATGAAAACGATCCAAAACACAAGGCCAAGGCGACCTGTCATTGGCTACAGCAGAAGAAAGTGAAGGTTCTGGAGTGGCCATCTCAGTCTCCTGACCTCAATATCATTGAGCCACTCTGGGGAGATCTCAAGCATGCAGTACATGCAAGACAGCCCAGGAATTTACAGGAACTGGAGACTTTTTGCCAAGAAGAATGGGCAGTTTTACCATCTGAGAAAATAAAGAGCCTCATCCACAACTACCACAAAAGACTTCAAGCTGTCATTGATGTTAGAGGGGGCAATACACGGTATTAAGAACTGGGGTATGTGAACTGAAAAAGTTTGTTATCATTCATATTCTCTGAAAAAAGGCCAAAAAACCAAAAAATCTGCCGGGGTATGTAAACTTTTTAGCACAGCTGTATGTATAGAAATGGATAATCGATTTAAGGAGTTGTTCCATTTAAAACACCTATCCCCTATCCTGTGCATAAGTATCATATTGCTGAGGATTTAACCTTTGGGTCCCCAGGAGAATGGGGGACTGAAATTCCTCCTGCGTCCTCCATGTGAATAAAGTGGCAGTGCGCTTGTGTGACCAGTACTTCATTTACTTGTATGGGGCTGCAGAGGCTGCCAGAGATTGAAGTCCTGGAAACCCTATAGCAGTGAATGGAGCTTAATTCACAAGGAGGTTATATCTTGTGGATAGGAGATAAGTGTTTTTTATGGGACAAACCCCTTAATCAAGAAAAAAAAAAAAAACTTGCCGGTATGATTTGTTCTGCAGGAGTATGTATTGCCTATGAAACCTTGCATTGAACACAGTGGCTAATTTGATCCCTTCCTGGCAAACAGATTGGGGTAAGGCTCATCTAAGTGGACTAAGGTTAGTGTACCTGGTCTCCTAATACAGACAGCTGCCTGGCAGACAAAGGCTCATGAGAATGGCTTGCTGATCTTATGGGTTATATATATAAAAAATTATTTTTATGTTTCTCACAAGTTTGTTATCATCGTGAGACAATATATGATCAAAGAAGAGAAGGATATTAAAGAAGGAAGTGGCTTCTAAAAGCGAATCCCCAGGTAAAGTAACTTGTTACACAGCAATATAACACTAGTTAATGGTTTGGGAATAAAAGAGAGGTGAAGCACATTGGGTGACTACTATTGTGTCTATATGAATTCTGAGATCTTCCTGTAGAGGGTCAGGTAGTCTTAATGGCCGGCTCAGAGGAGGAGGATTGTTGCTTTACAATAGACAGAATGGTTGTAACGCACTAATGACTTTGCAACGCTTCAAGCTATAATGTTGTATATTTCTTATTGTAATAAAACTTATTATGGCATTTGTATACTAAGCAAGAGGGTATTTTTATTGTTTTGCTATTAACTTGTTTGACTTTCACTATATTATAGCAATAAAAGTTGTAACCATATGAATTTTACTTCTGCGGTTCCTAGTACAGACCACTAGAGGGATCACTTAAGCTGCATAAACTGAAATACTGAAGGCAGTCATCACCATTCTGTAGGCAAGTATGTGTGTATATGACAGTCTATTAGTGCATCAGCCATAGCAACTGCTACTGTACCCACCATTCTAGCACCCTGCAACAGCTGGCATCATCCTGCATGACCTTCAAATAGCAGATGATTCAGACGCTACGACATTTGATCAAACTTTCTGGAAAAGGAATGGAAGAGTAGTGGGAGGGTTTCAATATTATTTTATACTAATTCCTATGAGGCATATGAAAGTATCTGTTTATCTATCCACCATCTACGGTATCTATCTATCTATCTATCTATCTATCTATCTATCTATCTATCTATCTATCTATCTATCTATCGTATATGTCTGTCCATATGTAAGAGGTGATCAAAGGTTCCCCTTAAAGCAACAGTTTTACTTGTAGAAACAAAAAACTTTATGTTGCACCGCACAGGGGAACAAGGTCATTTGAGAGTTAAAGTTTTGTGTTTTGGTTCTGTAAAAGGGTTAATGGCCTGTTTGCACCAGGAGTGATTTTTTTTTTCTCAGCTAAAGAAATGTTAAAGGATATGAGCAGTGGTATAACTAGGAATGGCTGGGCCCCAAGGCGAACATTTGACATGGGGCCACCCCCCCCCCCCCCCCGGACCACTGCTCCCAATCGCAGCCTCCCGGACCGCCCCCTCAAACCCCCCCCCCCCCAAGAAAAACGCATTCCTGCGTACACTATTATGTGCCATAGTAGCCCCTGCACACAGTATCATGTCCCATAGTGGCCCCTGCACACAGTATCATGCCCCATAGTGGCCCAAGCACAAAGTATTATTCCCCATAGTGGCCCCTGTACACAGTATTATATCCCATAGTGGCCCCTGCACACAGTATTATATCCCATAGTGGCCCCTGTACACAGTATTATTCCCCATAGTGGCCCCTGCACACACTATTATTCCCCATAGTGGCCCCTGTACACAGTATTATATCCCATAGTGGCCCCTGCACACATTATTATTCCCCATAGTGGCCCCTGCACACAGTATTATATCCCATAGTGGCCCCTGCACACAGTATTATATCCCATAGTGGCCCCTGCACACAGTATTATATCCCATAGTGGCCCCTGCACACAGTATTATATCCCATAGTGGCCCCTGCACACAGTATTATTCCCCATAGTGGCCCCTGTACACAGTATTATATCCCATAGTGGCCCCTGCACACACTATTATTCCCCATAGTGGCCCCTGCACACACTATTATTCACCATAGTGGCCCCTGCACTGAGTATTTTGCCCCATAGTGGCCACTGCACACACTATTATATGTCCAATTGTGGACCACCCATGAACAATTATTATACTCTGGAGTCTTTTCAGACCCCAGAGTATAATGATCGGAGACCCAGGGGAGGATAGAAACATAAAAAAACAACGTTGCTTAGCTGTTCCTCGCTCCGGTCCACTCCCTGCTGCTTTAGCCACCTTCAATGTCGGACCAGGCCGGCGTCACGTGATGCGGGCAAGGCGTCGTGACGCAAAATGACGTCGGAGACGTCACCAAACAGACTTGAAGCCTGGAGAAGCGCAGGAGAGGTAAGTACATTGTTTTTTATGTTCCCTCACCTCCCCTGGGCCTCCGATTATTATACTCCGGGGTCTTTTCAAAGACCCCGGAGTATAATGATAGAAGAAATTGTGGTGTTCGGCCGCGGCCTCACATACCGATCCCCGCTCCTGCTCACAGCCGCCTCCGCAGAATCGGAAGCGCAGGCGGCCGTGAGTGGGACCCCCGGAGAACGGTAAGTATATAGGGCCCGTTACCTGCTGGGGTCGCTCCAGCAGGTAACAGCCTATTAAAAAAAAAAAAAAAAGCATCGGGGGCCCGCGGGGCCCCGTAATGTCCCAGGCCCTTTGGCAGCTGCTACCGCTGCTACCCCGGTAGTTACGCCCCTGGATATGAGGCAGGGCTTAAGGGGAAGATGTCAATAGGTGGTGAGCTTTCTTAACAGTGCCCGGCCACTATACAGGGTACAGAGCTATCTGCTTCCGACTCCATGCACTGTATAGTTTGGGCATCAGATGTAGCCCTGAACAGCTAATGCATGCAGGGGCCAACTGATGACTTCCCACTGAAGAAAGGCCATTTAAAAAATACTGGAGAACTCCTTGAACTAATAAAAGGGTTTCACTTCGGTTAGCTGAAGCGGCAGCTCATGTAACATCCCTGTGCTTCCCAGCTGGAGACACAAGAGAATTGGAGCTGCCCATACATATAGCTTGCAACATCTAGATTGCCACATAGCTCAGCTCACTCATGTTGCCACAGGGGAAGTGACTCAGGGGGAAAACTGACTGAGCTTGAGGATCTACTGCACAGTCAGGGTATGAAGAAGGCTCATGGCCCATGGATTATTAAAAGGGTTGTGCTGTTAAGGACACTTATGCTCTAAGAAAATAAGTGTCTGATTGCTGAGGGTCCAGTTGTAGATGAGAAGGTCGAGGGACCAAAAGTCCCCCTAAAGACTCCTTGTGAAAGGAGCACCAGTGGCCAATTCACTGATATCGGGTTGCCTGGTCTGTAATCTCTGGCATCACCCACAGCCCCATAGAAGTGACTGGAGGGACAGTCATGCAAGTGCACTGGTGCTCCATTCAAAAGGAAGCTTTAGGGGTTCCCGATCTCCTCATAGCTGGTGGACCCAGAGGTCGGACCCCCAGCAATTGGACACATCCCCTGTCCTGTGGATAAGGGATAAATGCTCTTAACGCCACAACCCCTTTAAGTAAGAGTCAGGAAAATGATGACTGTTAAGCAAATGTGTTACATGGCCAGATTTTTATAGCATATCCACTTCCAGATGGAGAAGAAAGGAACAATGAAAAGGACACACTGACTTTGTGCCAAGGGCCAGTACAGCTATATGCATTGTGCACCTTTTTTATCTTTTTTTTTTCCACATGGGTAAGAGGGGGAATCAACACCAGATAGCCCTGGGTGTTACAGATTAACTCACAACAGTGGGCCAGTATGCTTAGTGGTTAAAGCTCATAGCGAGGTACAATATCTTTAGTGGTTACAGTTCACAATGGGATAAAATATACTTAGCGGTTACAATTCACAGTGAGGTATAATATACTTAGAGGTTGCAGTTCACAGTGGAACACAATATACTTTGGGATTGCAGTACATAATGAGGCATAACATACTTGGGGTTACAGTTTACAGCAAGGCACAATATACTTAGGGGTTACAGTTCACAGTGAGGCACAATATACTTGATGGTTACAACACTTTAGGTGGCACAAAACACTTGAATGTCATGAAAACACAATTTTTCACTCCAAAAAGGTAGACGTTACTCCTTATTATCTACCTACTACTTACTAGTACTTGCAAAGGTAACACACAACTAACAACTGCTACTTCCAAATGCCTGCCCCCCTTGAAAAATCTACCAGAGTCAATGCCTCCTACAGCTTCCTTTGGTCCACTGCTTCTCTAGGATCAAATTAACCAGACTACACCACAGGTCAGATGGTAGCTGACCTTCTATACACTGGTCACCAGTCCTTCCCAGTCTGTAATTCATCTTTGGCTCCCGACATAACTGATGTAATTCTTAGCCCAAGTAGAGCACCCAGAGATGACCTGGTCAGGACTGAGGATACTATCAGACCCACATTATGTCAGTGACTCTATTTAATCTAGGCTGAAGGTGCTATTAGTCAAAACTGGCCAGTGACTCTATTTATCCCCATCATCTCACCATTCACCTTCCATAGAAAACACTCCAGCCTTGCTATGAGGTATCACACCAGCACCTCCGTTCTCAGAATACCTGCAAAACCTCAGATATACTGCCACTTCCTTTTGCCCACCTACTGTGATGACTACAGATTTTGTAGGCACTGCACATAGACTAAGTGCAACCTGCAGCAAGGAGCTAAAGTAGATTATTACTGGAGGAGCTACAGTAGATTACTACTGGAGGAGCTAGAGTAGATTACTACTTGAAGAGCTAGAGTAGATTACTACTGGAGGAGCTAGAGTAGATTAGTACTGGAGTTGCTAGAGTAGATTACTATTGGAAGAGCTAGAGTAGATTACTACTGGAGGAGCTAGAGTAGATTACTATTGGAAGAGCTAGAGTAGATTACTACTGGAGGAGCTAGGAGTAGAATTACTATTGGAAGAGCTAGAGTAGATTACTACTGGAGGAGCTAGAGTAGATTACTATTGGAAGAGCTAGAGTAGATTACTACTGGAGGAGCTAGAGTAGATTACTATTGGAAGAGCTAGAGTAGATTACTACTGGAGGAGCTAGAGTAGATTACTACTTGAAGAGCTAGAGTAGATTACTACTGGAAGAGCTAGAGTAGATTAGTACTGGAGTTGCTAGAGTAGATTACTATTGGAAGAGCTAGAGTAGATTACTACTGGAGGAGCTAGAGTAGATTACTACTGGATGAGCTAGAGTAGATTACTGCTTGAAGAGCTAGAGTAGATTACTACTGGGGGAGCTAGAGTAGATATCTACTGGGGGAGCTAGAGAGATAAACAATGGTAGAGCTAAAGTAGATTACTACTGGATGAGCTAGAGTATATTACTACTGGAGGAGCAAGAGTAGATTACTACTGGGGGAGCTAGAGTAGATTACTACTGGGGGAGCTAGAGTAGATTACTACTGGGGGAGCTAGAGTAAATTACTACTGGGGGAGCTAGAGTAAATTACTACTGGGGGAGCTAGAGTAGATTACTACTGGAGGAGCTAGAGTAGTTTACTACTGGAGGAGCTAGAGTAGATTACTACTGGGGAGCTAGAGTAGATTACTACTGGGGGCTAGAGTAGATTACTACTGTAAGAGCTAGAGTAGATTACTACTGGAGGAGCTAGAGTAGATTAGTGCTGGAAGAGCTAGAGTAGATTACTACTGGAGGAGCTAGAGTAGATTACTACTAGAGGAGCTAGAGTAGATACTACTGGGGGAGCTAGAGTAGATTATTACTGGGGGAACTAGAGTAGATTACTACTGGATGAGCTAGAGTAGATTACTGCTGGAAGAGCTAGAGTAGATTACTACTGGAGGAGCTAGAGTAGATTACTGTGGGAATAGCTAGAGTAGATTACTACTGGGGGAGCTAGAGTAGATTAGTGCTGGAAGAGCTAGAGTAGATTACTACTGGAGGAGCTAGAGTAGATTACTACTGGGGGAACTAGAGTAGATTACTACTGGAGGCCCCATCCCACATCAATTTGCCAACCCATTTTTTTTTTTTTACAAATTCGCATGAGGTACAATTTTTAAAGCAAACTGAAATTGTACTTTTTTTATACTAGTTTCAGAGTAATAATCTTTACAACTGAAATGAACTACAGAAACCCATATGAACACACACTCTGCTTTAAAACCCAGCACGAGGACAAGTACCACCTCTTACTTCTATTTTATATGAGGTTTTCTAGGATAATATCTAAAAGCTAAAAAAAAGTCCTAAAACTGCCACCCCTAGAGCTTGCTATATATTCTTTCCTACCAAGAAAAGCTGATGTTTTAGAATTTTTTGCTATATTAACGTTAGTGAAGAACAGATCGGATAACCAGTACAAACACAGCGAGATACAGTTCGGCACATTGAAATAGCGCTAGTGTATGCCAGGCCTTGTCATTGTTCTCTTAGTTTTTGTATCGCCTCGGTTTTGCTTCTGTTTTCCCGGTACATTGTGTACATAAAGCAGCTGATGCTCTCAGGAGGTAAAACTCTGCTTGTCAGTCTGAATATTACCAGACAAGCTGTATGTAATCACAGACAAGTTTCGGGGACTGTCACTATTGCGCCACACTGAGGGATAGCATGCTGATCATGCTATAAATAGTCTGCAAATACCGGGCTGCAGAACAAAGTGGCAGAGACAGCTTCATGTTAGTTTGAGGAAAAGAAAATCAAGAGGAAAAGTAACATATCTACAGTATCCACATAAAGAAAGCTGGAGAGGCCGGAGCTCTGAGTGATATATCACTGAACCAGCAGGGTGCGCCAGGCGGTGTTATATCTGCCAGACACATTCAGATAAACATTCTGTCATATCTCTCCTTTATTTTGCCTTCACAATATGGTGCTCTGGCTACTACTCACTTTTCCAGTCTACTGATTTCATTTTGCCTCCAAGATGATTTCATCTGAAGGAGTCTTTCAAGGACATGCAGGTGGTTAGGTCTTAGTGATCACACAGACTAGGCATGGAAATATAGAAAGCTATAAGGATTTCATCAAATAGCTTCAAGTGCACCAGTCATGGCTCCCGAAAAAAAATTTATGCAGTGCCAGGAGAGCCCTGTCCATACCATGTTAAGATGCTTGTTTTTAGTTGAAGAGGATCTGGCACCAGGTCTGCAAAGTTGATGCAAATTAGAGTATATTAGCCAAGTGGGTGGTAACACTGTGGTTTCTCTGGGGTGGGGTCTCTGTCTGATGTATGTCATGCAGTGTTACTGCCTACTTGGTTAATATACCTTAATTTGCATCAATACTTAAAGGGCTTATATTTTGGAATGGTTTAACGGATTTGGATAAAGAAAATCCCAAAATTCTCAGGGTTACAGCACCTATCAGATGGTGTATGTAATAAGCATTTCCATATATGAAAGTAAAAATTAACACTTAGGTTTGTGCACACATACAAAGAGACCAAAGAAATATGATATAACAAAAGACGTCTACACAGAAAAGGTAGCATTCCAGTAAATGTATCGATTCAATAAAGATACAGATGTAGAAAAGATATATTAAAATGTGTACCTTTAGTTGTTCCATATAGGACATGTCAGCTCATAAGGCTAGGTTTACACTAGCGCTTACTCTCCGTCTGGGGTTTCCGTCTCTGAACTCTTTTGGGGGGACCCCATTATAGTCTATGGAGTCTGCGGGTTTCCGCGGGTAACCGCTTTTAAGTGGATTAGGTTTCTCAAACTAGATGGTGCTGTAGGTTTAGGTACTTAGTTCCACAGTCAGGTTGGGATTTTCAGCTGTAATACGGACCATATAATATGGCAAATAGCCCACATTTTTTACTACATTTACTGGGCTTCTGCCTGTTTTTTTTTTTTTTTTTTTTTTATTTTTTCTTTAAGAAACTACCTGTCTTTATGTTCATATACTGTAGACCAGAGTTTCCCAGCCTCTTCAGACTCGAGATGCCGCAGTTTGGCAAAAACCAAAGTCCCTGCAAATCCCATCCACACTATGCATAAAAATACAGAAACTGGAAATGCTACGATTTCCAAAAACAGTAGCGTTTTTGGAAATCGCAGCATGTCAATTATACCTACAGAAACGCCGAGTTTCCTTATAGGTATAATTGAAGAAGAAAGTCCGCAGAGGAAAACTCTACGGCCCATTACGTGGGCCTTAGCCTCAAATAATTTTTATTAAGTTGGAAAGACTGTGTCGGAAAAGCATCATGTTTTTTTCCACAGCGTTTTTCACAGAAAGTACTTATTATACCTATACAGAAAAAGCCAGCATTTCTGTAAGTATAAATGACATGCTGCGATTTACAAAATCGCAAGTGCTTTTGAAATCGCAGCACTTGCGTTTTTGTAAATCGCAGCATTTTCACTGCGATTTTTTTCTGCAGCGTATGAATGGGATTAGCCAGAATCTCATCCACTTTGCAGGTAATGTAAAATGCAGTGGTTTTTGCCTCGACTGAAAATGCAGTTTTGTTTTCTCATATTTTTAACGCATATTTTGAATTTACAGCAAAAACATAAATTTGTTTATTACCAAAAACCACATCAAAAATGCAAACACTTTTTTCTGATGCAGTTGTAACTACACCGTGTGAATGCACCCTCAAAGCTACAACATCCTACACTTCCCATCCAGCACATATAAAAATATTACTCTTACCATCACCATGATTTCTTAATGTCCACAACATAGTATCATGCTCCTCAGAGACCCCTAGACACCTATTAATGCTCCCCAATGGTCCTCAGGCACCTAATAATGTTCCCCAGTATAAGTAATAATGCTGCTCAGTGGCCCCAAGACAACTAATGATGCTCCCCAGTGGCCCCTAGATAAGTAGTAATGCTCCCCAGTGGCCCCCAGATAAGTAGTACTGCTCCTCAGTGACCCCCAGATATGTAGTATTGCTCCCCAGATAAGTAGTATTGCTCCCCAGTGTCACCCAAATAAGTAGTACTGCTCACCAGTGGCCCCTAGGTAAGCAGTACTGCTCCCCAGTAGCCCTTAGATAAGTAGTATTGTTCCCCAGTGGCCCCTAGATAAGTAGTACAGCTCCCCAATAGCCCCCAGATAAGTAGTACTACTCCCCAGTGCCCCCCAGATAAATAGTACTGCTCCCCAGTAGCCCCCAGATAAGTAGTACTTCTCCCCAGTGTCCCCCAGATAAGTAATACTGTTCCCCAGTGTCCCCCAGATAAGTAATACTGCTCCCCAGTAGCCCCCAGATAAGTAGTACTTCTCCCCAGTAGCCCCCAGATAAGTAATACTGCTCCCCAGTGTCCCCCAGATAAGTAATACTGCTCCCCAGTGTCCTCCAGATAAGTAGTACTGCTCACCAGTAGCCCCCACACTGTAGTTGTACCAAATAAACTTACCCATCCGTGTTCCGACAGAGCTCTGCTGCTCTCCTCCACCTGTCTGCAGCTCGATGCAGCAAGTTTGAGTCACAGACATCACTAGTAAATGCCTGATTGGTGGCAGGAAGTTAAAACCTTCCTGCTCCCAATTCTGTTCAACTATAATGGTGTCCAAAGGACAATGATGAAGTTGAATGATGACATGCGGCCATTTTTTCTTCTGGATTGTCGCAGCACCCCTGGCTGGGAATGACTGCTGTGAAAACACTGGGCCACTTCTTTGACCCCATCTTCTGCAGGGCCCCAATCATCAATCATCTTGCAGTGCAATATCTATCTATCTATCTATCTATCTATCTATCTATCTATCTATCTATCTATCCATCCATCCATCTATTATCATCTATGTAGCTGCATGGCTTGGCACTGCACGGATGAGCAGGCAGTAATGACATACAGCCGTAGTACACTACTATGAATAGGAGACAATGGCATTTTTCTGCAGTCCTGAATATAACAGTGCCCACTTTACAGAAAATAGGTTTTCAATTCATTCGCTTAAAAAAAAAAAGATAAAACTCAGCTTCTCTGAAAAGAACATGTTATATTTACACAGCTGTCCAATTTCAATGGCTTCAAAGTAAACTTTGAATACCATTTCCAGGGCAATCAGTTAGACCGAAAAATATTTGATATTCTGCGGTCCCAGCATGTTTCGCACTCGGCAGGCTGGACACCAGCAGCAAAGTGGAACGTTTATATTGAAGGATTGTTATTTTGTTTTTCTGGCAAATTTTTGCATAAGCAAATAGCAAAAATTTGCCAGTGCCTATAAAGCAGATTCCAAGTGTCCAAAATCTAGCGGATTTACCTCACAGCAGTAAACTTTACTAGTAGCAGCCTGGCATCAGTGCATCACGCTCCATATTTCTCACCATATTTTCTTTTGCCCTCTTGACTGTTGGCTATTTTGCTGTTGTGGGTCATTGTTTTCCAATTTTGCAATGAGTTTGTTATACTGCTTTGCGATCAGTGTTAGATATGTTGGCACATTGTCAGCTCTTGGCATCTGGAGGGGATATTTAGTAGGGCCAGATGCTTTTTGATTTATCGGAGAAGACTTCATTGCAAATACAGTCTACAGGCAGACAGTATCAAGCCAATAGCTGAACTACATAGATCAGCTGTGAAAACAAAATGATTTGTATCACTGGGGTACAGCAGAGTTGAGTTTGTCAGACATAGCAGTGCTGAGTTTGTAAGCTGCCATAATTTATTTTGATATCATGGTCAATTTTCAGTATTTTTACATAGCATGACAGGTAAACTTCATGCAGTTTTCATGGTGTACATGCAGTAAGCTTAATGGGGTATTACAGAAAAAGGTAAAGTGTACACATCTGTATAAAAACTCTTGAAGGCTTCTCCTTCCACAAAATTTTTTCTATAATTTTTTCCAGCCCCTGCAATAGGTTCTCAGACTCCTATGCTTCAATTTTTGTTGCCTGCAACAAATTACATAAAGTTCAAAATGAAGTCCAAGGCCCAAAACAAAGAAAAAAGAGAAGTAAGAAAGAAAGTAGTAAAGTTATATGCGTAGACATAGTGGCCATTACTGCTTAAAACTGTCAGTGGAAAAGGTCCTGCATGCAGGATTCTTTCTTCTGTTACAAAAGAAAACAAACATGACAGAAGATAGCCGTGTAGTTTAGATTAGTGTCAATGGGAATGAGTCTGAGTCTGTGTCCATTCTCTGCAACAGTTAATGTCCGTTACTGTCATCCTATGACGAAAGACAGCAATGAACATTAACAACGGTAGTGTAAACCCAGCTTAAGGATCCCATTACAGTTTCTAGCTCTAAAGCTGGTAGCTGTTAAGAGAAATTACTGGGACCATCGGAAACAGCAGAGTACTTGCATTTCCGCCTAAAGTCTAAATGCACCATGAACAAAGACCAGGGTTAAATGAAAAGAGATGAACCCCACAACTAAAGATGAACATTTTTTCACTGATCTTTCTGCAATTCTTGTACTTGCCTTAATATTTTTAACTGCTTCCCAGGGGCGTAACTACTGGGGTAGCAGTGGTAGCGACTGCCACAGGGCCCAGAACATTACGGGGCCCGGAGCCCTGTGGCAGTCGCTACCGCGAACCCCACAATCACTGCTATCGTTATACTCCGTGGTCTTTTGAGACCCCGGAGTATAACGATCGGGGGCCCAGGGGAGGTGAGCGAACATAAAAAACACTGTAACTCACCTCTCCGCTGCTCCGCAGGCTTCGGGCCTGTTTGGTGACGTCCCAGACGTCAGCCGACGTCATTATGCGTCGCGACGCTGGCCTGGATCGCGCGAGATCCGGTCCGACATTGAAGATGGCCGAAGTAGCGCACGGGAGTGCACCGGAGCGAGGAAGAGGTAAGTTGCAGTGTTTTCTATGTTTCTATCCTCCCCTGGGTCTCCGATCATTATACTCTGGGGTCTGAAAAGACCCCAGAGTATAATAATCGTTCATGGGTGGTCCACTATGGGGCATAATACTGTGTGCAGGGGCCACTATGGGGCAAACTACTGTGTGCAGGGGCTACTATGGGGCAAACTACTGTGTGCAGGGGCCACTATGGGGCAAACTACTGTGTGCAGGGGCTACTATGGGGCAAACTACTGTGTGCTGGGGCCACTATGGGGCAAACTACTGTGTGCTGGGGCTACTATGGGGCAAACTACTGTGTGCAGGGGCCACTATGGGGCATAATATTGTGTGCAGGGGCCACTATGCTGCATAATACCGTGTCCAGGGGCCACTATGGGGCATAATACCGTGTGCAGGGGCCACTATGGGGCATAATACCGTGTGCAGGGGCCACTATGGGACATAATACCGTGTGCAGGGGCCACTATGGGGCATAATAGTGTCTGCAGGAATGCGGTTTGTGTGTGGAGGGGGGGTTGGGGGCGGCGGCTTGGGGGGGGCCCCATGTCAAATGTTCGCCTTGGGGCCCAGCCATTCCTAGTTACGCCACTGCTGCTTCCTATGAAAGCATTTTCTACTCAAGTCCTAAAATACAACATGCAGTAGCCACCTCAACATTTCTCCTATCACAGTGTTCCAGTCACAGATTTTTGGCCCCAATTCTATATCTGTATTGGTGTCCCTCACTTACCATGTTGCTTTTAGTATAATGTTGTACCGTGTTAGTCATAGAAAGTAGTGGAAGAGTGAAGAAATCAGGCGATAACTTTTAGAAACGCTTAATATAAAATATACTCAGCCTCTAAAAGGTATCACCTGATTTCTTCCCTCTTCCATCACTTACCATGTGTCATTGATAATACTAGTGTTTTTTATGTGACAGAAGAAGCTTTGGTCCACAATAAGCATCAGGGTCTAGGAACAACCGATACAATGCACAGCTATTCCCCTGGTCCAGTGCTTTCTCTTCTTCCTGTCTATTCCCTGTGCCGGCAAATCTTGGTTGTTTCCCAATACAGAGTGGCAAACCTCTCAGTATTAATTTTGTTACAGGTTTGGGTGGCTCGAGTCTAAGATTTTCTTCAGATTGAACAAATAAAAAAACATTCATACTTCCTCACCTCTTTTGAGCCAAGTTGTGGCATCCAGAGCTCTCTCGACCTCCTCGGGAAAGTGAGTATGAATTTTTTTTTTGTTTTAGTTCCCCTGGGCCTCAGCTTATTATACTCTGAGGTCTCTTCAGATAATGTGGTGGCCATTTTATTTCACCTTAGACAAATCTCTATTTGGTCGGTTTTGTAAAAAACTAATAATTTGGAATAATCGGGTTTAACCCGGCTAAGCAGAAAACTCAAGTTGCTGCCTTTTTGAGAAGGTAAGAATGTCCTGTTTCTGCACCTGTGCTGAACGCTTTCATTCAGCCACCTTCAGTTTGGTAACCAATAATCTGCTGCTGCCTATCTACAAGTATTTAGCATGGGTGTTGGGGATTCTACACAGTGTGGATCAAGATAAGCACAGAAACATTGTACTGTTCAGTATACCAGTGTCAGTGTATTTTTGGGCAAGTGGACAACCCTATTACTGGCTTGCCCCTTGGGACAGGGGCACCTTTAGATTTTGCTGTTGGCCACTCCAACCTCACTATAAAGCCTTACTCTGTCTGTTCTTTCTTGAAGGCTTTTATAATAAATCACACTTTATTTAAGAAGTCATTTCAGCCATTCTACACAATACAATGAGACTAATTTCTGCTTTCCCCAGCTTCCTCTCTATCTCCTTCTTTCACACTTTCTGCCCATTGCAAACTGAACGGGGGAAACTATGAATGATTATTTTAAATTTCACTCCTTTAAATTGTACCTTACAGTTTGTGGAAATCCACAGGTTACTTGTCCTCCCAGACCTAATCTTGTTAGGTCAGAATCACAAGAACGAACCTTATTTTTTAATTTCCATAAAAAAATTAAAAAAAATGTTCTCATCTAAACCCATGACACATTTTAATGTTCTTATAAATAATCTATCAACATGAAAGCTGCTTTTGAACATAATTGGAACATAATTTTTTAGCTATGCCCAAACCGCGGGCCCACTGCAGCCTGACAATAACACATAGGTCAATGATTTCCTGAGGTCTTTGCTTCTGCAGTAGGTTTTTTGGTTAACTGAACATAATATGTCCCCGGAGAAGTGATTCATTTCTTTAATTTTTCTGTGTGTTGTGAGTGTGTGAGGGAAGAGGTTAGAATATGGGGCAATCCTTCAAATGGTGCGGCCATAGACTCATTTATTTTTACTTGAATTATGAGTGTCACTGCCATTCTGGAAAAGTAATATGATTAATTGTGTAATAATTTTGCCTATGCGTCCCTCCCATCAGATGTTATTTTCAATAGATGATGTAATTGCCCGCATTTCTCACCTTTCCGACTCTCAGTGCGCCCTAGAGAATCATTACATAGTTTAGTGAAAGTAACTTATCGGGAAAGCAAAATTAAGACGTTTGTTCTGTGTTCATTTATAAGGATTTACGTGAAAATTAAACCACTTTATATCATTGAAGTAAGCCCTGGAAGACAGAGAGAAAGAAGACATTTTTCACATATTATTACATGTGCTTGAAGAACATGTAGTCAGCACACGCTGTAACAGGATTTATGAATCGGATTTCTATCTATCTATCTATCTATCTATCTATCTATCTATCTATCTATCTATCTATCTATCTCTTTCTGTCTATAGTCTATCTATCTATCTATCTATCTATCTATCTATCTATCTATCTATCTATCTATCTATCTATCTATCTATCTATCTATCTATCTATCTATCTATCTATCTCTTTCTGTCTATAGTCTATCTATCTATCTATCTATCTATCTATCTATCATCTATCTATCTATCTATCTATCTATCTATCTATCAGATAGATAAAACTATAGACAGAAAAAGACAGAGATAGATAGATTTAGAGAGATAGAAAGATACATGATAGTACATGATAATCTTTCTATCTATTTATCTATCTATGTCTTTCTATCTGTCTATAGTTATCATATCAGTCTTGACAAAGCGTAATTATAATAAAAAATATATATAAATAATAAAGCTACATATAGACAAAGCTGAATTTTTTGTTGTAGATTTTGTCTAGCATCTGTTGCATTCATTTTTTTCAACATATTTTGCTGAGTAGCTTTTTGTAAATGTAATAATCTTTAAATACAATGAAATATTCATTGAACATGGACGTGTATATAATACAAATCTACACCTCACAGTGGCATATCTAGTAAACCATAGGCCCTTGGGCTGTTCCCTAAAATTGCATGTGCAATTTTTTTCATCAACAAATCCAGAAGGAAAATCCACAGCGTATCCATTATATGTAAACATACACATTCAGTTCCCTTTCACCCAGCTGCTTGCTCATTACATATACATTGCACTGTGATGTCACCTGAGTGCAGGCAATACTACTGAAGTTGCTGGGGGAAGCCCCATCTGTTTAAAGCTTTATTTTATTTATTTTTTCATTAGGTGTGATCTGAGTTTTGAACCCAGTGTCACACCAAAGGATGATGACCTTGAAGACTCACCTCTTCAGGAAGGCCTACAACCTTCAATAACAGTTCTGCCACCACACCTCCATTTTAACAGCTTCTACCCCCACCTTCTGTCTCTATCCCCTTTCCCTCATAGATTGTAAGCCCTTGTGGGCAGGGACGTCTATCCCACTGTGCCATTTGGGATACTTGTTTTGTATATTGTGTGTACTCTATGTAAATGTGTATCCTCAAATGTACAGCACCATGGAATTAATATAATAGTGTACAGCACCGTGGAATTAATATAATAATGTACAGCATCATGGAATTAATATAATAATGTACAGCACCATGGAATTAATATAATAGTGTACAGCACCGTGGAATTAATATAATAATGTACAGCATAATGGAATTAATATAATAATGTACAGCACCATGGAATTAATGGTGTTCTATCAATACATAATACAGAAATAAATAATAATAAATGATAGAAGACAGCCACTCTACTTGAGCCACTGGCACCATTATTCTCAGTGTGTGTTTTCTCCTACCAAACCTCAACGGTAAGCATACAGCGATAAAAGAAAAACCTACCCTTAAGCATAATATAGGCAGTATCTCTAGAAGCCTAGTATACATTGTCTACTGGATTCAAGACCTCCATCTCACCTTAATGAAAAAATACATAGGATAAAACTTTAAATATCTGGAGGATACCCTCTGTAATTTTCTTTAAAGTGTTACAATTTTTTTTTTAAATGAGGTTATCTATCATCTATCTGTCTATCTATCTATCTATCTATCTATCTATCTATCTATCTATCTATCTTTATAACTAATATTATTTACAGACAAAAAATGGTTAGCACTACCATACAATATGAAAAAGAAATGCAGGTCACTTTCCTGTGGCTGCAATACAAATGCAAAAACAAAAAGTTGCAACAGCGCACTGCTAGAACCAAGAGCATTAATAATAATAATAATAATAGTCCTTTAATAGTCCCACAATGGGGAAATTCAGTGTGTTACAGCAGCAAAGATAAGATAAGATAAGCAGATACAAATACAACATGTACAGGTGTAAGAGACAGCCAATGTTGTCCTAAGCTTTATTTGTCTGTATAAACTGTTAATGTTGAATGTATTTCTGTGATTCTGTTCCTTTAAGACAGCAGCCATTGTAATTGTGACATGATGCTGGAGTGACTCCCCCCCCCTTTTATGTCAGCTTGCCTGTTCTGCAGACAGAATGTGAGCAGAGAAGCAGGAAGTGACGAGACAGAGAGCAGCAGCCATCTTAGCAAGTATTGTATTGAACTGGTGTGGAGATTATTCTGTACAGCTAAGCTGTATCTTGGTCCAGAGACAAACAGAGTGTAAAGAGACAACAGGACTAGTGAGTCCACGTGAAAGGAACTGTGCTCAGTGGCTGATCAGTGAGACTGACATTGTGACTGTGTATATGGATATCACATATAGAGACTCGCAGTGCTGTTGATGTACTGGACAGCACCTGCTAAACCCCGGCTTACATCCCAGCTCAGTGTATGGATTCGGCAGGACTGTCAGTGTGCTGAGTGGAATCTGCTGTTGGATTACATTGCATTCATTGGGTTTCCCTGTTAAAGAGGACTTCATTTCTCCCAAGATCCTGATAACCGTGAGGAGAGGACGTTTCGCTATAAAAGAAAGGAACGACTTTGGGCCCCACCGCGCGCTTCTACAGACTGTAAGCGGTCCACCTGGACCACTGGGGAAAAGGGGGTGCACCCAAATGTGATGTCAGGGTCAGTTAGGGATAGTTTTGAGTATATTGTTCATTCAGTGTCCATACTGCAGAATTGGACAGAGTAAAAGTAGAAACCATTGCAGAATTTGCCTTGAAATTGTTCATGCTATATTGTATATTTTGCTTGTCTTTATCCTGTCATTTTACCTTCAAATAGCCTTTATTAACTTATAGTAAATATATATTCTTTTCTTGAACTACCGCGTGTGCGTTCATTTCTGGTTGCGGAGACCAAACCACCTGCCTTGCTCTTGGTTCACAAATTGGCGTAGTCGGCAGGATCCGCTTACCAGAATGGACGGTGACGCACCCGTTCGGGAGAATGGTGCTGGAGGAAGAATGCCAGCAGGGGCTATAATGAGTCAGTTAGCTAAATTTGATGGCAATAATATGTCAGTGAGTATGTGGGTGGAACAGATACGAATGATACAGCGAATGTATCAGACCACACCAGAAGTACTAGTAGAGCTAGCAATATTGACATTACAAGGGGATGCTAAGACCACGGTGATATTGAGGCCATTTGAACAAAGGCAGACATTTGAGCAAGTAGTCCAGATTCTAGAAACCATTTATGGAGAAACTGCATTGCTGGGGTCTCTGCAGGCTCGGTTCTTCCAGAGGGTACAACAGGAGAATGAAAGCCTTCCCCAATATGCAAATGCCCTACAAGAACTGCTCCGAGATATTCAAGTGAAGGAAAGAGGGGGCTCGCCAGCCTTCTGTAACCCTGATCGGACTCTCCGTGACCAGTTTGTCCTGGGGATACGTGACGGCAGTTTAACTGTGACTATGCAGGATTTTATACGACGAGAGACTGAGGCTAAATTCCATGATGTACAGGTAGAGGCCATCTCCCGTGCCAATAGTATGTTCCCGAAGCCCCAGACCGCAGTTGGAGTTACTTTGTCACAGGGGGGCTAGTTCTGGCTCAGAGACAGTAGAAAAGGGGACGGTTAAAGAAATTCTCACAGTAATGCAGAAACTGCAAGAGCAAATGGAACACTTGCACACCCGTTGTGATGAACATTCTATGAAAATTGCAGACTTCCAGAAAACTGGAGGTGAAAGGGTGAGCCGTCCATACCCAGAAAATCAGAATCACCCACCACCCCGCTGGAGGGATGAGGATAGGACCTACCGAAGGGGTCCAAATCAGTTAATGCAGTGCTCAGGAGAAATCGAAGGGGCTTACCGAAGGGGCCCAAACAGATGGCCAGAACGACGGGAGATACGCTGCTGGGAGTGTGGACGGATGGGCCACGTTGCTGCTAGATGTCCAGAGCAGCGACAAACTTATGAGAGACCGCCGTTAAACTGAAGTCCCCTGCTGCTGTAGGGCGTGTAGTAGGGGAGACTGACAAGGAGACTATGTGGGGAGAATGCCCTAATGATGACCTGATCGCTGCAAGTCCTGTTATACAGGTGGAAATGGAGGGTATTCCGGTTACCGGGATGATTGACACGGGTTCCCAAGTAACGACCTTGAGTAGAGACTGTTATGAACGGTACTTCCAGCAACATGTGAAATATGATCCCCATACATTCGTACGAGTGGTCGCAGCTAACCAGTTACCAGTTCCAGTCGTGGGAGTGGCCTGGATGAATGTCCGGGTATGTGGCCAAGATCTGGGTAGGAAAGGCATTGTGGTGGTACAGGAGTCACATGAAGTAAAGGTCCCTGTCATTTTGGGGATGAATGTGTTAAAAGAATTAGATCAGATCCTCTTTGAAAAGAAAGGTCACGGTTATTGGAAAGAAACCACCACCCATCGGCCTACTCAAACAGCTTTCCAGCGGCTGATCCGGACATGTGGCTTACAGAAAAGTTCGGATGCGCAGCGTCCTCTGGCTCGAATTTCAGTTCCTTTGCATACAAAAGTTACACTGCCACCCAGTCGGGAGACAATAGTGTCTATGCCCGTAGGCACCTGTCGGAAACTAGAGGGCATAGCTGTGTTGGTAGAACCACTGCAGGCAGCCGAAGGAGGTGTTGATCCGCTAGTGGCCCGTTCCTTGGCAATAGTTCGCAATGGAAGAGTACCACTTCGATGTGTAAACACTCAGGACCAGAGTGTGGACCTGACCCCAGGGAGGCAGCTGGCTAACATCTATGTGACTCCGGAGGAAGTAAGGAAAGTAACTCCAATGCAGCTGAAGCCGACTGAAAGGGATGAGTGGACCGTAACTGTGTCCATGGGAGAAGATGAGGAACCCACCTCTGAATGGAATGGCCGTGCAATTCGAGAACAGATGAAGATGGATGCAAGTTCATGTTCTCTGGAATGTGTGCAGAAGGTAGATGAACTGTTGTGGGAGAACCGAGCCGCCTTTTCACGGTATGCTGAAGATTTTGGATGTACCACAGGGATCTACCATGAGATTCCCACAGGAGACACCCCTCCAATTAGAGAGCGCTACCGACAAATTCCTCCACAGTTGTATCAGGAAGTAAAAGAACTGTTAGCTAAGATGCTACAGGGTGGGATCATCCAAGAAAGCCAGAGTCCCTGGGCAGCTCCTGTGGTGTTAGTAAGAAAAAAAGATGGGTCCATCCGATTTTGCGTAGACTATCGGAAGTTAAACGCTTGCACCGTACGAGATTCCTACCCCTTGCCACGGATTGAGGAGTCCCTCTCAGCGCTGGGGAGAGCCCGGTACTTCTCCTCACTAGATCTGGCTAGTGGGTATTGGCAGGTGCCGATGGCCACAAAAGACAAGGAGAAGACGGCATTCATCTTGCCCATGGGACTATACGAATTTAACCGGATGCCCTTCGGGTTGACAAATGCACCCGGAACGTTTCAGCGGTTGATTGAGAAATGTCTCGGTGACTTCAACTTTGAGTTCACTCTCATCTACTTGGATGACATTATAGTGTATTCTGCGACCTTTGAAGACCATCTCCACCAGTTGGGGCAAGTATTTCGAAGATTGCGGGAACATGGGCTCAAATTGAAACCCAGTAAATGTCGGTTGTTCCAATCTGAAATTGATTACTTGGGTCACCGCGTATCAGGAGAAGGGGTGAGACCATCAAGAGACAAGATAGCGGCTGTTCAAGATTGGCCAATACCGACTACCCTGCGAGAAGTGAGGGCGTTCCTTGGAGTAGCCGGTTACTATCGACGGTTTATTAAGGATTTCGCCAAGGTAGCAGCACCACTTAATGCTCTCCTACGAGGCACATCCGGTGGTCCAAAGAACCGGTCCGTGAAGTGGGGACCTGAACAGGAACAAGCCTTCCAGGCATTAAAGGATGCACTGACAACAGCCCCAATCTTGGCATATGCTGATTACCACTTGCCGTTCCAGCTGTATACGGATGCAAGCCTGTATGGTCTTGGAGCAGTGCTTTCCCAGCTTCAGGATGGCCAGGAGAGGGTCATAGCGTACGGCAGCCGGTCTTTGAGAGATTCTGAAAGAAACCCCGAGAATTATAGTTCATTTAAGTTGGAGCTGTTGGCACTGGTATGGGCCATGACCGAGAAATTCTCTGAATATTTGACCGGTGCTGAAGTTTTAGTACTGACTGACAACAACCCACTAGCTCACCTGGAAAATGCCAAGCTCGGGGCGTTAGAGCAGAGGTGGATAGCCCGAATGACTAAGTTCAATTACCGCATTAAGTATCGGTCCAAGACAGAGAACCAGAATGCTGGCGGGTTTTCTAGGGTAACCGCCCAGACCCCCACAGTAGACGTGGATCATGAGTTGGAGCATGTGGAGGTGCCCGACTTCAGCAGATTTTCACAGGCCTTGACCGCCACTAATCAGTTTGAGATGGAGGGGACTGAAATGGCTCCTTTCTTTGGTCCCTCACGACAGGAATGGGCACAGATACAACAGACCCATGAGGGGCTGGCACAGATGATCAAGTGTGTTGAGAAAGGCCAGAAGCCCTGTAGAGAGGAAAGAAGGAACTGATTGTGTTCGAGTACTTCACCGAAATATGTTGCGCCTGTGTCATTCTGAAGGGACAAATCATGATGGGCTTGCCAATGTGAATGAGCTCCCACAGTCAGAGAATGGAGGTGCGGAATGGGCCTCAGACGAGGAGGATGATTGTTGGCCGATCCCTGCTCCTGGGGATGTTCCACCTGTGACTACTGTATCTCCGGCCTGTGCCCCCTCTGGTGCGGAATCCGCTGGTCCTTCTCAGCCCATAGCTGCAGCACCCCATAATATACCACCGGTCCTCAGACGGACCACTAGGCCAAATGCTGGTATTCCCCCTGTTCGGTATGCGCAGGATGAGTTTATTTGGCCTGCCATACATCGGTATACTACCACCCTGTGCATAAAAGTACAACCCTCTGGATATACAGTCATAGGCAGGGACTGCCAATCTTAAAGTGGGGGGGAATATGTAAGAGACAGCCAATGTTGTCCTAAGCTTTATTTGTCTGTATAAACTGTTAATGTTGAATGTATTTCTGTGATTCTGTTCCTTTAAGACAGCAGCCATTGTAATTGTGACATGATGCTGGAGTGACTCCCCCCCCCTTTATGTCAGCTTGCCTGTTCTGCAGACAGAATGTGAGCAGAGAAGCAGGAAGTGACGAGACAGAGAGCAGCAGCCATCTTAGCAAGTGTTGTATTGAACTGGTGTGGAGATTATTCTGTACAGCTAAGCTGTATCTTGGTCCAGAGACAAACAGAGTGTAAAGAGACAACAGGACTAGTGAGTCCACGTGAAAGGAACTGTGCTCAGTGGCTGATCAGTGAGACTGACATTGTGACTGTGTATATGGATATCACATATAGAGACTCGCAGTGCTGTTGATGTACTGGACAGCACCTGCTAAACCCCGGCTTACATCCCAGCTCAGTGTATGGATTCGGCAGGACTGTCAGTGTGCTGAGTGGAATCTGCTGTTGGATTACATTGCATTCATTGGGTTTCCCTGTTAAAGAGGACTTCATTTCTCCCAAGATCCTGATAACCGTGAGGAGAGGACGTTTCGCTATAAAAGAAAGGAACGACTTTGGGCCCCACCGCGCGCTTCTACAGACTGTAAGCGGTCCACCTGGACCACTGGGGAAAAGGGGGTGCACCCAAATGTGATGTCAGGGTCAGTTAGGGATAGTTTTGAGTATATTGTTCATTCAGTGTCCATACTGCAGAATTGGACAGAGTAAAAGTAGAAACCATTGCAGAATTTGCCTTGAAATTGTTCATGCTATATTGTATATTTTGCTTGTCTTTATCCTGTCATTTTACCTTCAAATAGCCTTTATTAACTTATAGTAAATATATATTCTTTTCTTGAACTACCGCGTGTGCGTTCATTTCTGGTTGCGGAGACCAAACCACCTGCCTTGCTCTCGGTTCACACAGGAATGTTTCAAGGTGAGAGGCATTACATTAATAGCAGACAGATAGATAGGACGTAGCAGAGGGGGGGGGGGGGGATTTAACAGGCAGAGAGATATTTCAGTTCTCTGTATGTAATGATCTCCGCTTCGGTCGGTGTTGGTTGTACAGCCTAACCGCGGTGGGGAGGAAAGACTTCCGATAGCGCTCCTTCTCACACCTAGGGTGGAGCAGTCGGTCACTGACAGTACTGCCCAGCGCAATCACAGTCTCATGCATGGGATGGGAGTTATTCTCCCGCATGGAGCTCACCACGGACAGTATCCTTCTGTCACCCACCACCTGCACAGGGTCCAGTGGGCTCCCCAGGACAGAGCTGGCCCTTCTAATCAGCTTGTCAAGTTTATTTCTGTCCCTGGTTGATATACTGCTCCCCCAGCAGGCCACTCCAAAGAAGATGGCTGATGCCACTACAGAGTTGAAGAAAGTCCTAAGAAGTGCCCCCCGGATTCCAAAGGCTCTCAGCTTCCTAAGCAGGTAGAGCCTGCTGTGGCCCTTCCTGTACAGGGCCTCCATATGATCTGCCCAGTCCAGCTTATTATTAAGGAGCAAACCCAGGTACTTATAGGTGTTCACAATCTCGATGCCCGTCCCCAGGATGTCCACTGGTTTTGGAGGGCATCTGCCTTTACGGAAGTCCACCACCATCTCCTTGGTCTTCCCCGCGTTAATCTTCAGGTGGGTCTGGTGGCACCAGTCCACAAAAAAACGGTTCAGTTCTCTGTACTCCCTGTCATCATCGTCTGTGATGAGGCCTACTATTGCAGAGTCGTCAGAATACTTCTGTAGGTAGCAGCTGGATGAGTTGCACCTAAAATCAGCAGTGTACAGTGGGAAGAGGAAAGGGGCGAGAACCGTACCCTGAGGTGCCCCCGTATTACAGATAACGGTACCTGACACACAGTCTTGGGCTCTCACGTATTGAGGTCGATTTGTGAGGTAGTCTAGGATCCAGTTGGAGAGGTGGTGGTCCACTCCAGCAAGACCCAGCTTGTCTCTCAGTAACCTGGGCTGTATGGTGTTAAAAGCACTGGAGAAATCAAAGAACATTATTCTCACCGTGTTCCCTGGTTTTTCCAGGTGAGACAGAGCCCTGTGCAGAAGGTGGATGATGGCATCATCTACCCCAATGCCCGGTCGATAAGCAAACTGGAGAGGGTCCATAGCGGGGCTCACTAGAGGGCGAAGATGTGTGAGAACCAATCTCTCTAAGATCTTCATCAAGTGGGATGTCAGTGCTACAGGTCTGTAGTCGTTGAGGTCCATAGGGTGAGGTTTCTGGTACCACACAAGAAGATTTCCATAATTCAGGGACTATTTCCTGCCTCAGGCTCATATTATACATATATGTAATTATACTACACAGCTGGTCCCCACAAGTCTTAATTAGCCTTGCACTGATGTCATCTGGCCCTGCGGCCTTCCTCGCCTTGATCTTTTTCATCTCCTTCCTCACCTGGGCCCGTGTGAAGGTCAGACTGTGGTCAGATAAAGACAGATTTCTGGATTTACTGGTCTGTTGGGAAGTAGCCACATGGGGTGAATGGGGTGAAGTCATTGTGGTGAGGGGAGCTGAAGGACATGCTGGGGTGGGAGGAGCTGGTGTGTGATCAAATCTGTTGAAGAATAGGTTTAGTTCATTAAGCCAATTAACATCTGCCTCAATCTGGCAGACAGACTGTTTATGACCCGAAATTGACTTAAGCCCCTCCCAGACCCCCCTTATGTCTTTTCTTTCCATTTGCTTTTCTATTTTTTCCTTATAACTGGCTTTTCCTTGCCTGATTAGATGCCTCAGCTCCTTTTGTACTTCCCTCAACCCCTCCTTATCTCTTGTCCTGAATGCCATCTTTTTCTCCTTAAGTAGTGTTTTTATATCAGAGTTAATCCATGGTTTGTTATTGGAGAAGCACCTCACCACTTTTGTGGGTACTGTGTTGTCCACACAAAAATTAATGTAGTCCGTTATGCAGTGTGTGAGTCCTTCTATATCTTCTCCATACGAATCCTGCAAGACTTCCCATGCGGTTGTGTCAAAACAATCCCTCAGAGCCTCATCACTCTCCTAGGACCATATCCTCACTGTGCGGGTGACAGCTGGTTCTCTATGTACAAGTGGCTTGTACACAGGTTGGAGATGTACTAGGTTGTGATCCGATCTTCCCAGGGGCGGTAGGGCTGATGAGTTATATGCCTCCCTCACGTTGGCAAAGAACAAGTCCAGTGTTTTGTTGTCTCTTGTGTGGTAGGTTACATACTGTGTGAAACTGGGAAGTGTGGATGATGGAGAGGCATGGTTGAAATCGCCAGACACAAGAAGGAGGGCCTGGGGGTGCTGAGACTGTAACTGGCTCAGCGTGGCTTGTAGGACTTCGCAGGCAGCGTCAGCTTTCGCAGAGGGGGGGACATATGCAGCTATCACGATGACATGTGATAGTTCCCTTGGTAGATAGAAAGGTCTCATGCTCACAGCTAATAGTTCAATGTCCTTACAGCAAGTTTGCTCCTTAATCACAATGTGCCTAGGATTGCACCATCTATTATTCACAAACATTGACAGCCCTCCTCCTTTCCTCTTACCGCTCTCCCTTGTCCTGTCTGCCCGAAGGAGTTTAAAACCATCCAAGGAGACCAGAGAGTCAGGAGTAACTTCAGTGAGCCAAGTCTCTGTAAGTAGCATCATGCTGCACACCCGAAACTCCTGATGATGCCTGGTGAGCGCTGTTAGTTCATCCATCTTATTTGCAAGAGATCTCACATTGCCCATAATGATGGAGGGAACAGTTGGTCGGTAACGCCTCTTTTTAATCCTCTGAAGAGTTCCTGCTCTGCAGCCCCTCCCCCGCTTTTTCTTTCTCCAGAGTTCTTGGGGGATGGGTGGGCAAATGGTATGCAGCCCTGTTGTTGTGACACTAAGCTGCAGTAATTTCTCTCTTGTGTAGACAAAAGAAATGCCTGCACACACAAGAGTTCCCAACTGCAACTACCTACTGTATATAAGAATGCATGAAAATGAGGTTCTTGGTTTTTAAACTTTGATCAAATTGTACTTAAGTCTATCTGCCAACGACCAGGCAACCTTTATTAGGTGGGTCCCGACACTAAAATGACTCACCTCTTATGGCCTTAGCCACCCATGATTAAAGGGGAAGTGTATTTCAGCCATGTTATGCTTAGCATACACCACATACAGCCTCCTCTCTCTGGACCTGTGGCCTCTGAATGAATAGGGGAGTGTAGTTCACCCATATTATACTCTAATTAAAATCAGCCTTGGGCAGACTGGTGGCGTGCACAGAACAAAATGGATCTCAGCCACTTTACTAAATGACCATCACAAAACATAGGAAGTTTCACCATAACCGTTATGAAATACACAATAAAATTAACACAATATTTAATGTTGCATAAATAAAAATGACACAATTGTTTATTTTATTTAATCAGTAGCAATCTGGGGTCTAATATTATTATATGTGGTCTGCATATATTTAGCTATGCCTTTTTATAAAGGCCATGCCCCTTGAAAAGGCTACTCCTACCATTCGCAGATCACTGCGAAGGGCTCTCCCAGTTTGATGTCTTTGTGTTCATGTAACCTTATTTGTGGAGGTCTTGGGGACCATTAAAGGTGGAGATATTGCAATCTGTCATAAAGACCAGGAATACCAAACAATTTGTTGTCTTTGAGGCAAGGACCTCAAAAGTAGTATTTTCTGACATACTATCTGTACCGCAGGCCAGCAGGAAATTAGGGAGGTAAACAAGTGGCTCAAGAGTAGGTACAGGAAAGAGAGGTTTGAGTTCTTGGAGAATTGGGACAACTTCTGTGGGGGAGAGGTTCTTCAATAGGGATGGGCTGCACCTCAATGTGGAGGGTGCAGCTGTGCTGGGAGAAAAGATGGTTAGAAGGTTGGAGGAGTGTTTAAACTAGGGACTGGGAAAGGGCATAAATGGTATAGAAGGAGAAGATAGTGTAGAGAGTGACAGGGGAATAAGTAAGGAAACTGGGGTGGACCAAGATAATTAAAGGAATGGCTGGATTGGACTACAGAGACTTTCACCAGCATCAGACATGGATTCTTTACTGAGCAGAGAGGCTATGGAACTCACAGTAAGTTGTGATGGTGAATTTATTGTGCAAGTTCAAAGCCTGGATGCCTTTCTTGAATGGAGAAATATCACAGGTTACAGGTTTTAGATTTTTGTTAAAGTAGATTAAGGGTTTTATACCATCTACCAGGTTTGGATCCTGGAAGGATTTTTTTCCCCCTAACATGGGGTAATTGGCATCAGCCTTTTGGGTTTTTTTGTCTTCCTCTGGATCAACACTGTAGGGTTATCAGACTTGATGGGCATGTGTTTTCATCCTACCTCAGCTATATTACAATGTTACTATGATAAAAAAAAGTGCTCAGATTCTAAGATCACTGCTCAAAGTAGTTCTTTCAGTTTTGCCACAATATATGGCAAAATCTATAATAAAACCACAATGTGAATAATTTTATTTCTTTGTGAGAGTTCCCAGTTACCCGGATTCCCTTCACATACCTTAGAGTTACATAGTAATATTATGGGTGCATATAGTCACCACTAGATGGAACACATGGATTATTGTATGTAGCTATCATTCAACTAAAAGGGATTGACAGAATTAGAAAAAGATGGCCAATTTGTTTCAAAAACATTGACACACTTGTCTATAGGATGCATCTGGTGTGGCTGCTCATGTGGTGATGTTTTGGGAACAAAACAGTTATATTTTTCTATCCCTGAACAACCCCTTTATGAGATCTGTAAATCTATATATGGTGAATCCATATACAGACTCTATGATTTTCAGGAGAAGCAGATGAAACAGTTCAGTATTGGGCACCAACTCACAAACAACCTCATGGTAGTTGATGGGTAAGCATTTTTCTAGTGATAGTGGGCACAGAGGCTGCAGTCATGATACTCACAATGTCTCCTCTGCCACATAAGAATTAGATGGTAAAATTGAGAATATTTTAGTCCCGACTCCCAGTACCGTCCTCAAACTATAGGAACGCTCACCTTTTTGGGGCTGGGATAAACAATTTGCAACAATTGTTGTTGAAAATTCAGGAAAATTTTGGCAAATTCAATAGCCAAAAGCCATACAATAGTTGTATGTGAGTGTGTGGGGAGGGATGCTGTTACAGATTTGAGATTGCCCCTGTTTTTCTAATAAACATCTTCTAATATAATGATTACAATTTCTTTAGTATAACATAAATTCTAACAAGCCATATACAGTACAGACCAAAAGTTTGGACACACCTTCTCATTTCAAGAGTTTTCTGTATTTTCATGAATATAAAAATTGTAGATTCACACTGAAGGCATCAAAACTATGACTTAACACATGTGGAATTATATACTTAATAAAAAAGTGTGAAACAACTGAAAATATGTCTTATATTCTAGGTTCTTCAAAGTAGCCACCTTTTGCTTTGATTACTGCTTTGCACACTCTTGGCATTCTCTTGATGAGCTTCAAGAGGTAGTCACCTGAAATGGTCTTCCAACAGTCTTGAAGGAGTTCCCAAAGATGCTTAGCACTTGTTGGCCCTTTTGCCTTCACTCTGCGGTCCAGCTCACCCCAAACCATCTCGATTGGGTTCAGGTCTGGTGACTGTGGAGGCCAGGTCATCTGGCGTAGCACCCCATCACTCTCCTTCTTGGTCAAATAGCCCTTACACAGTCTGGAGGTGTGTTTGGGGTCATTGTCCTGTTGAAAAATAAATGATGGTCCAACTAAACGCAAACCGGATGGAATAGCATGCCGCTGCAAGATGCTGTGGTAACCATGCTGGTTCAGTATTCCTTCAATTTTGAATAAATCCCCAACAGTGTCACCAGCAAAGCACCCCCACACCATCACACCTCCTCCTCCATGCTTCACGGTGGGAACCAGGCACATAGAGTCCATTAGTTCACCTTTTCTGCGTCGCACAAAGACACGGTGGTTGGAACCAAAGATCTCAAATTTGGACTCATCAGACCAAAGCACAGATTTCCACAGGTCTAATGTCCATTCCTTGTGTTCTTTAGCCCAAACAAGTCTCTTCTGCTTGTTGCCTGTCCTTAGCAGTGGTTTCCTAGCAGCTATTTTACCATGAAGGCCTGCTGCACACAGTCTCCTCTTAACAGTTGTTGTAGAGATGTGTCTGCTGCTAGAACTCTGTGTGGCATTGACCTGGTCTCTAATCTGAGCTGCTGTTGACCTGCGATTTCTGAGGCTGGTGACTCGGATGAACTTATCCTCCGCAGCAGAGGTGACTCTTGGTCTTCCTTTCCTGGGGCGGTCCTCATGTGAGCCAGTTTCTTTGTAGCGCTTGATGGTTTTTGCCACTGCACTTGGGGACACTTTCAAAGTTTTCCCAATTTTTCGGACTGACTGACCTTCATTTCTTAAAGTACTCTCGTTTGGCCACTCGTTTTTCTTTACTTAGCTGCTTTTTTCTTGCCATAATACAAATTCTAACACTCCATTCAGTAGGACTATCAGCTGTGTATCCACCTGACTTCTGAACAACACAACTGATGGTCCCAACCCCATTTATAAGGCAAGAAATCCCACTTATTAAACCTGACAGGGCACACCTGTGAAGTGAAAACCATTTCAGGTGACTACCTCTTGAAGCTCATCAAGAGAATGCCAAAAGTGTGCAAAGCAGTAATCAAAGCAAAAGGTGGCTACTTTGAAGAACCTAGAATATAAGACATATTTTCAGTTGTTTCACACTTTTTTGTTAAGTATATAATTGCACATATGTTAATTCATAATTTTGATGCCTTCAGTGTGAATCTACAATTTTTATAGTCATGAAAATACAGAAAACTCTTGGAATGAGAAGGTGTGTCCAAACTTTTGGTCTGTACTGTACTTATCAGTACAATATGATTTTGTGCTGAGAAGTTTTTCTTGTTATTTTTAGCTCAATTTCATATTATAACAAGAAATAAAAAGTGAGATCACCAATACAAACGGTGACTTTCGAGATTGAGCTGATGACAACTCAGTCAGGCATAATCTCTGGTTGACCTTTTCTTTCATTGGAAAGCACGCCTGTTTTCCGATATTTTAGAGTTATTTTTATGTGTCATTAACAGTTGTGTGCTAAAAGTGGAGTCTGATACTCGAGGTGGAAACACAGCAGTGATAGATACGTTGTATGAAATTAAACAAGATATTTAAGGCTATATTTTCCTCTACATTTAGATTCTGTGATTCCTTCTTCCTACATTTAAGGTTGTTTTCTGCTATCACTTCCATTCATTCCAGTAGATCTGAGCTGCAATATCAGACGCGGCCAATCGATAGATGTGGCACTGTCACTGGCAGAAATCAGCCATATTTTTCTAAACCTGGACATGATATTGGTTTTTGCTACGGAGATAACTGTACTGTCTGTATAGTGCTGTACTATCTTGTACTGTGAAGGGGGTATGCTACACTGCTCATTGGTTAAGATGAGCTGTGAAGACACTGTGATATTGGTAGCCAAAACTAAAGGAACCGATATCTCTGCCATGGAGAAACCTACAAACAAAACTGAAAGTGCACTGAATTCAGTGGATGGATAGCTTTGTAATGATATAGAACATGCCCTGTGTTGGAGGTTATGAAAGGTCCTCTTTAACCATCCCCAATGAAAGATTTAGAAGATGAAAGAGTCTAGAGGGTGGGAGTAAGGTCCATTACACAAATTTTCATGTCATTTTTGGACTTCAACCTAGAATAATCAATATATGTATTGTGTTCATACCCAAAGGTATAGCTTGATAATCCTAGGTCTTGTTATGCAGTAAAATCTGTCCTATGCTTTACCTCCCCATTTGTCAATGTAGTGTAAGGATATGTTAACACAATGGAATTTGTAGAATAATTTGAAGTGGTCTTCTGCATTGGATTCCTCACCAAATTTCGTCCCTGTGTAACCTGCAGTGGAAAACTCCAGCAGAGTTTCAGCTTTCCACTACCAGTATGCTCACTGATCAGCCTCATTTACTTTGGGCTAATCAGTGGTGAATCGGTCAATGAATCCGCGGAATGATCGATAAGGACACTACATTTTCAGGGTCTTGAAAAAAAGAAGTGTCCGTCTCTTCCTCCTACTGTAAACAATGGGAGAAAGATTATAGAGAGAATTTGGACCTTATTTTGAAGTGGAAATTTATTTAAAATCGGCTGCAAATTCCTCTGTGTGAATGGACCCTAACACTTGTAGACACTGATCTACAACATTTGTATACTAGAATAGCCACTGACTAGTCCATTGTTATAGCAATCATTAGAGTATTTATGGCATTGTTGACCTTTTATGAGTCTTCTCAAGTAACAGAATCTAGATGTGACGCATCCTCTGTACCATCTACCAATTATCCATCATTTCAAAGATATCAAGCCCTAAATGTTCTGCATACATGGACTTCTTCGAATAAGCATTGTGCTACTACTTTTAGAGATGTTGAGAGCGATCCAGTATGTAAAGGCCTGCTGGTAGTTGTTCACCTGGAATCTTGATGCAAACTCATATCTATCACTATTACCTGCCGGTGCACTATCATGCAGAACCATAAATCCCACATTGTTCTTCATGTTTTAATCTTCTACATTAGCTCTAATGATACTACAAGATGACCTAAGTCTTTGTGACTTAGTGACTGTGATATATGCAGCTGTTTAGGATCCATCAGTCAATATGCCAAGAAGTTCTAGATCAATAAATATCAATGCTAGTTTCAAGAAGAACCAGTGGGATAAGTGGGACGGAGTAGACTGATCTTGAGTCAAAACCCATACCTGGTGCCCCTGTCCCAGTCATGTTCCATCTGATATGGTAGATTGACACCACCCTCCAAACATTATCCTTGGCACCCCCTATAATACATCATGGGGTGTTATTAAAGAGTTTGTAAAGGGCTTTTCTTTCCAATGAGCTCCTTTTTGCAGATGTTTTACTGTGTTAAATATTCAGAGATACATACACAAATAAATCTATATTCTTCTGCCTTTAGTTGTTTTGGGATTAACTGTGGCAGATTTTTATTGTTTGTATTTGCCGAAGGCTATTTCCAGCATTTAGAGTTGAATCTGCATTACTTATAAAGTATTTTACCTTGGTTTTCTGTCTTCTCGACAAATGTGCAGTGCTTTATTATAGTAGTGAATGGAAGGCTGAGCGGTTCAGGTTAACGGAGATTGCGGGTTCTGCACTTCTTACAATCAGCTCATTGTCTAGGAAAGAACAATTAGCTGTAGTTTTATAGACAAACGTGACACACATTCTGAATCAAAGCTTTTTATAAGGTTATAGAAATATGTAACAGAAACATGGCTGGCTTACTGCATTCAATAACTATGCCAATGTTCCTCATATACAATAATCTTAAAGGGGAGATGCACCTTTTTTAATAAATTGCAGGGGTTCTTCACTTTAGACAACCCCTTTTATTGGAAGGGTCTCTTAATGATAATCTATTCGCAGGGCGATCAGTTGTGATCTGTGTAAATATGGCAGCAGCAAGTTACCAGTTCCACTGTAGTACAAAAATGGAAATGAAGTGTTACATGCCACCTTTGGAAATCGAATGGCCAGACTACAGATCTGACCACCAAAGCAACAGGGCTGTGGAGTTGGTAAACTGTACGACCAACTCCTGTATTTTAAGATGGTCCGACTCAGACTCCTTCATAAATGGCTCACAGCCATGGTCAGACAGAAGCAAGTATAGTACGTATTCATCAAATTATTTGTTTAATTATTTATACAATATTGATATTGTATGATGTAGGTGCACATAATTAATCATATTATTGTGAAGCTGGAGTTGGTAACTTTTTTCTCCATGACTCTATAACTCTTCTTTGACTCCAAAGCCCTACAAAGCAAATACAAACCCCAGACCCCATAGACAAATACACCCTAGACTACACCTCCTAACAAATACAGTCCCTGTATTTAGGCTCTATAAACAAATACAAAGACCCTGCAGGCCCCCTAAATTCATACAGAGAACAGACTAGATAGCTAAAAGAGGCACAGACTTCAGACCAGATCCTATAAACAAAGAAAGACTAAAACCGAACCTCCAGAACAAATATAGAACCTGACCCCCACTCTCCGAAAAAATACACAGCACAGGCCAGAGACTCTAAGCATATAGAGACACCAGAACGGATGCCTAAAAGAATTACATGTGGACCAGATCCCTACACAGATACAGGCCCCAACCAGACTCCATAAAGATGTAGAGACCCCAGAACAGATTCCAGACCCTATGAAAATACAAAACAGACCCTTAAGCACATACAGACCACCGACCAGACACCTTAAGCAAACACAGACCCAACCCTAACAAAAAAAATACTGCAATCCAGGACAGAGCCTTTCCCTGTAGACAAACCCAGATCAGGGTCTCCTCGTATCTGAAGCTTGTGTGGCATCCCCGAGCTGGCTATGGCTGGGCTGAGGGTGATCTCTGTGCATTGTATTATTTCCTGTTGCTTCATAGCCTGTGTGACATAGCAGGGGGTCCTGAGTCTCACACAACACAGCGCCACCTAGTGAGCCTCACACATGCATTACACCTCCCATAGGATTGAATAGTAACCAAATGTCCAATGGGAGGACATCGCCTGGGAAAAGGGGAGGAGTCAGCTGATCACTGGGTCCCCATGGTAACACCCCTGCAGGAAGGTCCTGCGTGTGAGGAGTTAGAAGTGTGGAGTGTTAGGAGGAGGAGGTGAGGAGATAAGTGTGATGTCCTGTGAAGAAAGCAGTGAGTTTAGTGCAGGAATCTCAAGTCCTAGACAGGCCCAGGAAGGTTGGAGAGCTGACATACTCCAGCTATTCAGAAGATCCTGTCCCCTGTCTGCCTAGCCATCGCCCTGAAGGAAGTCAAGCATCATTATCTTGTCAGCATGAGACTGTGGAGAGAACATTCTGGAACACGTGCTCCATAGCAAGTATCACAGGATCCAGGGGCCAAGGCCAGACCTGTGGAATATCCTGCCCCCCTGACTATTGCACCCCGAAACTCTGAGCTATCAGGACCACATAACGTGAGTGGGGAATATTATGTACTAGTATCATGGTGGGCATCCTCCTATGAGCCAAATAGGAGCCCAGACGCACCTTAGGGCTGTAACACTGAAGTATAAGGGGCTAGGAACACCTTTCATCAAGTCTACCCTGCACCCCAGGACTTTGCTGTGTCACCAGGCGTACCCCGTTGTTTTGTATGGAAGAAACTGTTTAAGCATTTGTGCCTCCACACCCATGGAAGTAAAAGTTCAACTTTACAACCGTTTCTGTGTCTGACTCTGCACCGACAACATCAGGGCGCCCCAAACACCACCAGTCGGCACAGTATAGGGGAAGCGCCCCGGGGGAACAATCACCACCAACATTTGTGCAGCCCCCTCATCACCGGTACCAGTGGTGGTAACGTGGGACAGCACCAGCGCTGCGCCCTCGTGCCCAGAGACCGTGACAAGTCTGCGCTGTTTGCACCCCGCAATCCCAACTGCAGCGTTACCTTCCATCTGGTCACCGCAAGAAAAAGTGGCGTCACGAACAGGATACGGGTGTGTGCCATTTTGAGAAAGTCGCCACGAAAAGTGCGCCAAATTGTCTCCAGAGCATCGGTCTTTATTGTGGACTTTGCTAAGATCAAGTTTATTCCCTGAGAGTGCTTGCCACAAAGACGGGGAGCCCTATACCCCTGAAGTAAGCCCTAAAGACTGTCCTCTCAGTGTGTTACAGCCCTGGAAGAGTTAAAACGCCCAGGACTTGTTTGCTGCGCCACATCGCTGTGTAAGAACGCCCACAAAGGGTTAACTGTACCTTGCAAAAGAGCGGGAGATTTTTAGCACTGCCCATGAGGCCAGGAGACCCATCTGCCGCCATCTTAGGAGAGCCCAGAATGCTGAGCGCAATGCTCCAGCGCACCCATACAAGAAAGTGAAAGGCGAACGTGCCAGCGCCATTTCTGACTCTCTGGTGCCGCATCACCGTCCCTGCTGTGCACCGCTGATCTCTGGTCCACGCTGCAGTTGCTGTCAGTGAGTACTGTGCCTCCCTGTCCTTGTCTTCAGTCCTCCCACGGCCCCAGCGAGTGTTTTCCGTGTACAGTGTCCATGGGGAGTGCCACCATTAAAGAGGGGGAGCACACCGTCAGCCTGCATCACAGTGACTCTGTTAATAGCTACAGCATTCTTAAAGGGACAGCATTCCAAGTTGTAGTCTCCATTCCCTGCCAGCAAGCAGTTGAGTTTCTTAAAGAGACGGCGACCTAATTTCAGTCATACCTGCAAACAACATGACTGAGCAAAGTGACATTGTGCCATCTGTTTCTAGTGATCCAGCAGTGCCCATGGCGAGCAGCCTACCATTCTCCAAGCCATAGTGCCTGGCTCACCGAGCCAAGGAAGTTCTGTTACCCCATTGCGGTATGGACATTGGTGCTAGAGTGCCTACTCTTCCTTACAGAAAGGACTGTTTATTGTTTCTCAGAGAGACTCTCATGATAATGGACACTCACGAAATTTGTGCCAGAGAGCCTCTGGACCCATTTGCACTACTGTTGTTTCTATATGGACTGTCTGATGGTACCGCCAAAAGGTTCCATGAGTCTGAGTTTAATTATCTCTCCGTTACCCTTCAGACTTCTCATGGACATTCCAGGACTATGCCGGGAGGTCTTACCTCAAGTTTCTAAGTATTATATTTTTCTAAACTGTTAGTGACATTTGCACTTTATTCGTATTTATTAACGTTATGTTACATTTCTCACCTTCACCCCAGCCCGTCGCCGAGGTCGGCTCAGTGAAAGAGGGGGAGTATGTGGCATCCCCGAGCTGGCTATGGCTGGGCTGAGGGTGATCTCTGTGCATTGTATTATTTCCTGTTGCTTCATAGCCTGTGTGACATAGCAGGGGGTCCTGAGTCTCACACAACACAGCGCCACCTAGTGAGCCTCACACATGCATTACACCTCCCATAGGATTGAATAGTAACCAAATGTCCAATGGGAGGACATCGCCTGGGAAAAGGGGAGGAGTCAGCTGATCACTGGGTCCCCATGGTAACACCCCTGCAGGAAGGTCCTGCGTGTGAGGAGTTAGAAGTGTGGAGTGTTAGGAGGAGGAGGTGAGGAGATAAGTGTGATGTCCTGTGAAGAAAGCAGTGAGTTTAGTGCAGGAATCTCAAGTCCTAGACAGGCCCAGGAAGGTTGGAGAGCTGACATACTCCAGCTATTCAGAAGATCCTGTCCCCTGTCTGCCTAGCCATCGCCCTGAAGGAAGTCAAGCATCATTATCTTGTCAGCATGAGACTGTGGAGAGAACATTCTGGAACACGTGCTCCATAGCAAGTATCACAGGATCCAGGGGCCAAGGCCAGACCTGTGGAATATCCTGCCACCCTGACTATTACACCCCGAAACTCTGAGCTATCAGGACCACATAACGTGAGTGGGGAATATTATGTACTAGTATCATGGTGGGCATCCTCCTATGAGCCAAATAGGAGCCCAGACGCACCTTAGGGCTGTAACACTGAAGTATAAGGGGCTAGGAACACCTTTCATCAAGTCTACCCTGCACCCCAGGACTTTGCTGTGTCACCAGGCGTACCCCGTTGTTTTGTATGGAAGAAACTGTTTAAGCATTTGTGCCTCCACACCCATGGAAGTAAAAGTTCAACTTTACAACCGTTTCTGTGTCTGACTCTGCACCGACAACATCAGGGCGCCCCAAACACCACCAGTCGGCACAGTATAGGGGAAGCGCCCCGGGGGAACAATCACCACCAACATTTGTGCAGCCCCCTCATCACCGGTACCAGTGGTGGTAACGTGGGACAGCACCAGCGCTGCGCCCTCGTGCCCAGAGACCGTGACAAGTCTGCGCTGTTTGCACCCCGCAATCCCAACTGCAGCGTTACCTTCCATCTGGTCACCGCACTTGCAGTTCTCTTCATTCCTGGTTGAATCTACAGGCATAGCTTACCAGGCTCCCAGACACCACCGCAGTGAAGAGGACTGCTGATACGGCCCCCAGGGTTTGTAATCTTTGTTGTTGGCCTTCTCAGCTCAGCATATTATATGTCTTAAACCACTGTGTAATGAAAGCTGCGCTATAACTGGTTGCTATGGGCATGGATAGACCTTTAATATATTGCTAATATTAATTATCTCTGGACTAATGAGTGCCTACGCTTATTCTGATGACCTGTCGCTTGCCGCAGACTTGTCTTATGCCTTTGTAAGAGACAGCCAATGTTGTCCTAAACTTTATTTGTCTGTATAAACTGTTAATGTTGAATGTATTTCTGTGATTCTGTTCCTTTAAGACAGCAGCCATTGTAATTGTGACATGATGCTGGAGTGAGACCCCCCCCCTTTATGTCAGCCTGCCTGTTCTGCAGACAGAGTGTGAGCAGAGAAGCAGGAAGTGACGAGACAGAGAGCAGCAGCCATCTTGGCAAGTGTTGTATTGAACTGGTGTGGAGATTTTTCTGTACAGCTAAGCTGTATCTTGGTCCAGAGACAAACAGAGTGTAAAGAGACAACAGGACTAGTGAGTCCACGTGAAAGGAACTGTGCTCAGTGGCTGATCAGTGAGACTGACATTGTGACTGTGTATATGGATACCACAGATAGAGACTCGCAGTGCTGTTGATGTACTGGACGGCACCTGCTAAATCCCGGCTTACATCCCAGCTCAGTGTATGGATTCGGCAGGACTGTCAGTGTGCTGAGTGGAATCTGCTGTTGGATTACATTGCATTCAGTTGGTTTCCCTGTCTGTTAAAGAGGACTTCATTTCTCCCAAGATCCTGATAACCGTGAGGAGAGGACGCTTCACTATAAAAGAAAGGACCGACTTTGGGCCCCACCGCGCGCTTCTACGGACTGTAAGCGGTCCACCTGGACCACTGGGGAAAAGGGGGTGCACCCAAATGTGAAGTCAGGGTCAGTTAGGGATAGTTTTGAGTATATTGTCCATTCAGTGTCCATACTGCAGAAGTGGACAGAGTAAAAGTAGAAACCATTGCAGAATTTGCCTTGAAATTGTTCATGCTATATTGTATATTTTGCTTGTCTTTAGCCCTGTCATTTTACCTTTAACTAGCCTTTATTAACATAGTAAATATATATTTTTTTCTTGAACTACCGCGTGTGCGTTCATTTCTGGTTGCGGAGTCCAAACCACCTGCCTTGCTCTCGGTTCACACCTTCATTGTACGTCTTACATTCTGAATTGCTGGATTTATCTCCTGCTCATTTTACAATGTGTTTTTTTCCCTTTCCAAATTATCCTGATACCCTGTGAGAAAACAGACAAGAACAAATGATCATAACTGCAACGTCTCCTCGCTGAAACATTCAATTAGAGGAAGCATCCTGTTTGGTAAATGCAGTGCGCAGATGGAGCGTGCTCAGACTGTGCAGGGGGCTTTTCTTGTCAATATGGAGGCCTGACTCTCAACATATTGCTGCTCATTTGCAATTTCCAATAGTAATTTTGTGAAGCCAAGCTTTAAGGTACTTTTACTGTGTGATGTCTTTTTTTTTCAAAGTAATGCTATATATATACAAACTGACTATAGTATATACAGATATAGCAAAGTTTAATTTGATACAACAAGCTGGCGCAAATTTACTAGGACTGGCGTTTCATACGCCAGTCTTAAACAAAGGCTCCGATTAACGCAGGGCATGACTTATTTATGAAGACGCTCCGGCCTCTTCATAAACCAGTTGCATGCCCAGGTGCCTGAATGAAGATCTACTCCAGTTAGGAACTAGCATGGATTTCCATTAAGTTATAATAAAAATGTTAGGCTCCACCCACATTTGCACAATGTAGCGAGCAAAGAACAGAATGGGGGTTGTGGTGCAAGTTTAGTACAAGAAAGGGCCATAATATCATCCCTCTATACCAGAAAACTATGGGTTTTGTTTTTACGATGTTCACTGTAAGGTAAAAATGACACATTACAGTGATACCAATAGTTATATTTACCATTTTGTTAAGTCTTATTACTTTTAAAAAAAAGTTAAAACATTTTTAAAAACAAAACACGTGATTTTTGCGCAAATGAAGGGAAGATACAAAAAAATAAAGGTATAAGGGTGCTTGTGAGACTATCCACTACTAAGTACTGGCAAGTACAAGCTGCGTTGACATTTTCCTACTGACAGATGCAGACTACTTAGGATATGTTTACACAGTGGAATATGGTGCTGAATTTGAGGCAGATTCCATCTAAAAACTAGCTCCAAATTCCACCTGAAACCAGCCTTCACTGAGTTCAATGGGAGGCAGACACTGATTTTTTTCTTTTAGCTGATTGAAGTGAATGGAAGATGGAAAATTCCACTTGTCAGACACAGTATAGGCTCACAATTTAATGAAGAATTTGAAGCTGATTTTTTCAGCTATGAGAAATTCCTGAATCTATATTTTTCAGCTAGGAAAAAATCCTGAAGCTGAATTTTTTAGCTAGGAAAAATTATGCCACTTGAACATCCCCATAAAGTGTATAAACAACTTTTTATACATTGTGAGAGTGTGAACCTAGAGGGCGCTGGTGAGCGACCCAAAGCCAGGGTAAAAAAGGTCCTCAACCACACCCATAGGTGGGGCCCAACTCCAGAGAGAGTATACACAGCAGGAGAGTGCTGCTGGAGACCTGCAGGGAGCAGGTGAATGGTGGACCAGTTAGAGACAGACAGGTGGTCTGTCCCAAGAGGACTGGGTTCCACAACAGACTTAGTTAAGCTCCGTGTGAGCCAGACCACTAAGAAGAAACCTCAGTAAAGCTTGCCCTCAGAAGTGAGTCAGGGTTCAAGTAGTGAGGTATTGCCCTGATGTGGGCTAGGCTATTTTTTTGTTTTGTTCCTGTTATCACTCACAAGCTGAATAAAGCCATTTATTTTGCATTGCCACTACCGGATATGCTGTTTATTTGGCATCCAGTACCACCAACACCTCTGGCACGTCCAGGAAGCTGCCACTTTTGAAGCTAAATTACCCCCAATTGTCACAACATGAATAGTGTTTTTGAATATAAGAAACTTTATAATATATCTTATTAAGGAGATCTGTTCCCTTCACTGCTTATTTAGCTGCTTTTCTCCACCTTATCTTTAATCTGATTGTTTTATTACATTCCGTCTCCGTATTCAGCCTCATGCACAGACCTCTATGGAGAAGGGAGGGGTTGAGTAAGAGGCTGCTATTGGCTAGCTAATTGATTTATTGCCTCATTCTGTGCACTGGTAGCCTCTATAACCTAACAGTGTCAAAAGTGCACAGAGTAGAAGAGTGTAGAATCAATTATTTGAGTGTCTTTTCTAGCAACCCCTTCCTCCCTCCTCTCCATTTCATAGACTAATATGTAGAAAGTAACTCAGCCTGAAAAGTAGAGATGGAAACATATTTTTTTAATAATATATATTACTAAGTTTCTTATATTCGCCTGTACTATTCATTTATGCAAAGTTGTTTGTAACTGGAAGTATGCTTTACATATGCCTTTGTTTGATTGCTTGTACAATACACTGCAATACTTCATAATGTACATAACATTTTTATGTAAGGGGGAATATAAAATTATCCCTTACATCTCTCTATCGTTCTTTCTTTATGTTGTATCTATAGATGTAACAAAGTTTAACATTATACAGATCACTTTTCCGAGATACCTAATCACAGAAGACAAGAAATGCCATTGAAGTTAACATTCTGTGCCACAGTGTAGTCAATGTGTAATATTCAATTTTCTATATCTGTATATAGAAAGAAAGGAAAAACAGCATAACAGCATCATATTAATAGGAAATATTAGCTATTTAGCATTTTTACACTGGCGATGTAGTAGAGTGTAGTTGAGGCTTTAAAAAAAACCTGCACATTATAAATGCATTGGGGTCTGAAAACAAATTTTCAAGTGCTAAACAGAAGAATAAAACCAAAAAAATTATCCTTAGGCTGCAGATATAATATTCAAAGTAGGTTCTGACCATGGTTAAAGAAGCTGTATTCTTTGGATATTTGGTTAGCCACTGTAGGGCCACCTGGTACATGGACTGCTCATGTGTTTGTATATACAAGTGCATCTCAATAAATTAGAATATCTTTGAAATGTTCATTCATTTCAGTAATTCAGTAATACAATCCATAATCAGCGTCTTCCATGATTGTGTGTCCTTCTGAACCAGACTGAGGGACCATTTAAAGGTTTAGGAAACCTTAGCAGGTGACACACTGAATTTACAATACTCAACTTTTTTTTTACAATATTCTAATTTTCTTAGATTTGGGTTTTCATTACCTGTAATCCATAATCGACATTTACAGAAATAAAACACTTGACATAGAACACTCTGTGTGTAAAGAATCTAGAAAATATAGGAGGTCACTTTTTCATTTTAATTACTGAAAGAAATAAATGTTTCAGAGATATTCTAATTTATTGAGATGCACCTGTACTTAGTGTCCAGTCAAGTCTTTCAATTATAATAACATAAAGTCCAGAACTCCTGAATAAATGCAAAGCAGTCCTGGAATGAAGTCAGAGATTAGATCCCTGACTCCACACAATCTGCTTCCCCTGCCCTGTTGAGTCCTGGGGATCATGGAGTCCTGTAATAACAGGGAAGTCAAGAATAGAAAGTTGTTATAAATGCATTGCAAAGTGTTACTCCAGATAAACCAAACCCATTACCCCATCAAATGTAATGAAAATAGGAGAAAAATAAAAATAAATCCTTTATATGGAATATAAACGTATGTCTACATGGCAGAAAGTAAACAGAAATCTGAGATGGACTTTCTTCTCATATTCCTCTCTACTGTCCGGCACTTCTGCGATCCGCTGCAGGGTTTATTCTCTGACTAGCCTCACATGAATGGGGATAATCGGTGGAGTGGCTCGTGCCACTGAATCTGCTGCTGAGTCAGCCACGGAAGCTGCGGCATGAACGAGCAGGACGCTTATTTTTTTTCAGCATCCTTCTTTGATCTCTGTCTATCGTTGAATATAATAGGAGGCAGATTCAGGACAGAATTTGGCCCTGGATTTTTGAGGTGGAATCCACCTCAAAAACAGCACCAAATTATGCCACGTGAACATACCCTTAAGTATTAAAAATCTAGAGAATAATAAGAATAAGGGTGCAAGAGGCCTGATAAATTCCCCCCAGTCCATGTAGAACAAATACAGCCCAGTAATAAACAGTGCAACATAATATGCCTAATGCACAATGCTTTAACAAAGGGGCAGATTTGTCTAAAAGAAACCCATAGCCCATAGCAACCAATCATTTTCAGAAGAATACAAAATGAAAGTTGCACTGTGACTGGCAACCATAGGAAACTAAGACAATTTTGCTTTTAGGCAGTTTTAATAAATCTCTTAGGGGCACTTATGCCCTATCAACAGATTCCCCAAAAACCCTGAGAATGGGGGACAGAATGACCTCTAAACTCTCCTTGTGAATGGAGTGCCAGTGTGCTTGCATAACCAGCACTCCGATCACTGCTATAGGGCTGCCGGGACTTCAGTCTCTGGCAGAAGTGAATAGAATGTCGGTCAAACAACTGCACTGGTGCTCCATTCACAAGGAGGTTTTAGAGAAACTTCTGGTTCCCCATTCTCCTGATCCGGCAGTCAGACCATCAGTGATCTAACACTCATAAGTGTCTTTATTGGCACATCCCCTTTTTAGGTAAGGATCAAGCTGGGGGTTACACCAGTTTGTATCAAAGGTCTAGAGATGGAAAAGGTAACATCCTGTAAGTCCTTGGGAACACAACTGGACAATAAACTAGAATGGAGGCTGAATGCTGGAGAAGTGTATAAGAAGGGTGTTAGTAGGCTATTGTTTCTTAGGTAACTGCAGTCCTTTGAAGTGCGTAGTGAATTACTCAGAATATACTATCAAACAGTGATTGCAGGGCCTTGTTCTATGTATGTGGAAGTAACACTAGGGTGGTGGATGTGAAAGAGATTGGTCAATTTTTTACAAAGATGTTAGTTTGACAGTTGAGAAGTTAAAGGGGTTGTCCAGGATAAAACGATACTTTTACCCTAAGCTAAACACCCTCCCCCTGCCTAACCTCTAACTTACTTGCTTTGCCGAAAATATATATTTACTCTCATAGCCGGGGCGGTCATGTGACCACCCTAGGTACATTTTCAGATTTTCCGGTGACGTTCCGTTTCCCCATTTCTGGAAATGGAATGTCACCGATACTACTTCCACCCCCCCTTCCCCTCTACCATCATACTTACCTTTCTTCCTGTCTGGATCTTCTGGCCACGGAATGTCACTTCCTTCAGAGGGGCCGGCTCCTCCTCTTCTTTGATGTCTGTGGGCCTCCAATGCCTGTGTAATAGAGCCAGAGTGCATTCCGGCACTCTGGCTCTATTGTGCAGGCACCAGCAGACATCAAGAGGAGAAGGAGCTGGCTACACAGAAGGCTCTCCCGTGCTCAGAGGATCCTGACAGGAAGACAGGTAAGTATGATGGGATGGGGGGTGGGCTGAGTTAGTTAATTAGGGCTATTAGTGGGTGGTCTAGCTAGGGATACAGGGAGGGGTGTGAGGGGGTGAGAGAAGGAGGGGGAAGTAGTGAGAGGTTGTGTGAGTCAGCTCTGAGTGAAGAGCAAATCATGATAGTTGTAGGATAAAAAAACAGAAAGCTACTCATGTAAACAATTTCAGAGGATGCCAGGAGCTCCCAGAGAAATTCAGAAATCACTCAAAACTCTGCTAAAGGTATTTGGGTGATTTGTTGTGTTTCATATAAAATTTCAATAAAACTCGATTACACCTAAAGGTATTTGGGTGTACTTATTAACCCATCAATAGCACTAACTATTTTTTGTACAATGTCAATACTAATGTTAGGGTAATATAGGGGTAGGGGATGTATACTATTCAGAAAGTTTTACTACTTGTTCTACTATTATTACTATGATATGTATGTGACCAGTCTTGTGTTTATGGCTTGTGGTCTATCTATCTATCTATCTATCTATCTATCTATCTATCTATCTATCCATCCATGTATCTATCTATGAGGAAAGACAGAGAAGGAAAGTATACCTTTTGTATCCATAAATCTGGGAGTTTTAATGTCCAGAGTTCTGATCTTCTGCAACATCATGACAATGGACATCCCAACAAAGGTGTGAAATCAGCCTTACAGAAGCACACAGAACCTACGTATCATCAATGTAATAGTACATTATTTTTATAATTACCTCCATTGAAAACAAGAACGATAGATTTATGATGGCAATAATAAAAGTTAAGTGCTAATGGAATGCCAATACTTTACTAATAAAAAAATGTAATTAACTAACAGCCCCTGGAGGAGAAAATGTTGGGAAATGACGATCGTAGGTCAATAAAGTGAATCGCTCCCTCCTGTAAAGCAGCAGCAGTACTTTTATTATATACTGAACTATGTTTATTAGCTCACAAAGGCTGGAGAGTTGTTGTATGGCGCGCGCTTCGTTATTAGCTTAAGACTTAATGCTGCTATTGAGTCTAATCAGAAGTAGCTTATTGGTTTCTTCCTATTAGAGGGCAATTGGAGGAAAAAGAAATTGGCTTTGAGGGAAATAAAAAGGGATGAGGAAGAATAAAACCAATTTGATTATGCAGACTAAACATGGCCAGCTCTACTATACTGGCTCTGGTTTAAAGTGCACCGACCATTATTTTTGCCTAAATCAGTACATGTGAATATGTAATATATCTATCTAGGGGACTGTAACATCTTCCTTAGATTCCATGAGCCTATAGTCCCCCTATCATGCCTGCAGGCACAACTTATCTTCCAGATACCTGTCGAATCTGTACATTTTCACAAATTCACCCAGTCCCCCCAAAATTCTTCTAGAGTTAGGGAAAATCCATCTAGAGTCAGGAGAAATGAAGAGGTATTTGAGACAGACATCTACCTCAGATCCTTCTTCATTTTCTGTCCCTGCCCCCCCTCCCCACCGGCTCCCCAAGGCAGATTGCTCTGCACCGGTGTTCTGTCACAGCTTTCCGCCACTGATTATGCCCATATGAAATCAGATTCTGCTGTGTGAACATACACTAAATAGAAGAGAGGGAGGAGGGGGATGAAGCTGCTGTTTACTGGTACATGTAAAAAATAGAAATGTAATATAGCATATTGTAGCAGAGAAATGTCTTTGTCACTTTCCAGCAGTTCCCCTGTAGGCTGTCTGTAACGCTTTATTCAGCTGTCTGATCTGAGTCTGGGACGTGTGTTTAACATATCTGTGCAGGATCCGTCTTTTTTGCAGACCCATTCAACTCAATGGGTGTATCAGATCTGTGAAAACTGACCTGATAGTCTGATTCATGAAAAACCAGGGCATGCTGTATTTTCTCAAGGGCCTCAGACAGCACACAGCCGAGTAAGTCAGTTGTGTGAACAGGCTCTAAATATTCGTAAACCTTCTCAGTACTTAAATTAATTTTCAGCAATACATAAAATATAAGGCGGAAAGTAAAGGGGAGGAGGGAATGCAGCTGCAGTTTCTTACTGTTTCTATGAGACTGCATGCTATGAGGGAGCAGGTACATAAGTGAGGACATGCTCTGAGCAACATACAGGATGTACTAAAGTGCACAAGAAGGGTCAGCATTACAATGAAAGCTAAAGCCTCTGTTATAAACCTGGAAGCAGACAACACAGGTTCATACCGTTGATAATAAGTGATAGAGACAATTCCGACATCCTCCTCCCTCTACCTGTACGGCACAGAGCATGCTGCACTACAATCTCCCATATAAGTCAATAAGTCATTTTTGGCTTTTATTATTATTGCTGCAGCTCAGGCAAGCATTGACAAGCACTCTCTCAGCTCAGTTATTACATTTTTTGACTAAAACCTTGGTATAATGATTTCTCTTTCTCCTCCACAAGTGAACATGCAGGGTGTCTGCCTGTCAGACCCTTCTCATTTTTGGCCGTTTAAGATGCAATCGAAACATCCCCTAGATTTTATAATTCACGGACTTGATTCATGCTCTTAAATAAGTTCGGAAGCTTACGGCGGCCGGCAGTAAAGGGAAAAATTGACAGCATGTGCCCATCTACTGGGGATTTGTCTGATTTAGATATATTACTCTGAGTCTAACGGACCATCAACCAAGTCTTCTGTAAAGGTTTAATGGAGATTGATGCACCTATTGGGTGACATTTAAACTTTTAGAAAACTACTTTGAAAGGATTTGCTTTTGATCCTTTTCTTTAATAAGAAAATATACTTGAAAAATTAGCCATTGTGTGACTGCGGCCAATTCTCCTCCTCCCTTAAAGCCATCGTATTATGCTATATTAATATATAACAGTGCAGATCATGTAGAAGCCGACTTTATATTGTGCTTCTTTATTGATATTATAGTGATGATTCAATGGGCATAAAGTGGCGTAATGTACATTGGAAAATTGCTGCAGTGGTATGCACCACAGCTATGAAATATGTGCTCCTGCTTCTTAGAAGAAAGGTGGAATGGCTACATAAATGCACAATGGCACGCTTAGTGTCGACAATTTTGTGCCCTATTGGAATAAGGTGGTGTCAGAAAATCAAGTATGCCTTAAAGTGCACAATATAAAAAGGACATGCACATAATAGTGACTTACATGGAGGCAAATTTATGTATCAGTACTGTACATGCACTAATCTGCAGTGCAAAAGATTTAGGCATAGTAAGAATGCTCTCAAAAATTGAAGTGCTAATAGTTTACAGTATTTTGTCAATTAACAAAATGAAGTGAATGACCAAAAGAGAAATGTTAAGTCATATCAATATTTGGTGTGATATATTCCCCAAAGAGCCGTGATCTCAACATCATCCAGTCTGTCTCGGATTACATGAAGCGACAGAAGGATTTGAGCAACTCTACATCCACAGAAGATCTCTGGTTAGTTCTCCAAGATGTTTGGAACAATCTCCATTCAAAAACTGTATGCAAGAAGAATTGATGGAAGGCAAAGGGCAGTCACACCAAATATTGATGTGATTTAGATTTGTCTTTTGTTCAGTCACTTAATTTTGTTAATTGACAAAAATAAACTATTAACACTTCTATTTTTGAAAGTGTTCTTATTTTGCAGGATTTTTACCTTATTTGCCTAAACTTTTGCACATTACTGTACTGCAGAAATGGCACAAAGGGTTCCAATTTTATAGAATAATCCCCATCTGCTGTGTTAAATTTGGTGCAACCCACTGGACTGGTTAGACACTTTTCTTGTACTTCCATCACCTCCTGGTATTGTTATGAGACTTCTCAAATTTGTTGGGGTATTGTAGGCATAAAAAGTATCTAAGCATATGTAACACAAAGTTAAACTTTAAAGGGGTTTTCCAGCAGTAAAAAATTGGTGGCTGAAGACAAAAAAAATTATACTCACCTCAAAGATCCCTTGAATCTCCTGTTCTAATGCTGCCTGGTTCCCTGCTGGAGTCTACTTACTAGTTTCACAGATAATGTCAGGAAATGCCCACTAAGCCAGGCACTGACCACAGCATGGCCCACCTCAGTCAGTGACTAGCAAAAACAGGACTAGAAAGAAAGACCAGTGGGGACCCAGCATTTAGGTGTCGATCAATTCTTTTATTTTTTTAGCCCATACTGCTATTGTGATTCCCATTTGAAATTATAGCTACATATGTACAGTATATATCAAGTGTGTAAGTCAGTATACAGTAAGCTCCTGCTAATGGTCACTGCAGGTTAATGGAATTTTATCATTTCATTCACTGATGGTGGCAGGAAGGAGTGAAAACAATGTAATCTGCGCTCACAAAAGCTAGATGGTACTAGCATAGTCTGCCTCTATGGTAAGTACTGTATGTCACTGCTCTGACTCTAAAAGTATGCAGAGTAATATAGTATGACTCAGTGAGGTCTGATGAAGGGGTTTCAGACTCCGAGACGCATAACCTGATACTGGATTGCCTCAGAAAATCACTTGGAATAATTCCTAGGTAGCGCAGATCCAAAGTTTTCAAGATGCTTTGTTACCCTCAGATGACAGTTGTCTCACTCCAGCCACATACAGCACGTGGTAGGACCTTTGGATCGCAGCACCATTGGTACCAACTTTGCATGCTGATTAAGTTGTTGGGGCTAACACAACAACTAAAGATACGACCCCATCCTCAGGGGAAGGAGATTCACATCATTTATATGGTGTATTATACCACACAAAGATTCCGCACAAGGGAGAGGTCTGTTAGATTTTTTTCTACAGGTTTGCCATTCAGAATATATATAATTGGAAACAGAACATGCCACCATGGGTGTCTTTCAACTAATTTCAACCTTCTCTGGCACTGAGAAAAATGATGGGAAATATATATCAAAGTCTGCTAACAACCCTTTAGCACATGCCAGATTTCAATAGAAACATTTAGTTCAGGTTGAGACTTTTTCAGTAACGGAACACTTACCAGTTTTTGTATATCCAGTGCCTGACCGGCTTCCCACAAACCATGTTCAAAAACTGATGTTTTATTACGTGACTGAGGGTTTTTTGGTCCCACACAGATATCAGAGCTTCAGGGCACCCCCTATATATACCCCTGCCACCAAATATAATTTGCTATCATTTGATTGGTTACTAGAAGTCACTCTTTTTTATCTGTACTAGATTTTTATAATGAGGTCCTATGGGTTTCTGACTCATAGTAAGAGCTGGAAAACATTTTGGAAAATAATTTTTGTCCCACAGTTCTATTGAATTTTATTCAATATATCTCCATTTTTATTAAAAAAAAAGGCTTAGAGACGTATATTTTTAAGATTAAGGTAAAGTACACCAGATGTAACTTGTCATAAGATGCCTGGTTTACATAATTACAAGAAGAGAATTATTATATGAAAATACATTCAGAATCCTTTGGGAATTGTATATATTTTTTTTTTATTGTATTAAATCTTTAAGGCAAGGAAGATGCTGACTTCTCGGAGGCATATTTACAAAGCAAATCACAGGTTCTCTCTGCTTCTCAGACAGAGCAATGAATTTTAGCAATTTTTCAAATATGTCAGAGTACAGAGTGGAAGCGTGCCAGTGGGCATTAGTCTGGAAACAGCGCTGGCACTGATATCATGATTTACTCTGAACACGGAGAATGGCATAAATACTTTACAGATGTGTAAAAGTCTACAAAATGATCCCAAGGTGCAGAAATTTGGAGGGATGACTTGAATAGCATTGTACTGATGAACAATGTCGTCTATAGTAAAGGAAGAACAATCTAGGAAATGCAGTAACAACATCAGATATATCTACTCACACGCGAGAGCTTAAATGTGACTGCTGTCTCTGCTATTCTTAAAGAGGACCTGTCACCAGGTCTGAAAAGTCCATGTGATATAAAGATATAAGCCCTTTTAGTGTTGATGCCCCTTAGGGTATATTATCCAAGTGGGCAGTAATTCGGTAATATGGTGTTTCTCTGGGTGCAGGTCTCTGTATACTGTCATGCAGTGCTACCGCCCACCATAGCCCATTAAGGAGGACCTTTCACGTCCTCATGTATATGCGGTTTTACATACCGCTAGAAAGCCGACAGCACGCTGAATTCATGCTTTCCTGTTATGTGCCCCGGGGATGGAGATATCCGGGGTCTTAGTTTCACGGTTCACTGTCAGAAGGGCGTTCCTGACAGTCTAGCTGCGCTGTGAGAAATGCCCTCCCTGACAGTACTCCTCCATAGCACTGTACTGGGGGGGGGGGCGTTCTTCACAGCTGAGCGTCATCACTGGGCTGTAACGAACGCCCTCCCTGACTGTACTCGTCCCTAGCCCTGTACTGTTAGAGGGGGCGTTCCTTACAGCCCAGTGATGACACTGAGCTGTGAGGAACGCCCCCTCAGTACAGTGCTATGGAGGAGTACTGTCAGGGAGGGCGTTTCTCACAGCGCAGCTAGACTGTCAGGAACGCCCTTCTGACAGTGAACCGTGAAACTAAGACCCCGGATATCTCCAGCCCCCGTGGCACATAACAGGAAAGCCGGCAGTGAATTCAGCACGCTGTCGGTTTTCTAGCGGTATGTAAAACCGCATATACATGAGGACGTGAAAGGTCCTCTTTAAGTGGTTTTACCACTAGTATAGTTATCTATGATGCTAGGAGCCCCTGCCCTTGCTGTCCTGTACTGTAATCCGTATAGGACAGCATGTTGCTGGGAGGCAGAGACTCGTAGCATTATACATATATATGATACTAGAAGTTCTGCTCCAGGCATGAAGGTCAGGCTGGTAAATCCGGCGAAAACATGGACCGAGTTTCATGGGTGAAACTTGGTCCTGTGAATCTAGACTAAGGCTACATTCACATGATAGTGTGGAAACTGGCCATGTGATGTCTGTTTTTTTAATGGACGTCACGCGGCAGCATTAATTTCACTGTCAGTGAAGGGGTTGTCACAGACCATCAAAATATAGGTCATGTTCTATATTCGGCACTAAAATGTATGGGGGAACCTGAAAACAGGAGCCCCTCGGGTGCAAGATGGCCATGAAAAATGGATTCTGATTTCAGTTGATAATTTTTAAGAAACAGGTTTGCGAAGGAACCATATGGAGAGGTGTAACTAGGATTTCTTTCACTTGGAACGAAAATTCAGTTCAGTGCCCTTACTCTTCATCCAAATGCATAAAAGTGGCTTGTTTCTGTCCTACCTGATAACCAGCACATGCTACAGTTGCCCAACTCTAGCTACACCCACTACATGCATAAAACAATAAGACATTTTTAATCAAAACGATTTTCAAAGTTGCTAATTTTTTTTTTCATTTTCCAGGAGTTGACACAATGCAAAATTTGGTGACAAAATGAACATTTCCTTGCATATTTAACCCAGCCAACGCAATTTTAATTAATGTATTTCCTTATCCATTATAGAACCCATGAAACAAAAGCAAAACGATACAATTTAAAACTCCTGAACAATATAGAAAAAGCTGATCTGACAATCCAGCAATATCCCGCATGTCATGGTGCTGGGTTTAATAAACACTTTTGTGCTGAGTTGTGCACACAGAAGTTATATTTAAACCTTCATAGTGTTTCCATTTACGGCCATTCACAACCGTGTTGATCCATGCAATGAGCTCTACTGTGCATCTCTCAGATCCTATGACCATATACTTCCCAGACAGCAGATACAACAGCTGCACGCAAGGTTCATGGTCTTTATGTGAATGGCTCTTAATGAGACGGGCGATCAAATACCTAATTATCAAAACCAGAGTCTCAAGATCTTCTTTTTGATTTTCATCAGTGCTCCTGTCCCACATCTGACCCTTAACTTAATCCCACCTTGGAGAAGTTACTGTGCCAGAAATAATGACCACTACTGTTTTGCTTAGATTGATCTCAACATGAATTTTGTACTAGCACAGGCATAGAAAAAAGAAAGGTAAGGATGTTGCAGAGCTGAGTTTGTCAATGCAGCAGAAATTTGTCATTTAATACAACACAAAGGAATAACTTAATGTGTTGCCTGTGGTTTTCCATAAGAATTTTGGTACTGTACTTGCAGGGCAAAATTACAGTATATCATGGGCAAATTGGGCTGGACACTGTAGGCAGCATGGTCTCCTTGGTGGGTCTTATTAAAGGACTTGTCCAGGCAGGAAAAAAAAAAAGCTTAATAATGTATAAAATAATGAAAGAAGTCAAGCTCACCAATTCCTGCCACTCCTGTTTTGAAACTTATTGGTCCCCTGCTAGTTTCTATATACCTTTTGCTCTAGTAATGACGGCCAGACACATGGCCGCTGCTGCAGTCAATCACTGGAAACATGCGTTGTCGGGTCATAATCCCTAGGACAGGATGGGCCAGAAAGGGAGCAGAAACCCCTCTAGGCTGGGGCCCCATGTGGTGTAAAAACCTGCGGCGGTTTACAGTCTCTGCAAAGGAAATCCCATCCACACATTGCAGAAAAATATGTGCAGCGGAAATGCTGCAATTTCCAAAACCGTCGCGTTTTTGGAAACCACAGCATGTCAATTATACATACGGAAATGCCAGTGGTTTCCCTATAGGTATAACTGAAGCAGAAAGTCTGTAAAACTCTGAAAAGTGCTGTGGGAAAAAACGTGATGCGTTTCTGACGCATTTTTTCCCACAGCACTTTTTCACTGCTGCGGCCTGCTACGTGGCGTCTTAGACTTAACTTGTTTCTTATGTGCATAGATGACACTAAGGGCTTACACAGAAATCATTTTTGATCCATACTCTCCACTAAGGGCTCCTCCAAATATATTACTACTTTTGTGGTGAGCTTTGTTTTTGGACTTGAGAAATGGTGTATTTTTGGGGGCATGTAGACACTGCTAGAGGTATATGGATATATACAGCCAGAAAAGTCTTATTATTTGGAAAAAAAAACTCTATATCTCTCTTTCAAAGACAGAATACTTATTTACCTGATCCTAGGAAAATATCTGAGAGCAAGTAAAGTGGTCTATGCACACCTCCACCATGTACTTGTCTCCACCATGTTTATTTGGTAAATTCGGAAGGAGTAACACAGTTGAATTTGTCATTTCACTGTTTCCCTTATATGCTGCGACAAACCACAGGTAACACAATTGTGATGTCATAGAATAAAACAAAAGACAAACTAAGCCTTAGTCCCCTTGCAGACGACTGTATGACTGGTCAGTGTGCTATCTGGGTTTTTCCCCGATAGTACACTGACGCATTCATTTTTATGGGCCTGTACACATGATCGTGAGTGACACGGTCACGTGTGCGGGCCAACAGTCCGGGCCGCAAAATATGTAAAAGGTCCTATTCCTGTCCGACTTTGCGGTCCTGCTTTCGTGGCTCCTATTCATTGAATGAAAGGGGCCGTGGAAGCACAGCTGGTGCACGGGCGGCATACGGGTGACATCCACATGTCCCTTGTGTGTCACCCATTCATGGCAGCCGGTTAGCACATGGTCGTGTGCATCCGACTTTAAATGCACATACAAACTTAGCACTGCCACATCTATATTGAACTAGCTTTATATGGAATAATAGGTAGTTGATCATCATTATTATCATCAATCTTCTTCATCTGATTTATTACATTGCATCTTCTTTCCTGCTCAATATAATCAAGTTATGATTCTAATTGTCAGAGCAGTCGAGAATCCAGATTCATAAATCTCATCTCCTAGCACTGTCCAGAATACATATTAATGTGAGTGTGCTATCTTATACCTTTACTAAGGGTGCTGCTAGACTGTGTTCTGAGTGCGGTCATAGGTGCATGCAGTGCTGGGAGCCGTCGGTGCTTTCACGTATAAGTAAGGTAAATGCTATTAATTCCAGGCTATTTCTCATAATGGAATCCATGGTAACAACAAACTTATGAGAAATAGCCTGAAATTAATCATGTTTCACTTACTTATATGGGAAAGCACTGGCGGCACCAACACAGAATGCACCTATGACCACATTCTGAACACCGTGTATCAACACCCTAAGCAAACAACTAAACTGATGGTAGGTCCACATCCAGCGTTCAGGCCTCCGTCATTCAGGTCCACATGGAGACCGAAAGACGGAGACCCTGTCCACTTAAAATGTGGTTACCCACAGAAAACCGCAGACCCCATAGACTATAATGAGATTCCCCCGAGTTTCTGCCCAGTTTCCTCCTTGCAGATTTTTTCTCTCCCCAATTTTAGACAGAATCTGCAGCAGAGTCTCCTATGGAGACTCCAACACAGATGTGCATCCAGCCTGAGATGTATTTTTTCCAACCTGTTCTTGTTTAATTGTATTCTTTTTATTTTCTGTACATGCAATGTATCAGTCAATCCTAGTGACAGAAGGCTGGTCCAGAAACTAGGCCCAAGATGGTGGCTGGTCTCTCAAATCACAATGGCACGTTCTCCTTCCCACAAACTGAAGTTGATGCGCCTGCAGTGTTGAGAGGAGCAATGACGCTGCTCTTGTTGCTCAAAAGAGCTCATTTGCATATTTACAAAATCAGCAATATCTTGGCAATGGAGCCACCAATTCCACAAGCAAAAAGCACCATTTGGTTCAGGTGACCCTAACCTATATACAGTATCTACGGGGCTGGGTTGATATGCTGGGTCCTGGTGACACACTCCCTTTCAGTAATAGGACAACCATTAGCTTTTTAAATGCAGTGAATATGCAAATTCTAAGATATCATTAGTGCATGAAAAGAGCATTAAAAATCCTATTAATTGGTTTCAGTGATGCCTTTCACACATCCGAACTGTTATATCTTATCACATCTTAACATCCTAAACTACTTCCTAAACTACTTATAATGTGATAATGTATGTTCAATTCTATTATAGAAACATTGTCTGTGAAAGACAGGAAATCTATTGCTGTAGCTATAGGATGGGAAATTGCAGTCACAACCAGGGCCAGGAATGCACAGGGCGCAAAAAACCCTCAACCTAAAAGACATGTAAGTGGGAACGGAGGACCTGGAAGGCACATAGGAAACTGTACACAAGAGTTGTACAACCCCTTTAAGAAATCTGCCCCTTTACGTGTTCATTCCTCAATATTTGCAAGATCCTGACTGAACAACAACTTATTAGGTTTCCTTCACACACTGCAGATTTTGTTGCAGAAATTTCTGCAGCTGAAATTCAGTTTCATTCATCTGAATGAGGCTTGCAGAAATCTGTGTTCTTGCTATTAAAAGACCCCATTAAAATTAGAAATTTCAGCAACAAAATCTGCTATTTGTGAACACATCCTAATAGCAATTGGAAATGTATTTATTACTTTTCAGAGCTAAAAGTTTTCTATAATATATCCAGTCTGTGCTTAACTGTGAGTTTTAGGCTAAGGCCCCACATTGCGGATATGCATTTTTTTTTGTTGCAGATTTTGTTGCGGTTTTTTGAGGCAAAGCCAAGAATGGGAAAAGGGATGGAAAATATATAGGAAGTTCTTACACTTCTCCCTTCTGCTCAATCCACTCCTGGCTTTGGCTCAAAAAATTGCAACAAAATCTGCAACAACAAAAAGCTGCATTTCCGCAACGTGGGGCTTTATCCTAAGGGTATATTTACCTGTGGCAGATAAGCTGCAAGTTATGAGGTGAGAAACTAAGTGCTTTTTGTTGCAGATTTTGCTGCATTTTTTGAGCCAAAGGTAGGAGTGGATTTACCAGAACGGATAAGTAGAACTTCCTTTATACTTTTCATTCCTTTTCAAGCCACTCCTGACTTTGGCTAAAGAAACCGCAGAAAAATCTGCAACAAAAAACACTGCGTTTCCACAATGTGGGGCCTTAGACTAAAGTTAAATCTGTTTATTCTGGAGAAGAGGCGTTTAATAATAATAATAATAATAATAATAATAGTCCTTTAATAGTCCCACAGTGGGGAAATTCAGTGTGTTACAGCAGCAAAGATAAGATAAGCAGATACAAATACAAATACAACATGTACAGGAATGTTCCAAGGTGAGAGGCATTACATTAATAGCAGACAGACAGGTAGGACGTAGCAGGGGGGGGGGGGGATTTAACAGGCAGAGAGATATTTCAGTTCTCTGTGTGTAATGATCTCCGCTTAGGTCGGTGTTGGTTGTACAGCCTAACCGCGGTGGGGAGGAAAGACTTCCGATAGCGCTCCTTCTCACACCTAGGGTGGAGCAGTCGGTCACTGACAGTACTGCCCAGCGCGATCACAGTCTCATGCATGGGATGGGACTTCTTCTTCTGCATGGAGCTCACCACGGACAGTATCCTTTTGACACCCACCACCTGCACTGGGTCCAGTGGGCTCCCCAGGACAGAGCTGGCCTTTCTAATCAGCTTGTCGAGTTTATTTCTGTCCCTGGTTGATATACTGCTCCCCCAGCAGGCCACTCCAAAGAAGATGGCTGATGCCACTACCGAGTTGAAGAAAGTTCTAAGAAGTGCCCTCCGGATTCCAAAGGCTCTCAGCTTCCTAAGCAGGTAGAGCCTGCTGTGGCCCTTCCTGTACAGGGCCTCCATATGATCTGCCCAGTCCAGCTTATTATTAAGGAGCAAACCCAGGTACTTATAGGTGTTCACAATCTCGATGCCCGTCCCCAGGACATATGACAAACCTGTATAAATATATAAATGGCCCACACAAGAAATATGAGGAAAAGCTGTTCCATGTAAAATCCCCTCAAAAGACAAGGAGGAACTCCCTCCGCCTGGAGGAAAAAAGGTTTAATCTCAAGAGACAACAAGGCTTCTTCACTGTAAACACTGTGAATCTGTGGAATAGCCTACCCAGGAGTCGGTCACAGCAGCAACAGCTGACAGCTTCAAGAAAGGATTAGATGCCTTATTAGAGCAAAATAGCATTGATGGTTATGGAAATGTATAGAATATCATGCTCTTTCCCATCCCCTGGTTAATCTCAATGGAGATATGTCTTTTTTCAACCGTACTAACTATATAACTATGTAACCATTTTTACCAAAAAAAGCTTTACTTTTTTATTGATCAAACCGGGCAAGCCGGTCCACTGTTCTTTGATTGGTGCTGGTTAGGAGAGGGACAGGTCTGGCCAGGCATGATCATACACAGCATTGCTTGCCCAGTCCCCTACCCAAAAAATTGTGAAAAATTGTGGAGCACAGAGAGGAGAAGCGGAGCAGGTCCGACACTTAATGCCATTCTGTTCTTTATACTTTTATAAATATATTATCTGCTATTTTAAAAATGAATTGACTTATTCATTCTGTAAGTGTACCATTGGGAGGGAGTGATGATTGATCACTTCCCTCCCTTTGTCCCCCCCTCCCCCACCTTTTAGGGGCAGGTTGAATTCACATGGGCTGTTTTTGGCGCTATTTCTCCTTTTTATACGCGTGCATTTGTTTGATATATATGTGTCTCCATTTATTCATTTGAGAAAGGGGTCTTTGAACCCCATAATGCATAACCTATATTTTCCTTTTTGAAATTCCACAATAAAGTTTGCCCGGTTTATCCAGTGTTCAACCCATTTTGTTGCATGTCAGATGGTTACTTGCACCGACAGAACATGGATGATGTGTTTTGTCCAATAGCTATAGCGGGAATGAAATTTTGCATTCAAATGAATTGGCTGCCATGTAATACAATGTTTGGCTTGGTCCACCATGTCCTGGATGTCCGACTTTGTTCGGCGCAGAGGCTGCAATCGGACACCTTCGGATTGCTTTAAAAACCCATTGAAGTGAATGGGTTTTTAAACAAACCATTTGCAAACCTTTCCCAATCCTTTTTCCTGATATTTAGATCGGATTCACGGCGGACGGACACCAAGCGCAAGTATGAACCAACCCTTAGACATTAGCAATTGATCCTCCTTCAAGCAGTTTGCATTGGACTGCATAAAAGCTGATGTAAATGAGTGCCAATTGACATGTTATATTGTTTATTGGTTCTTATTCCACCAAGGCTTCAGTCCAGGTAAGGCCTTGGCCCCACGAGTCGGAAACGCCGCGGTTCACCCGCTGCTGAAACACTGCAGAAAAAAATGCAGCGTTTTACAGTCACAGCAAATCCCATCCCCACTTTGAAGTAAAATACGCACTGCAGACACACGGCAATTTCCAAAACCACCATGGTTTTGGAAATCGCTGCATGTCAATTATACCTATGGAAATGCCGGCAGTTTCCCTATAGGTATAATTGAAGCAGAAAGTCCACAGAGGAAACATCTGCGAACTTTCTGTGCAAAGTTCTCCGCCACGGTTTTTCCAGCCCAGCAGCACTTTTTTGCTGCGGGACGCCACGTGGGGCCTTAGCCTCAAAGTGCTCTGCGTTCTAGTTTAGAGCGGAGAACTAGCATATGGACAGGGGTTGTCTTGATACGGCTGTAACTTTATTTGCAGTCCTATGTAAAACCACATAAAACATTTTGATACCACCTTGATTTATTTCAAATGAATTCTAAAATAAACAGAATTTTACTACATCACTTTAAGAAATGTTCTACAATTGATCCCATGCAGATACATATAATGTAGATTTTTCTAAAGAAAATGAAAAAATTAGACCAGTTTTGTTCATGTTTAAATCCTTTTGGAAAATCCTACATTGCTGGGCTGAACCATGTCTATTTTAGGTTGTATGTAGGATTACTACATAACCAACCACAGTATTCAGTTGAGGGATGTCTCAGCGAGCGACACATTAAACGTGCCAGTGTGGGTGCGCTCGCTCAAAAATCTGAGGTGTGAATTCCAGACTGATGCAGAATAGAATCGGCTACAAGTTGCCATTGACAACTGTGTTTATTAAATAGAAAATAATCACTTAGATATCGAGCACAACAGTCTCAAGGCTCTTTCTGTGGATTTCCTTTTATGCAATAACAATTATAAGGCTGAACGGTGAGATCAGATGGCGTAGGCGAGCTGCCTTGGAGCTGAGTAACAGTTTTTTATTATTACATTATTGCTGGTCTGTAATTGAAATTTTACAAAATCCATTTTCAAATACATTATCTGAGGGGGATCCCTCATTCTACCTCCTTTATTTAGCAGGAGTGGAAAGGACTCACTCTCCGAGGACCCGCCATATTCGCACATTACACACATAGCACATTGATTTCAATGGAAACTGTTTAATGCTTAAAGTGTAACTAAACTTTTCAAGGCCTTTTGATTTGTGGACCGTATTTGTGTCATTGATACATTTTGTAATATACTTTATTAACAAATTTTTGCCTCCTTTCTGTAAAATCCTGCATTTCTTTATTCTTTCCCTTGTTTCCATATTGAGAGCTGTACGCTGCTTTAACTAGGAGTACAGCTATAGGAGTCTATAATGTACTGCAGAGAAACTGAGGCCACTTCAGATATATCTCGGCATTATAAAATGTAGAAACTTGGCTCTGGTGTTGTATGAAACATGACAATCTTGTCTTTCATATAACACCCAGTTTTTTCTACCTGAATTTTTTTCCAGTATCATCAGTTGAAAAGAAAGAGAAGATGCTTGAGCTGGAGCTGTAGTGTCCAGGAAAGGAGACTTGGCCTGAACAGAAGTGGGATGTAGTGTGCAGAGTGTAGTGGGGTGAACTTATTAAGACTGGTGTACACCGATCTTAATCAGTGGCCTAACTAGAGCCCTAAGGGCTTTGGGTACAGGTTTTAAATGGGGCCCCCATGCCATCCCTATGCTGTATTCTTGAGAGTGGTAGTCATGGATATTACAGCTGTGTCCTATAGACTTGAATGGGACAGTAGTACTCGCAACTGCCATTATCAAGTCTACAGCAAGTAAGCAGCCCAGCAACTGGCATATAAACAATGATCGGCACAAATAGATAATGCAACACTGAGTCTTCAGCATTGGTATTAAATGACCTTTGCAATATATTGCTGAGAACCAAATGATGATAAACAAATGCATGGTGACGTACACAGACAAATCCTGAGTGGGGACTAAGGTTCACCCAACAGTGTTGGTTTGGAATATTATTATAATCATTACAAACTGGTTTGCTCATCTCTAGTGGGGACCCAACATCAGCCATGCACTTAGTTATCATTGTGGAAGGGGGTGGCTTCCACCACTTTACAGGTCCACAGCTTCTTCAGTAATCCACCACCAATAGATAAACCATTACTAGAATCGGACAGATACAGAATTCACTGGTGGTAAGCAGATTCAGAGTGAGTTCCAGAGAGGAATAGTGACAACGTGACTGAAAAACAACATAGTCTGACCAAACACCCTAAAAAGGGCACCCTAAAATTTTGAAAACCAAGTATCATTTTCATTCCATGTCACAATTATCTGCTACTTTGTGTTGTTCTATCACTTAAAATCTCAATAAAATACATTTAAGTTTGTGGTTGTAAGGGGACAAAATGTGAAAAAGTTCAAGGGGTATGAATACTTTTACAAACCACTGTATATAAAGAACTAAAAGGTCATTGCCCGTATCCTATGATTGATCTCTCTATCGGTTTATATCCCTTCAGCCCCTGCTTATTAACTAGTCCATCCCCTTATTGCCACACTGGAGGGGAAAATGTATTAAGACTGGAATTTCCTGTGCCAGTCTTAATTCACTCCCCCACTGGAACGACAAGCTCCAGAATTATTAAGGCTCAGCCTCTAAATAATTTTGGCGCACCTTATGATGTCCCATGTGCAAAACTGAAAGCTACACCAGGCAAGGACTGGCGCAGATTTCATGTATAACTTGCAACAATTTTCTGTGGTGAGTAATAGTAAATCTATTCGGCCAAGGTGCCCAGCCTGCCATGAGGTTTGCCCTGCTCAACTCATGTTTCTAAAAAGTGGTGAATAGGTTGGAAAATAGAGAAAATTGTGCATTTTTGGTGGGAATGTGCCAAAAATGTACCACTTTGGCACCACAAAACTGGCATGCCTATTTTAATAAATTCGCTCCGCTGTCTCTGGATCTTTTTCTTGAACATTTCTGACATTGACCAGCTGATATACCAATTGTACTGTATAAGTAATGGCTTGAAAGCACCGTGCTCACAGTGTCATTCAGCATCTTTTCCCTGGTATTGTTTACTCACTGTTATATAATTTTACGTGTTTTTATTTTTTATACTGTGACACCTGCTGAACTTCTTCCATTTGCCGCCACCTTTGTGCCTTTTGTTGTATAAGATTTTTATCCTTTATCACATGACTTAATATCTCATAATATGTGGGCGTGATTTATTAGTATAGGGACAGTTCAGGGTCTGCACTTGCTTTGGTTATTATAGTGCTGTTTTTCTCTTCCGTTTGAGTTGCTGTTGCAGTATATATTTGTGGAACATGGTCTGCAGAGAATATCAACAAACCCACTTGGGCTTTATGTTAGTAATCTGTACCCCAACTCATAAGGGGCATAGGGGTGTAGGATTTTCATCTCACCTGATCAATCCCATACATGATTGTTTTTTGGTTGTATTAAACCCTTCCCGCGCAGGCATTTTTCTATTTTTGATTTTTATTTTCCAAACCTCTTTTTTATTTTTCACAGAGCCATGTGAGGGCTTAATGTTTGCAGGACAAATTTTACATTGTAATGGTACCACTTATTATTCTGTACAATATGCTGGGAATCTGGAAAAAAAAATTCAGAGTGGGATGGAAGTGGAAAAAAACAGCGTTTGTGCGACTTTCTTACGGGCTTTGTTTTTATGCTGTTCACTCTGCAGCCAAAATGGCATGTCATCTGTATTCTTTGGCTCGGTACAATTCCAGGGATACCATATTGATATATTTTTAACACCTTAAAAAAATCCAAAACTTTGCAAAAAAAATAAAAATTCTTGGAGTCACCATATTCTGACACCCGTAACTTTTTTATATTTCAGTATACAGGGATGCATATGGCATCTTTTTTTTTTTTTGGGGGGCCAGATGTACTTTTTAATTATACCATTTTGGGGAATGTATAATGTTTTGATCACTTTTTATTCACATTTTTTATGGAAGGCAAAATGGTGAAAAAAAACATGGTCTGGCTCTTGATTTTTTTTTCCCGCTACGGTGTTCTTCTTATGGGAGAAATATTTTATATGTTTGTAGACTGGAAGTTTTTTGGGATGTATAATATGTTTATGTTTGTTTTAATTTATTTACTATTATGTCAAATCTAGAGAAAAAGGGATGATTTGAATTTTTAAAAAACTTTTTTTATTTGCCCCCTCAAGGGGGCTTGAACCTACAATCATTTGACTGTATTGCAGTCAATGGACTTTCGCTATATAGAAACTGAGGCTACCTCAATAGCTATGTTACCATGACAGGCCTGGAAGCCTTCAGAAGGCTTCTGGCTGTCGTAGCCACAGGACTGTTCCCATTATCTCGCTGTGAGGGGGCTGTCCTACACCGATAAAGGTCCCCACTAGCCCCGGGTTTTTTGTTTTTTTTTTACTTTGGGGGGGCCACAGCACAGTACAATACAGTGGAGACCCAGTAGCTAAGTAGCCAACATCTTTAAAGACCTGACATGCGCCGTAATATTATGGAGTTCAAGTAAGGGCTTCAAGGGAGTCTACCATCTCCCTCAAGCATATTCACCTGTCACCATCGTGTTATAGAGCACACTACAGTGATGAACAATATACCTTTGTCATTTTTGTAGATTTTGAAAAAAACAACTTTTAAATTTTATGCAAATGAGGCAGTTGGTGTACTTGGGACGGGCCTTCAACTATCTGGAGCACTACTCTTGCTGCTCAGAATCCTACCATTGCCTGCAGTGCAAGCTGATCCTCTACATCACCATCTTACTTAAGCAGCAAAAGCATGTTACAAGAGCTGAAGGCAAGAACTGCCTTATTTTCGTAAGATTTTAGTTATGTTTCTCCAAATTTACCTAGGTGACATACATAACAAAGGTTATCACTGTAATGTGCACTTACAATGTGCACACTTGAATATGCTTGGGGGAAGTCATAACAGAGAATTCTATGGAACTTTATGTTCAAAAATTACATTCATGGGTAAAGGAACAGTTTGCAATGTAAATGGATTTTTAAGGGAGTCTGTCACAAGAACCCAGCCTATCAACACAGCCCTGCAGCTAAATAGGTTAGGCCCACCTGAATCAAACAGTGTTTTCCTCTTGTGAGTAAGTGCCTCTGCTAATGAGATATCCTTGTTTTTGTGAATATGCAAATGTGCTATCTGGATTAACAAGGGCATTATCATTGCTACAAAGAGGTAAGCAACAATGCCCTGGATGCTCCAAAGAGCTCATTTCCATGTTGACAAAAACAGAGATATCTTGGCAACAGAAGCACCAATTCACAAAGTGAAAACACTGTTACATTTAGGTATCTGCGGGGGTGGATTGATATGCTGGATTCTGGTGATAGACTCCCTTTTAAACAGGATTCATTGTGACAATATGGTTGCTGCTTCCATAGTGTAGATTTGTCTAGAATTCCGGGTAAAGTCTTCCTTTTAGCTGTTGATAAAATTAGCTTTAAAGGGGTATTCCCATCTCATAGATCCTATCTATACTGCTAGTTTATGTAAATTGAAGAGTTTCCCTACATATATTGCTTTAGCAATGCTGCTTTGTTTTCCTGTTATGTGAAATTATTCCTCCAATTGTTTACACAGCGTTTCCATAGAGCCGGACCTGTGTGATAAGACAGGACAGATGACATCACTCACTGCTCTCACTTTTATCTACAGCTCTGCCATTCAGCTAATTGCAGTTTGCTGATAAAGCCCTGTTTGTTATCTCTCTATGTAAACACACAGATAACACTGAGTCCCTTCACTAGAAGCATGTGCATATTATTTGATCAGCACAATGGCGTAACTAGGAATGGCTGGGCCGCAATCAAACATTTGACATGGGGCCCCCCTGGCAACCGCCCCCTTGCACAAATCGCATTCCCCTCATTCCTGCACACACTATTATGCCCCATAGCGGCACCTGCACACACTATTATGTCCCATAGTGGCACCTGCACACACTATTATGCCCCATAGTGGCCCCTGTACACACTATTATGCCCCATAGTGGCCCCTGCACACAGTATTAGTTTAATGTCCCCCTCACATGGCCCCCCAGTTTAATGTCCCCCTCACATGGCCCCCCCAGTTTAATGTCCCCCTCATCTAGCCCCACAGTTTAATGTCCTCCTCATTTGCTCCCCCCCTTTAATGTTCCCCTCATCTGGCCCCACAGTTTAATGTCTTCCTCCTAGTAACAAACAAACATAATAAACACTGATACTCACCTTTCCTCGCTCCCCTGCTGCTCTCTCAGCAGTCTCTTCTCCAGAGTCTTCACATTGCACCTACAGCTCCCGGAGCCGGAGCGCATAGGGGACAGTGGTGAGGCTGGAGTTGACTGCAGAAGGCTCCTGCTTCACTACTGTATTCAACTCCTCTCCGGACGCAGATGAGTTGAAACCGGGACATACCTCCCGCCGACCAGGACAGGACCAGGAATCCGGGACTGTCCCGCTGAATCCAGGACGGTTGGGAGGTATAGTATTGTACTGTATGTGTGCATTATATGGGGATATAAGGAGCAATTATATTGGGGCATAAGGGTAAACTGTACTGTATGGGAAACAGATAGAAGTACTCATTGCAGAGCTGTACATGCAGATTTCATTCTCACTTACCACATTTTGCTCCTCAAACCAGAGGAGTAAGTTGAAGCTCCTAGGCCCCCAGCGTAAAATCTATAATGGAGCCCCTACCTTGCTTCATTTAGATGAGTGGTAGATTGTAGCTACACTCCTGCCCAGTGGCATAACTAAAGTCTTGTGGGCCCCGGTGCAAACTTCTGTCCGGGGTCCCCTACCTCATCCCTACAGCGAATTCTTGATAGTGATGGTTATGGCTGCTAAGGAGTTTAATCAACCTTAGTGTGGTTAGGATAATCTGTGGGTCTCCTTGGCTTATGGGCCAGATGGAAGCTGCAATCTCAATACTGATGCCAGTGCTTATGGGCCCCCTAAGGCTCCTCTGCCACGGTGCGACTGCACCTTCTGAACCCCCTCAAGTTACGCCCCTGCTCCTGCCTCAAACCACCACACCTTTCCTGCTTTACCACTGACAGGATTAAGTGTTCTGGCAGGGAAGGGCCGAAGGTCCAAGGAGCTAAGAGCAGTAAGTGAGAATGAAATCTGCACTAACTACTGAAATCAGTGTAACAGGTGGTGAGCGGCAGATATGAAGGGACCATGCATAAGGGGACATTGTATTCTGTTGGGACATAAGGGGCCATTATGTGGGGATATTTTACTGCACGAGGCATAAGGGAGCATTAAATGGAGGTATAATGGGGCCATTGCACTGTATGGGGGCATAAGGGGCCATTATATGGGGCGATGGACTGTATGGGGGGCATTATATAGAGGTATGAGGGGAGCCATTATATGGGGTGCATTAGAGAGCATTGTACTGTATGGGTGAATTATATAGGGGTATTAGAGTCAATTATATTGGGACATAAGGGTGAATTGTACTGTATTGGAGAATTAAATGGGGGCACTCTATTGTATGCGGACATTGTGTTAATGTTTTACATTTAATACACAAAACAACACTGGCAGCTATGATGATATCACAGGGCACATGACACCATAGACACCACATGATATCACAGTTGGTCCGGAATCTTCAAAGTCCTGATCGTCAGCCATCTTGTGTCAGTTGAGCTTAATAGCTAGAAGAGGACAAGTCCAGGTATGTCTCACTTCACACAGTACTGGTGCCTAATTTCAGACTTTAAATCTTTGGGGTCACTTCAGGGCCCTGGGCCTGTTAGTAGCTGCTCTGTCTGCACCCCTGCCTCAAACCACCAGGCTGGTGCCAGAGCTGGGAGGGGGTCCAAGGAGCTGTAAGTGAGAATGAAATCTTCACTAACTGCTCAAAGCAGTGAAAAGCAGGTGGTGGTGGTGGGGGGGGGGGGGGGGTATAAGGGGCCATCATACTGGGACATAAGTGAAGCATTGTACTGTATAGAAGCATAATACACAATTATATGAGGACATTGTACATATGGGGTCCAGCCACTGAAACATTTTACTGTATGGGGCATGAGGAGACACTATATGGTGGTATAAGGGGGCAGTTGCACTGTATGGGGGCATAAGAGGGCCTATATACTGTGTATGGCACAATAAGGGGGCCAGTATACTATATGGAGCATAATATGGGGGCCATTATATTGTGGGAGACATAAGGGGGCCATTATGTATGGGGACATGTAATTTATACCTGAAGTTCTTACCCACAGTTTGCAACCATAGCAATGCACAGGTTCAAAATTTCAGCAGAACTTCAGCTATTACAACAGGTCTTTTGCAATTCTGGGGTTTATTTTGCTGCCACAGCTTTTACATTAAAACATTACAACTGTATGAGCTGTGCTGCAACAGGGCCCACTAAGGCTCTGTCACCCATTGGCCCACATAAACCTGGAGCCCTGACCCTGCCACTAGTCAATGGGGGTACAATGCCTAGAGAGTCCAGTAGGGGGTGTAGCTGCATAAGCAGGTTTTTATTTTTACTATTAGTCCTCGGTCTGACCAATGATTCCCCTGACCCCGTTGAACTGTTGCATTGGCTCAGCATCAGTCTAAAGTAAGTTTCCTAACTGAACATCTCCGGGCGGTGGTGGTATAGCGGCTGCATGAGAAGTACTATTATCAGTTCAGGTGACTCTGGGCAGGAGAACCAAGGACTGAGCAGCAGAGTGACAGGAGGACATCAGTACATTATATGGGAGCGGCTGTATATACTGGATTTTAGCAGTGCTGACGATCGTCACTGAGATTTATAGAGGAGAGGATTATTGCTCGTTTCCTCTCCACTGAACCATTATCTTCTGTCACAGAGGCAGCTGCACCCATGGCCAGAGTCAGAGCCACTCTTATGCATGAAGCATCTTTTGGAGGAGACACGAAAAATACAGTCAAAAGATGAAAAGCTTAATTTCACTGAAAACCTACAGCCCATCCGGGAAAACTACAGCTCCCAGCAGTGAAGCCTCAAGTCATGGTTTTATGTTATTTCATGTATTATATATCTTTATATTATTATATGTCTAGAATATACCCCATGTGGCTGTAATATTGCCCTAATGGGTGCCACCGAGCTTACCAAGTATCGGATATAACTAAGAAAATGAATAGAAATCTAGTGAATTTGTATTTACAGGAAATTTAAAACATGTTTTCTGGGAAAGTTGGGTGACAACTAATATAACTAATATTGCAGAGGTCCAGCTTTCCGACAGTTCTGAACAGAAAAAGTAAGCCAATAATAATATTGCTATTGTATAACTGGACTGACTGCTTGTTCTAGAGCTTCTGAAAGCTGACTAACAACCTGTGTGGCAAGAAGCACTTCTAGTGGCACCCAGCTTTTCCAGAAACAGATAGGACAACTATCCTATGCCCAATCCTTCCATGGGAACAAGGAATAACTGCTGCATGTGTCCAAAATTCTATACAGATTTGTGAAATAGCTTGCTTCTTGGCCACACCAATGAACCAGTGATACCACAGTTGTGTGGGTAGAAATGCAGTATTTCCTGCAACACCCTGGGGTCAAATAATAGGCTATTTCAAATACATCGCCCACTATGGTTACATGCGCATTTGCACATGCATTTCAATGGAAGTCAGGAGCAGATTTTTTTTTTCCTCTAGCTCATTTTTCAGCTAAAGGTAAAAAGAAGCATCATGACCTATCTTTAGGAAGATTCTGCCTTGCAAACCACATTGAAATGAATGGGAGGCAGAAAAAAATGCAAATGGAGTAAATGAGTCAGTTAGAGGGATACTGAGTGAGTGAGATGGGCGAACGCAATGAATGAGAAGGTCAGAGTGGGGCTGCAAAATAAACAGAGGCGGCCAGAGTGAGTGAGATGGGTGAATGGAGTGAATGAGACGGTCAGAGTGGGACTGCAGAATAAACAGTGGCAGTCGGAGTGAGTGAGATGGGTGAATGGAGTGAATGAGACGGTCAGAGTGGGGCTGCAGAATAAAGAGAGGCAGTCAGAGTGAGTGAGATGGGTGAATGGAAAGAATGAGATGGTCAGAGTGGGGCTGCAGAATAAACAGAGGCGGCCAGAGTGAGTGAGATGGGTGAATGGGTGAATGAGCGGTCAGAGTGGGACTGCAGAATAAACAGGGCGGCCAGAGTGAGTGAGATGGGTGAATGGAGTGAATGAGACGGTCAGAGTGGGACTGCAGAATAAACAGAGGCGGCCAGAGTGAGTGAGATGGGTGAATGGAGTAAATGAGACGGTCAGAGTGGGGCTGCAGAATAAACAGTGGCAGTTGGAGTGAGTGAGATCGGTGAATGTGGCTGGATTAAAAGAGGTGAGTACAATGAATGAGACGGTCAGAGTGGGGCTGCAAAATAAACTGAGGCAGTCGTAGTGAGTGAGATGGGTGAATGCAGTGAATGAGATGGTCAGAGTGGGACTGCAGAATAGACAGAGGCGGCCAGAGTGAGTGAGATGGGTAAAGCAATGAATGAGACGGTCAGAGTGGGGCTGCAATATAAACAGAGGCAGTCGGAGTGAGTAAGATGGGTGAATGGAGTGAATGAGATGGACAGAGTGGGGCTGCAAAATAAACAGAGGTGTCCAGAGTGAATGAAAAGGGTGAGTGCAATGAATGAGCGGTCAGAGTGGGGCTGCAGAATAAACAGAGGCAGTCGTAGTGAGTGGGATGGATGAATGCAGTGAATGAGCGGTCAGAGTCGGACTGCAGAATAAACAGAGGCGGCCAGAGTGAGTGATATGGGTGAATGCAATGAATGAGATGGTCAGAGTGGGGCTGCAAAATAAAACAGAGGCAGTCGTAGTGAGTGAGATGGGTGAATGCAGTGAATGAGCGGTCAGAGTGGGGCTGCAGAATAAACAGAGGCAGTCGTAGTGAGTGAGATGGGTGAATGCAGTGAATGAGACAGTCAGAGTGGGACTGCAGAATAGACAGAGGCGGCCAGAGTGAGTGAAATGGGTGAGTGCAATGAATGAGACGGTCAGAGTGGGGCTGCAGAATAAACAGAGGCAGTCGTAGTGAGTGAGATGGGTGAATGGAGTGAATGAGACGGTCAGAGTGGGGCTGCAAAATAAACAGAAGCAGTCGGAGTGAGTGAGATGGGTGAATGGATCTGGATTAAAAGAGAGGTGAATGCAATGAATGAGACGGTCAGAGTGGGACTGCAGAATAAACAGAGGCAGTCAGAGTGAGTGGGATGGATGAATACAGTGAATGAGACGGTCAGAGTGGGGCTGCAGAATAAACAGAGGCAGTCGTAGTGGTGGGATGGATGAATGCAGTGAATGAGACGGTCAGAGTGGGACTGCAGAATGAACAGAGGCGGCCAGAGTGAGTGAAATGGGTGAATGCAATGAATGAGACAGTCAGAGTGGGGCTGCAGAATAAACAGAGGCAGTCGGAGTGAGTAACATGGGTGAATGGAGTGAATGAGATGGTCAGAGTGGGGCTGCAATATAAACAGAGGCAGTCGGAGTGAGTGAGATGAGTGAATGGGTCTGGATTAAAAGAGAGGTGAATGCAATGAATGAGACGGTCAGAGTGGGACTGCAGAATAAACAGAGGCGGCCAGAGTGAGTGAGAAGGGTGAATGGGGCTGGATGACACAGAGGTGAATGCAATGAATGAGACGGTCAGAGTGGGACTGCAGAATAAACAGAGGCGGCCAGAGTGAGTGATATGGGTGAATGCAATGAATGAGATGGTCAGAGTGGGGCTGCAAAATAAAACAGAGGCAGTCGTAGTGAGTGAGATGGGTGAATGCAGTGAATGAGACGGTCAGAGTGGGGCTGCAAAATAAAACAGAGACAGTCGTAGTGAGTGAGATGGGTGAATGCAGTGAATGAGACGGTCAGAGTGGGGCTGCAGAATAAACAGAGGCAGTCGTAGTGAGTGAGATGGGTGAATGCAGTGAATGAGACGGTCAGAGTGGGACTGCAGAATAGACAGAGGCGGCCAGAGTGAGTGAAATGGGTGAATGCAATGAATGAATGAGACGGTCAGAGTGGGGCTGCAATATAAACAGAGACAGTCGGAGTGAGTGAGATGGATGAATGGGTCTGGATTAAAAGAGAGGTGAATACAATGAATGAGACGGTCAGAGTGGGACTGCAGAATAAACAGAGGCGGCCAGAGTGAGTGAGAAGGGTGAATGGGGCTGGATGAAAGAGAGGTGAATGCAATGAATGAGACGGTCAGAGTGGGACTGCAGAATAAACAGAGGCGGCCAGAGTGATTGAGAAGGGTGAAAAGGGCTGCAGAATAAACAGAGGCAGTCGGAGTGAGTAAGATGGGTGAATGGAGTGAATGAGACGGTCAGAGTGGGGCTGCAGAATAAACAGAGGCGGCCAGAGTGAGTGAAATGGGTGAATGCAATGAATGAGACGGTCAGAGTGGGACTGCAGAATAGACAGAGGCAGTCAGAGTGAGTGAGATGGGTGAATGCAGTGAATGAGACGGTCAGAGTGGGGCTGCAGAATAAACAGAGGCAGTCAGAGTGAGTGAATGCAGTGAATGAGATGGTCAGAGTGGGGCTGAAAAATAAACAGAGGCAGTCGTAGTGGGTGAGATGGGTGAATGCAGTGAATGAGACGGTCAGAGTGGGACTGCAGAATAAACAGAGGCAGACGTAGTGAGTGAGATGGGTGAATGCAGTGAATGAGACGGTCAGAGTGGGGCTGCAGAATAAACAGAGGCAGTCGTAGTGAGTGAGATGGGTGAATGCAGTGAATGAGATGGTCAGAGTGGGGCTGCAGAATAAACAGAGGCAGTCGTAGTGAGTGAGATGGGTGAATGCAGTGAATGAGACGGTCAGAGTGGCGCTGCAGAATAAACAGAGGCAGTCGTAGTGAGTGAAATGGGTAAATGCAATGAATGAGACGGTCAGAGTGGGGCTGCAGAATAAACAGAGGCAGTCGGAGTGAGTCAGATGGGTGAATGGGTCTGGATTAAAAGAGAGGTGAATGCAATGAATGGGACGGTCAGAGTGGGGCTGCAGAATAAACAGAGGCAGTCGGAGTGAGTAAGATGGGTGAATGGAGTGAATGAGATGGTCAGAGTGGGGCTGTAAAATAAACAGAGGTGCCCAGAGTGAATGAAAAGGGTGAGTGCAATGAATGAGACAGTCAGAGTGGGGCTGCAGAATAAACAGAGGCAGTCAGAGTGAGTGAGATCAGTGAATGTGGCTGGATTAAAAGAGGTGAGTGCAATTAATGAGACGGTCAGAGTGGGGCTGCTTAATAAACAGAGGCAGTCGTAGTGAGTGAGATGGGTGAATGCAGTGAATGAGACGGTCAGAGTGGGGCTGCAGAATAAACAGAGGCAGTCGTAGTGAGTGAGATGGGTGAATGCAGTGAATGAGATGGTCAGAGTGGGACTGCAGAATAGACAGAGGCGGCCAGAGTGAGTGAAATGGGTAAATGCAATGAATGAGACGGTCAGAGTGGGACTGCAGAATAAACAGAGGCGGCCAGAGTGAGTGAGAAGGGTGAATGGGGCTGGATGAAAAGAGAGGTGAATGTAATGAATGAGATGGTCAGAGTGGGACTGCAGAATAAACAGAGTCGGCCAGAGTGAGTGAAATGGGTGAATGCAGTGAATGAGACGGTCAGAGTGGGACTGCAGAATAAACAGAAGCAGTCGGAGTGAGTGAGATGGGTGAATGGGTCTGGATTAATAGAGAGGTGAATGCAATGAATGAGACGGTCAGAGTGGGGCTGCAGAATAAACAGAGGCAGTCGGAGTGAGTAACATGGGTGAATGGAGTGAATGAGATGGTCAGAGTGGGGCTGCAGAATAAACAGAGGCAGTCGGAGTGAGTGAGATGAGTGAATGGGTCTGGATTAAAAGAGAGGTGAATGCAATGAATGAGACGGTCAGAGTGGGACTGCAGAATAAACAGAGGCGGCCAGAGTGAGTGAGAAGGGTGAATGGGGCTGGATGAAAAGAGAGGTGAATGTAATGAATGAGATGGTCAGAGTGGGGCTGCAGAATAAACAGAGGCAGTCGTAGTGAGTGGGATGGATGAATGCAGTGAATAAGACGGTCAGAGTGGGACTGCAGAATAAACAGAGGCGGCCAGAGTGAGTGAAATGGGTGAATGCAATGAATGAGACAGTCAGAGTGGGGCTGCAGAATAAACAGAGGCAGTCGGAGTGAGTAACATGGGTGAATGGAGTGAATGAGATGGTCAGAGTGGGGCTGCAATATAAACAGAGGCAGTTGGAGTGAGTGAGATGAGTGAATGGGTCTGGATTAAAAGAGAGGTGAATGCAATGAATGAGACGGTCAGAGTGGGACTGCAGAATAAACAGAGGCGGCCAGAGTGAGTGAGAAGGGTGAACGGGGCTGGATGAAAGAGAGGTGAATGCAATGAATGAGACGGTCAGAGTGGGGCTGCAGAATAAACAGAGGCGGCCAGAGTGAGTGAGAAGGGTGAATGGGGCTGGATGAAAGAGAGGTGAATGCAATGAATGAGACAGTCAGAGTGGGGCTGCAGAATAAACAGAGGCAGTCGGAGTGAGTGAGATGAGTGAATGGGTCTGGATTAAAAGAGATGTGAATGCAATGAATGAGACGGTCAGAGTGGGACTGCAGAATAAACAGAGGCGGCCAGAGTGAGTGAATTGGGTGAATGCAATGAATGAGATGGTCAGAGTGGGGCTGCAAAATAAACAGAGGCAGTCGTAGTGAGTGAGATGGGTGAATGCAGTGAATGAAACGGTCAGAGTGGGGCTGCAGAATAAACAGAGGCAGTCGGAGTGAGTGAGATGGGTGAATGCAATGAATGAGACGGTCAGAGTGGGACTGCAGAATAGACAGAGGCGGCCAGAGTGAGTGAAATGGGTGAATGCAATGAATGAGACGGTCAGAGTGGGGCTGCAATATAAACAGAGGCAGTCGGAGTGAGTGAGAAGGGTGAATGGGGCTGGATGAAAGAGAGGTGAATGCAATGAATGAGACGGTCAGAGTGGGGCTGCAGAATAAACAGAGGCAGTTGGAGTGAGTGAGATGAGTGAATGGGTCTGGATTAAAAGAGAGGTGAATGCAATGAATGAGACGGTCAGAGTGGGACTGCAGAATAAACAGAGGCGGCCAGAGTGAGTGAGATGGGTGAATGGAGTGAATGAGACGGTCAGAGTGGGGCTGCAGAATAAACAGAGGCAGTCGTAGTGAGTGAGATGGGTGAATGCAGTGAATGAGACGGTCAGAGTGGGCTGCAGAATAAACAGAGTCGGCCAGAGTGAGTGAAATGGGTGAATGCAATGAATGAAATGGTCAGAGTTGGGCTGCAGAATAAACAGAGGCAGTCGGAGTGAGTGAGATGGGTGAATGGAGTGAATAAGATGGTCAGAGTGGGGCTGCAATATAAACAGAGGCAGTCGGAGTGAGTGAGATGAGTGAATGGGTCTGGATTAAAAGAGAGGTGAATGCAATGAATGAGACGGTCAGAGTGGGACTGCAGAATAAACAGAGGCGGCCAGAGTGAGTGAAATGGGTGAATGCAATGAATGAGATGGTCAGAGTGGGGCTGCAGAACAAACAGAGGCAGTCGTAGTGAGTGAGATGGGTGAATGCAGTGAATGAGACGGTCAGAGTGGGGCTGCAGAATAAAGAGAGGCAGTCGGAGTGAGTGAGATGGATGAATGGGTCTGGATTAAAAGAGAGGTGAATGCAATGAATGAGACGGTCAGAGTGGGACTGCAGAATAAACAGAGGCGGCCAGAGTGAGTGAGATGAGTGAATGGGTCTGAATTAAAAGAGAGGTGAATGCAATGAATGAGACGGTCAGAGTGGGACTGCAGAATAGACAGAGGCGGCCAGAGTGAGTGAAATGGGTGAATGCAATGAATGAGACGGTCAGAGTGGGGCTGCAAAATAAACAGAAGCAGTCGGAGTGAGTGAGATGGGCGAATGGGTCTGGATTAAAAGAGAGGTGAATGCAATGAATGAGACGGTCAGAGTGGGACTGCAGAATAAACAGAGGCGGCCAGAGTGATTGAGAAGGGTGAAAAGGGCTGGATGAAAGAGAGGTGAATGCAATGAATGAGACGGTCAGAGTGGGGCTGCAGAATAAACAGAGGCAGTTGTAGTGAGTAAGATGAGTGAATGGGTCTGGATTAAAAGAGAGGTGAATGCATTGAATCAGACGGTCAGAGTGGGACTGGAAAATATACAGGGGTAGTTGGAGTGAGTGAGAAGGGTGAATGAAGCTGAGTTAAAAGAGATGTGAATGCAATGAATGAGACGGTCTGAGTGGGGCTGCAGAATAGACAGAAGCTGCCTGATTGAATGAGATGGGCGAGTGGGGTTGTAGAAAAATAGAAACAACTGGAGTGAGTGAACTGCCGTCAGGGATATCATGTGGCTGTTAAATTTGTCTAAATCTCAGTTTTTGAATGGGGCTATTTAGCATCCACACCTTGTCTCTCTATCGATAGTCCCCAGCACTTTTAGAAAAGTGGCAAATGCTGTGTAACATGCAAATTTTTCCACAAAATTTTGTCCTTTTTGAGAAATTTCTGGTTCACAGCCTTTAATTTCCCTGTTAAGGCTAATGCCGCACTTAGTGAGCCGCGGCCAAAAAGTGCTGTGGGAAAAACCGCAGTGGGAAACGCATTGCTGTTTTTCATGCCGCGCTTTTCACAGAAAGTTTGCTGAATTTCTGCTTCAATTAGAACTTTAGGGAAATTTGTTTATTGGTATAACTGACTTTCTGCAATTTCCAAAAATGCGATGGTTTTGGAAATCGCAGCATTTCCGCTGTGGGTATTTTTCTGCAATGCATGGATGGTTTTTGTTAGAATCCCATCCACTTTGCAGGGACTGTAATACGCTGCCGCATTTATGCCACGTGGGGATTTACCCCAGGAGTTATATATTGATGTCTGGCACCCGGGACTACCACCGATCAGCTGATTGAAGAGGTTGCACCACCCTCAAGCAACGCTGAGTCTTCCCTATACCAGTGATGTCATGTTCATTCTCCACATGGTATAGCAGCAGAAGTTCATTCCTTTCAAGTGAATGGAGCTGAACTACCAAACCAAGCACTAACCCTAAGATATACGTGTGGTGCTGCCTTTGGTAGTCAGTGCAGAAGGAGCAGCGCTCTCCCACCCAGCATCTTTAACCAGCTGAATGGTGGGGGGTTCTGGATGTTAGACCCCCACTAATAACATATTGATGATTTGTATACTGATGAGGTATGCTTAGGATAAGTCCTGGAAAAACCCTTTTACAGAGTCCTAAGATAAATGTCAGCTGAATATGTTGACTTATATAGCAGGTGGACTATATAATATTTACAGTCATAGCCAAAAGTTTTGAGACTGACACAAATTTTGGCTTTCACAAAGTTTACTGTTTCAGTGTTTTTAGGTCTTTTAGTCAGATGTTTCTATGATATACTGAAGTACAATTCTAAACATTTCATAGGTTCTTTTTGTGACAAATACATGAAGTTTATACAAAGACTCAATATTTATAGTGCTGATCCTTATTTTTCCAGACTTCTTGAATTCGCCCTGGCATGCCGGGTCTCAGATTATGGGCCAAATCCTGATTGATGACAATTATCACTTAATCTGCGCTTGGAGTTTATCACAATGTCTGGAATTTATACCACACAGAAATTGTGATAAAGTCCAAGCACTGATAAGGCAGCGGTGTAGCTAGGGGGCCGAGAGGGGTATGTATCCCGGGCACAGTGAAGTTTGAGCAGGAGGGGGGCGCCAGTCCAGCCTCCCTGATATCAGATGATGCTGCAGACAGATACAAATCAAATCTAGGTGTGCCAGGAGGCGACAGCATCATCCTCATCACTACATAATGTTCCTTCACTCCCCCCTCCCCGCTGTGACCTCTGCCGCTCCAAACATAAAAATGTCACCCTGCACCCTCCGTTCTCCTTAGCTCCATAGTGCCTGCTTTATGCTTTGTCCCTATTGTTGTATTTTTGGGTAAAGCATTTATTTACACCACATCCAATGTTTCTCTGTATATACAGTAGCTATCAGTCTATAATTTCAATTTCACACATCCCCTCTGCAAATGGTGTGGCACTATATACAGTGGGCATGGTACGTCTGGCACTATGTATAGAGGGCACAGTACATGTGGCACTATATACAGTGGGCAATGTTACGTGTAGCACTATGTATAGAGGGCACTGTACGTATGGCACTATATGTAGAGCACGTCATAAAGAGGGCACAGTACATGTGGCACTATATACAGTGGGCATGGTACGTGTAGCACTATGTATAGAGGGCACTGTACGTGTGGCACTATATGTAGAGCACGTCATAAAGAGGGCACAGTACATGTGGCACTATATACAGTGGGCATGGTACGTGTAGCACTATGTATAGAGGGCACTGTACGTATGGCACTATATGTAGAGCACGTCATATAGAGGGCACAGTACATGTGGCACTATATACAGTGGGCAATGTTACGTGTAGCACTTTGTATAGAGGGCACTGTACGTATGGCACTATATGTAGAGAACACGTCATATAGAGGGCACAGAACATGTGGCACTATATACAGTGGACAAGGTATGTGTGGCACTATGTATAGGGGGACTGTATGTATATATGGTACATGTGGCAGTATATACAGTCATATGAAAAAGTTTGGGCACCCCTATTAATCTTAATCATTTTTAGTTCTAAATATTTGGGTGTTTGCAACAGCCATTTCAATTTGATATATCTAATAACTGATGGACACAGTAATATTTCAGGATTGAAATGAGGTTTATTGTACTAACAGAAAATGTGCAATATGCATTAAACCAAAATTTGACCGGTGCAAAAGTATGGGCACCTCAACAGAAAAGTGACATTAATATTTAGTAGATCCTCCTTTTGCAAAAATAACAGCCTCTAGTCGCTTCCTGTAGCTTTTAATCAGTTCCTGGATCCTGGATGAAGGTATTTTTGACCATTCCTCTTTACAAAACAATTCCAGTTCAGTTAAGTTTGATGGTCGCCGAGCATGGACAGCCCGCTTCAAATTATCCCACAGATGTTCAATGATATTCAGGTCTGGGGACTGGGATGGCCATTCCAGAACATTGTAATTGTTCCTCTGCATGAATGCCTGAGTAGATTTGGAGCTGTGTTTTGGATCATTGTCTTGCTGAAATATCCATCCCCGGCGTAACTTCAAATTTGTCACTGATTCTTGTACATTATTCTCAAGAATCTGCTGATACTGAGTTGAATCCATGCGACCCTCAACTTTAACAAGATTCCCGGTGCCGGCATTGGCCACACAGCCCCAAAGCATGTGGAACCTCCACCAAATTTTACAGTGGGTAGCAAGTGTTTTTCTTGGAATGCTGTGTTTTTTTGACGCCATGCATAACGCTTTTTGTATGACCAAACAACTCAATCTTTGTTTCATAAGTCCACAGGACCTTCTTCCAAAATGAAGCTGGCTTGTCCAAATGTGCTTTTGCATACCTCAAGCGACTCTGTTTGTGGCGTGCTTTCAGAAACGGCTTCTTTTGCATCACTCTCCCATCAGCTTCTCCTTGTGCAAAGTGTGCTGTATTGTTGACCAATGCACAGTGACACCATCTGCAGCAAGATGATGCTGCAGCTCTTTGGAGGTGCTCTGTGGATTGCCCTTGACTGTTCTCACCATTCTTCTTCTCTGCCTTTCTGATATTTTTCTTGGCCTGCCACTTCTGGGCTTAACAAGAACTGTCCCTGTGGTCTTCCATTTCCTTACTATGTTCCTCACAGTGGAAACTGACAGGTTAAATCTCTGAGACAACTTTTTGTATACTTCCCCTGAACAACTATGTTGAACAATCTTTGTTTTCAGATCATTTGAGAGTTGTTTTGAGGAGCCCATGATGCCACTCTTCAGAGGAGATTCAAATAGGAGAACAACTTGCAATTGGCCACCTTAAATACATTTTCTCATGATTGGATACACCTGGCTATGAAGTTCAAAGCTCAGTGAGGTTACAAAACCAATTTTGTGCTTCAGTAAGTCAGTAAAAAGTAGTTAGGAGTATTCAAATCAATAAAATGATAAGGGTACCCAAATTTTTGCATCGGTCAAATTTTGGTTTAATGCATATTGCACATTTTCTGTTAGTACAATAAACCTCATTTCAATCCTGAAATATTACTGTGTCCATCAGTTATTAGATATATCAAATTGAAATGGCTGTTGCAAACACCCAAATATTTAGAACTAAAAATGATTAAGATTAATAGGGGTGCCCAAACTTTTTCATATGACTGTATAAAAAGCATGGTACAAGTGGCACCATATATATGGTACATGTGGCAGTATACATAGAGGGCATGGTATGCATGGTATGCATGGTACGCAGAGGGTACAGTACTTGTGTGGCACTATATACACAGAGCACATTTCACATGTGGCACTATATACATAGGTCATATACTGTGAGTTTACCTTTTAGCTTTCAGTAACAGGATGTGGCTAAGACCACACAAAAACTACTGAATACCCTCTGAATGCCCCGAATTGCATCCATAGGTCAAAATCCAGGGGAAGGTCACTTTGCGAAATCACATTTTATAGTGGCACATCCCAAAGTGTGTTTTTGACTAATGTGACATTAGTTGGGGCAGGGCCAGTTAATGAGGTTACAGTCCTGTCAAAAGGGGAAGGGGGTGCCCAAATGAATCTTTGTCCTTGGTGAAGAAAAGCCTAGCTACGCCTCTGGATTAGTTGTGAATAGGTTGCCATCAGGATACGGCCCAGAAGCTGATACCCGGCATGCCAGGGAGAATTGCAGAAATCTTGAAAAATAAGGGTCAACACTGTAAAAATTGAGTTTGTATAACCTTGATGTATTTCTAGAATTGTAAAATCTTGTGAAATGCTTATAATTGTACTTCAGTCTATCCTAGAAACGTCCGACTAAAAGGCCTAAAAACACCAAAGCAACATTTGTGAGAGCCAAAATTTGTCAGTCTCAAACCTTTTGTTCATGACTATTTGGTAGATTGTAAGCTCTTAGGAGCAGGATGTCTATTGTATATTAGATTGCAAGCTCTTAGGAGCAGAGTGTATATTGTATATTAGATTGTAAGCTCTTAGGAGCAGGATGTCTATTGTATATTAGATTGCAAGCTCTTAGGAGCAGAGTGTATATTGTATATTAGATTGTAAGCTCTTAGGAGCAGAGTGTATATTGTATATTAGATTGTAAGCTCTTAGGAGCAGGATGTATATTGTATATTAGATTGTAAGCTCTTCGGAGCAGAGTATATATTGTATATTAGATTGTAAGCTCTTCAGAGCAGAGTATATATTGTATATTAGATTGTAAGCTGTTCGGAGCAGAGTGTATATTGTATATTAGATTGTAAGCTCTTCGGAGCAGAGTATATATTGTATATTAGATTGTAAGCTCTTCGGAGCAGAGTATATATTGTATATTAGATTGTAAGCTCTTAGGAGCAGGATGTATACGTTTCTTTCAGTCCGCTCTCCTGAGCGTATAATTTATAATACATAAAACAATAAGCAGCAGTATAGGTGTGATCCAGGGAGATATCCAATCGCCACATCTGGGGTCAGGAAGGAATTTTTTACTCCCCTGAGGTATAACTCTCAGAGAGGTTGTTTCGCCTTCCTCTGGATCACTGGGTTGGGCAGCTGTCACTTCAGGACATTGGTGGACTGGTCTGAATGACCACAGAAAGTTCTGTGGCGTCCACCGAACCTGACCCGAGAGTCACTGTGACCACTTTGTAATTTATTAAAGGGCCAGTAATATTTTCATTACAATGCTGCTTCTTCCTTATGAAATAAAAAAAAAAAATCTAAAATGAATATATTGTGGTGCTTGTTTTGTTTTTTTTGTCTCGATTCCTCCATAATGAGTATGAGCCCTGCCACTAGAACTAAAAGTAGACTTAGCTGTGATCCTGCTTATAATAAAGTGTATGACATCCTAAACACATGACGGCAGCTGCTGTAGGACCAGAAACTATGGGGGGCTCCATACAGACAGCAGATAACATATAACAGCACTCATTGACATGCTATAATGTCTACTCCTGTCCCAAGTTACAACTGCTGTGGGGTTCAATCTATGTGATGGGGTAATATTCTGTTTGTGCCCGCACTGCTACACAACAAGCCACCTGAAAGAAGACCAGGTCAGGTAATCCATACAATACAGTGGACACTGGGAGTCCTGATGATTTACGATCTGACAAGTCACATGGCCAGGGCTATGGTTAAAAAAGTGCCAGGGCTCTAGAGAGAGTAATAGGCGGAGCTAGAAGCAGGTTGTTAAAATTAGAACAAAGCCAAATTGGCACTAGAGAAAAAAATAAAACAAAAACTGATGTGTAATTAATATAAATTGAGAATTGCTGAAATGAAAACTGGGCCCAAATTTTCCCTTTTCTTCTCTCCGCCACATTTACCACTAGGAGTACACACATATCAAAGTCAACCTAAGATGGTTTTAGGAGGCCAATTTCTGCCATCTCTATTGTGTCCTCTGACATTTTCTTCCTTGCCTATTACAATACATAGTCAGATATGTCAACTCACCCAGTTTTATTATTAGCTGGTGGCACCTCCCTACAATTTGCCCGGTGCTGCGTCCCCCTCATTGCACAACAACAACATGTGACACAGGAGCTGCTAATTATAACAGTCCCTCGCCATATTCCACCTCTGCTTGCTTCCTGCTCCCCAGCAGAGATCTGAGCTCTGACTTCATACATGAAGGAGACATATCCTCCTGCTCCTGTGTCAGACAGTGTTGTCCTCTGCATGTAAGTGGCTGAGATGAGATGTAGTTAGATATTCACTATGATGCCTAGAGTGAATTAAGACTAGATGCAGGACATAAGCCAATTAATAAATTAGAAGCATATTCTTCACTCCGTGAGAGGAGCTGGCATATATTTGAGCTATAATTTATGCCAGTTTCTGGTGTAACTTATAGTAAATCTGCCGATATCCTGTGAGCACCATGCTCGGGATACTTTTACCTAAAGTACACTATCTGCAGAGAATTCTGGGAAACAATGGTGAATCTATGCGTAGACCTGTTGTTTTGTAACTTCAACTCCCAATATGCCTTTCAGTCAGTGCATGCTAAAAGTTGCAGTCTCCTGCAGTCATTAACCCCTAGGCGACACACCTAGGTCTAAAGGCATGCCGCCATACTATTACAGCGGAAGCCTTTTGTCCGCTCATACACTGATCTGGCGTCTTCTGGAGCAGGTGTTAGCTGTAACAGAGCTAACACTTTGCTCCCTTAACTCCAGTCAGGGCTGAGCTCCGATTGGGGTTGCTATTCTGCTCATCAACCCCTCGCAGTGTGTTCAGTGGGTAATGATATGTATTTTTGGCAGCCCATGGACTGATCAGTGACCCCGGGCTATCAGACCAACATACCTGGTTGATCCTGCCCATAGGTGAGGAAGTCTATGCATCTGTATAGGCTGACTTCTTGTATACAACTGCAATACATATGTACTGTATTGTAGTGTATACTACTGAACCAGTGATAAGATCGCTGGTTCAAGTCCCCTAGTGAGTGAAAAATGTAAATAAAAAAAAAATAATATATATATATATATATATATATATATATATATAAAAATTCTAAAGTGTTAAAAAAAATTCAGAAATTAATAAAGCCCCCAAAATGGCCCTTTCCTATATAAAGTGAGTTATGTAAAAAACAACTAAATATTATTATTATTAAGAATAATAATATTATAAGGGCAGATTTTGCTGGAACAGTTTTCTGGGGGTCATGTCATATTTGCAGAACCCTTAAAGTACCAGTATAATGGAAACCCACAAAAGATGAGGGAGGCCATTTTGGAAACTACACCCCTCACATTTATCAAGGGGTATTATTATCGTTTTGAGCCCAAGAATGCTTCCCAAAAATTAATGAAGGGAATTTATTTAATGAAAGAAATATGCTATTATATGTCGTGCCCACTTTGTGTCAACAGAGAGAAACACTTCTAAAACTTTTAAGTGGGTTATCTTGTGTACAAAAAAGTTGTATATGTGGGCATAAACTGCTGTTTGGGCATATATCATAGATGATCCATAATACAGGACCATAGGATGTTCCTGGCTACTATACAAGCTCATTCTAAATGACTTTTGAAAAACAAGGTTGACTTAAAGTTTTTTCCATCAAAGCAAATAACTTGCAGATTGGAGGGGGGTCTGAATGCACAGACCCCACTGATCAGGAGAACAGTGTACTTTTGAACAGAGCAGTGGCTGGACTGCACATGCACTGCTCCTTCCATTTCAATGGGAGCACCAAAGATAGCCGAGCACTGTAGTGCTACCCAACCATGGTGCCATTCTTATGATCAGTGGTCAGACCCCACCGAGCTGCAAGTTATCCCTTACCTATGGATAGGGGATGATAACTTGCTTTGGTGGGAAAACCCTTTAATAATTGGAATACCAGATTTACCTTTTCATAGAAGTCCACACAAATATCTTCCAAACACCTTAAACAAGTTTTTGCTCTAACAGCAGTGTATTTTAAAAACCTGCAGCACTTTCCAATGATAGTGGCCCATAATGCCTCACCATATATATACCTAAAAAAAAAAAAAAAAAAGTAAAGTTATTTTACCAATATTTAAAATATGTTATATTTTTACATACTGTACTACTATGCATACACAGAAGATGGAGGGCACCACCTAATATAATCCCAGCAACACTATGAAGTGTGCAAACTTACAATATCCAGACAGCATGAAACAATAAAAACACAAAAAGAAAAAGGTGTGCTGTAGAAGACAGCACCAAAGTGCTATTTCATGTACTAAAGAGGAAGCAAAAATAACCTTTAATGCAATGAATAATTCTTTTTTAATAATTCACACCTTTTTCTTTCATATTTTCACATAATATCCATTAGAGATGTAAAAATTACATTTAACCGTGTTTAGCAGATGGGGGAAAAACCATGGAAGCTGAAACACAGTAACAAATTTACACGGTTCTTCTCCCCCCTTCACTTTCATATGGGAAGCTCATGTATATAATAAAGCTGTTCACAGACCTATAAGAGTCGTTCCTGTTATATATGGCGAGGTATTATATTCTTAACTGCAAATAATGCAGACATAAAGAGAGTCTGTCATCTGAACCCAAAATATTAACCCAGCCACACAAATAGATAAATCAGGGTCAAATGAATCAAACAGTGTTTCCCCCTTGTGTATCAATGTCTCCACTGTTAATACGCAAATGAGCTCTTTTGAGGAATGGCCACATCCTCATGTCCCCAAACATTTCATTTGCATATTGACAAAAACAGCAATATCCCAGCAACTGAAGCAGTGATTCACAAGGGGAAAACACCATTTAATTCTGGTGACCCTAACCTTTCAATCTGCAGGGCAGGATTTACATGCTGGGTTTTGGTGACACACTCCTTTTAAGGCTAAAGCTAGAAAACAAACAAAAGTTAAATACTGGGCAGATACTTCAATATGTCCTGAAGTTGTGTCTGGGCAGGTGAGCGTGGAGTCAAATCTTGGTAATACTGTAATAGAATGGGAAACATTGATAAGATAATTCAAAAGGAAACAGTACTGTAGGCATTTAGAGGCGTCCTGTAGGCCAGGATGACACTAGATCCTTACATGCAGTGATATTGATGACAGTATCGGGAAAATCATCTGTAGCCTTTGGCATGGTTGATCAAAAATCTCGATAAATAAATGAATTTAGTTAAGTAGCGCAAAAAAGCTCTTTAGGACTTATGATGGAGAATTTCGCTCACATACATGGAATCTATGAGAAAAAGAATGATGGGAAAGGAATATGCATATACACTGATGCATACCTATGCGCGCCGCGGTAAATTTAACTCCACCCACTTCTACATTGACTCCGCCCATTCTCAGCTATTTTTCCATGTGTCCCCACACAGTATAATGCTCCTACAGTCATCCTAACATTATATGCCCCCACATTATAATGGTCCCCTCCAATTGCCCCACAGTATTAAGTCCCTCTCCTCATGCCCCAGTTTAAACTGGCGGAAACTAGAGGGGGACAAAACTGGGGCACCTGGAGGGTGACATTAAACAGTGGGGTTAGTTGGAGGGGGACATTAAACTGGGGGCAACTAGAGGCAGACATATACCCCTCCAGCTACCCCCCACGGTTTAATGTCCTCCTCCTGTTGCCCCCAGTTTAATGCCCCTTCATCTAGCCCCACAGTTTAATGTCTCCCCCTCCATCTGCCCCCAGTTTAATGTCCCCCTTCATCTGCCACCAGCTTAATGCCCGCCTTCATCTGCCCCCAGTTTAATGTCCCCCTTCATCTGCCACCAGCTTAATGTCCCCCTTCATCTTCCACCATCTTAATGTCCCCCCTTCATCTGCTACCAATTTATTGTCCCCCTCCATCTGCCACCAGCTTAATGTCCCCCTTCATCTGCCACCAGCTTAATGTCCCCCTTTATCTGCCACCAATTTATTGTCCCCCTTTCCCCTTCCCCCTTCATGTCAACAGCTTAATGCCTCCCTTTATTTGCCCCCAGTTTAATTGCCCGTTCATCTGCCCCCAGTTTAATTGCCTCCTTCATCTGCCTTCAGTTTAATTGCACCCAGTCCCCCCCTCTTGCTCACACATGCTGTCTCTCTGTCTCTTCGATCACTCTCTGTTCCCAGCTTTCTGTGTAAGGGTGGGTTCACACTTGCACTGGAGTCCGTCCACCGCGAATCCGATTGGAAATCTCGGGAAACTGTATAGGGACTGGATAGCGAAAGGTTAGCGACGCATTGCTTAAAAACCCATTCATTTGAATGGGTTTTTAAAGCAATGCGCGGGTGTGCGCTTACACCCTCTGTGCCGCGAATCCAGTTTTTTTCGCTGGAAACAAAGTCCTGCATGTCTGACTTTGATTCCAGCGAAAAAAAACTGTATTCGCAGCACAGAGGGTGTAAACACACACCTGCGCATTGCTTTAAAAACCCATTCAAATGAATGGGTTTTTAAACAATGCATCGCTAACCTTTCGCTATCCAGTCCCTATAAAGTTCCTGAGATTTTCAGTCGGATTCGCGGAGGATGGGCTCCGCCGCAAGTGTGAACCCACCCTAACATCACAGTCTGTCCCGCAGTATCCAGAATAGCTCCGCCCACACAAGTGTCTGATCACATGTTCATGACGACATCAAAGGGACTGTCCCGCCAGATGCGGGATGGTTGGGAGCTATGCAGTATGTTCAGTTATGGGATCTCACAGGATGTTGCATGAAAATCAAAACTGCTAATAGCTATTTTTTACAGATAACATCGTCCCACTTTTTTATGATACAGTTTTCTTATGTAGCATAGGGTCCCTTGGGTCACTTCAGGGTACAAGGCCCATATTTGCCTGCAACTTATACTCCCACTATGCTGAAGTGTATAGCCTTAGCGGTTGCAGAGATTGCCTTGCCCCCTCTCCTACATACGAATACATCTGTATTATCAATGCCTTCTAATAGGAGCGGGACCCTGTTGCAGATTTTACTTATTGAGCCATATGTGTAATGAAAGTGTCTGGCTAGATATGTATGCACTCAATGTTCACAGCCTGAATAACAGCGCAGCATTAATATTGTTCTGTAAGACATTTCATAAGCAGTCATGTAGTGCTATAATGTAGTGTCTGAGACTGCAGTCTACAGGGATAATAATGAAAACAAGTGAAATAACCTGAAATCCACCATACAGGTATTTATACACCTATAGAAGAACATGTCTGATATTGTGGCTACACATTGAATGATTCCCTGAATGTGAGTAAATATAATATTGCAACATTTAAAAGATCAAAGAACATAAAACATAATTTAGTAAAATTCTAATAATTTTCATTATATTGGACTTCTATTACAGGAAAACACATGAAGCAGATTTACAAAGCTGCAGTACTTGCATCAGAATTAAAGGGATTTGCACATGAAATCAACTTTGACCCAATGTCAGACCTCCAATAATCTGTAATTTATCTTCTATCCTGTGGATAAGGTGTAAATTGATTTTATGAGCAAACTACTTTAATTTGTGCCACAAAACTGGCCTAGTTGCTGTGTACCTGGGTTTTAGAGACTTTCTCTACCTTAGCTATCAAGGGGATAAGTCTTGTTAGAAATTATTTTTTAAAAAAGGTCTGTTAATGCTATCAATGGGTTAATAAGTGCACCCAAATACCTTTAGCAGTGTTTTGAGCGATTTCTGGCTTTCTATGGGATCTCCTGGTATCCTCTGCATTTGTTTACATGGGTAGTTTCCTGCTGTCTTAGCCTACAACTACCATGATGCATTGCAGTTCACTCAGATCCACCCTCTCACTTCCTTCCTCACAACCCCCCCGTTTCCCTAGCTAGCCCGTGGACTACTAGCCCAACCTACTTACCCCCAACCCCCTCCCCACCCACCCCATCATACTTACCTGTCTTCTTGTCCTGGAGATGACTTTTGTCAGTGCCACTGTCCCATCTTCTGCCTGCACCTGGATGCTGGCGCCTGCGCAATAGAATGCCGGCAGAAGCGAATAGAAGCACGCATGCGCAATAGAACGCTGCTTCATTTTGCTTCTGTTGGCATTCTATTGTGCAGGCACTGGATACCTTGTGAAGGAAGCGATGCCCAGCAGAAGAAGTGGACGTGAGCTTTGGTGAGTATGATGGGAGGAGAGAGGAGTACTTGTGACCTCCCATCTCCGGAAACAGCGAAACAGAACGTCAATAGAAAATCAGAAAATTTGCCTGGGGCGGTCACTGTGATAAATCTAGCAATGTCTAGTCTTAGTTTGTACTGTATGAAAATTAGACAGGTATATTAAATCTGCCATTGTTTGCACCTGGTAGTGGCTATTCTCCATGAGACAGACAGAGGCAGACTCAGACTGGCCTACCTGGGTACTGGGTAATCCCTCGGTGGGCCCTGTGCTTTCAGGCGGCCCTACCAGAACCCCACTGCTTTGTTTAATAATCAGTGGAGGTCCTGTTACGGTGCCTATTAACTTACCCTTCCCCACTCCTGCTTACTGAAGTCTTCCTCTTCAGCTTCCAGAGGTCCCCCATGCACAGCCCATCACATCATCACGACATGATGTGCGGCGTACAGGGCCCATTGAAGATTGAAGAGGGGAGAGGAGGCCACAAGCAGGAGTGGAGTTCGATAAGTGATGCAGCCAGTTAAAGATACCACCAGATCACAGAATCGGGGAGAAATGGCACTCAGACCCAGTTCTGCTACTCCCTGACTTGTAGGCCACGAGCTCCTGCTCGTGGCCTCCTCTTCCCTCTTCAGGCTTCAATCAGGGGCAGAACTGAGGAGCAGACATGTAAGTAATGACCCAATACTGCTATAAGGGGGACCAGTGAAGGGGCTACTGTATGGCCCATAAAGTGGTCCCTTCACTATTCCTCCCATACAGTAGCCACTTCACTTGTCCCCCCCTCATACAGTGGCTACTTCAATGGTCCCACCATAAAGTGCCTCCTTCACTATTCCATATGGGGACCAGTGATGGGGCAACAATATTTTGTGGGTGGGCAGTGATGGGGGCAAATATCCAGTGGGGAAGGGACATTAAAGTGTGTGGGGCATTAGATGGGAATATTAAAGAGGTTTTTCAGGCTTAATTTTTTAATGTTCTATCCTCAGGATAGGCCATAAATACCTGATCATAAGGGGTGCGTGAAATTAAGCCAGACGGCTACTTTAATATTCCCCCCTAATGCCGCTCCATAGGATGTTAGCCCCCATCACAATATAATGGCCCCATCAATGGTCCCCATACAGTATGGGGGACCAGTAAAGTGGCGACTGTATGGGGAGGACCAGTGAAGTGGCTATAAAAAAAAAATTAGGCCCAAACAACCCCTTTAAAGAGATTGTCCATAAATTGGTGCAATGGAGTTGTAAAACAAAAGAAAAAGCATACTCACCTGTTCTCAGCACCCCGTTGTCCTTCGCCAGTATCTGTTCAGACTCATGGCGGCACCTCATATCTGGAAATTCTGTACCTCCTGTACCTAATTGGTCTTAGCAGTCACATGAGGTGCAGGACTCCCATCAAGAAAGCACTGGCACAAGACTGAATGGACACTGGCAGCGGACAACGGAGCTCCGGGGACAGGTGAGTATGCTTTTTTTTTTTTTTTTTTTGCACCTCACACCCGCCAGATGGGTTGCTCCAGTTCCAGGACAACCTCTTTAAAGGGTTTACCCATCTTTCTAATATTGATGGTCTGTCCTTAGGATAGGCCATCAATATTACATCTGCGGGGGTCTGACAGGGGACCTCTGCAGATCAGCCTTTCCACATAGGCATGCTGTATAAACAAAATGATGAATGCTGTGGGTAAAGTTGCTCCATTTTAAATAAACTGAAACAATAACAAAAAAGTTGACATAGCTTTTTTTTTTTTTTTTTTAAATAAACCTATATTTTTCTTGCCTGCTCATTGTGCTTGCTTAAAACTGTGTCTATGACATATAGTACAGTATATAATTTTCTTTAGTTACTGCTGTTTATTCGTAGTATCACAGTATTTTTCTGTAGAAGACACCTTGCTGGGTAGAGTCATAAGAAGCACGATGAGCAAACAGAAACTGTACTTACACTTATATACATCTGATATCTGATGTGCAATTGTGGATCACTGTACATCACTTGTTTCAGCGTTCAGACCATTATCCTGCTAGGAATACCCACTCTGCCTATAACAGCTGAGCTTGTCAATAGGATCTGTGGAATACTATTGAAGTGCCAAAAAGTTAAAAGAGTTTTAGCTGTCATAGGTTCTAGATGAACTGTTGCAGACCTTAGTGCCAAAGATCATTTCAGCCCTTGTAAATCTCATATACAGTATAGCAGGGCTTATTTATTCACCTCCCAACAGTCTCTTGTTTTATTCACAGGACTGTCTTGCAAATGGGACCCTAAAGAGGTAGGGCGTGTTATTAATGTTTTTCAGTAAGATAGCAAGTAAAAACTATTATTAGTTACAATGTAGCCCCAATGAGTGAAATGACAAATACAACTCTGCTACATCCATAATAGATTTTGCACACTTTTGAAAAAAAGGAAATGTATGCAATAATAAATGCTGCCAAATAACAACCCCATATGGATTCAATTCCCCTTTAACAAACTAACAAAGGCTAATTTTAATAAATCTGTGAACATCCTCGTATTTGCAAACACCATAAAGGCTAACATATGGACTGGGATTAAAAGAAGTAAAACGGTTTCAGAAAATTAAGCAGATAAAGTTAAATGAAAGTGGAAAGCAATGTGCACAATGTTTTAGAAGGGCTTTTGTGTCATCAAGCAGAAAATACAATCTCAGGGCAATATTACCAGCTTAATTAAGTTTTTAGGTCCAGGCCTGCAGGAGAGGAGCAGTGTAAGTAAGCTTCTAAATATCACTGTATCTGCGGCTGTGTTATACTCGTGTTACTTTCGAGGCATTGTTACATTGCTCAGATTAAAGGAGATGAAGGGTCAACTTCTTAGAGGTCTCCAACATCACTGGGCTTCAACTAGTTCCGTGTCAAAACAGGGGCTTACATTATAGGGCTCAGTGGAGTAACTAGGAATGGCTGGGCCCCAAGGCGAACATTTGACATGGGCCCCCCTCCCCCCCAAACCGCTGCCCCCAATCGCCCCCCCCGGACCGCCCCCTCCAACCCCCCCCCAAAAAAACCGCATTCCTGCGCACACCATTATGTGCCATAGTAGCTCCTGCACACAGTATTATGCCCCATAGTGGCCCCTGCACACAGTATCATGCCCCATAGTGGCCCCTGCACACAGTATCATGCCCCATAGTGGCCCCTGCACACAGTATCATGTCCCATAGTGGCCCCTGTACACAGTATCATGTCCCATAGTGGCCCCTGCACACAGTATCATGTCCCATAGTGGCCCCTGCACACAGTATCATGTCCCATAGTGGCCCCTGCACACAGTATAATGTCCCATAGTGGCCCCTGCACACAGTATCATGGCCCATAGTGGCCCCTGCACAAAGTATCAATCCCCATAGTGGCCCCTGTACACAGTATTATATCCCATAGTGGCCCCTGCACACAGTATTATATCCCATAGTGGCCCCTGCACACAGTATTATATCCCATAGTGGCCCCTGCACACACTATTATTCCCCATAGTGGCCCCTGCACTGAGTATTTTGCCCCATAGTGGCCCCTGCACACACTATTATATGTCCCGTTGTGGACCACCCATGAACAATTATTATACTCTGGAGTCTTTTCAGACCTCAGAGTATATTATCGGAGACCCAGGGGAGGATAGAAACATATAAAAACAACATTGCTTACCTGTACCTCGCTCCGGTCCACTCCCTGCTGTTTAGGCCGCCTTCAAGGTTGGACCAGGCCAGCGTCACGTGATGCGGGCAAGGCATCGCGACGCAAAATGACGTCGGGGACGTCACCAAACAGGCCCGAAGCCTGGAGAAGCGCAGGAGAGGTAAGTACATTGTTTTTTATGTTCCCTCACCTAACCTGGGCCTCCGATTATTATACTTCGGGGTCTGAAAAGACCCCCGAGTATAATGATAGCAGTGATTGTGGGCCTCACATACCGATCCCCGCTCCTGCGCACAGCCGCCTCCGCAGAATCGGAAGCGCAGGCGGCCGTGAGTGGGACCCCGGGGATTGGTAAGTATATAGGGCCCGTTACCTGCTGGGGTAACGGCCTATTGAAAAAAAAAAAAAAAAAAAAGCATCGGGGGCCCGCGGGGCCCCGTAATGTCCCGGGCCCTGTGGCAGCTGCTACCGCTGCTACCCCGGTAGTTACGCCCCTGATAGGGCTATTCCAGGACTTAAAGGAGTTGTCCAGACTCCAGGATAAATGTTTTTTTTTTTTAATTAGGCCAAGGGAGGTGAAAAAAAACTCCCAAAAACAAAACATACTCACCTGTCCCCGGTGCTCCGGTGTCTCCCAGTAGGTCTGGTCCTGCAGCTCCATTGTGTTCTTCCGGCAGAAATCCCCAGCGGTGTCAGTGGAAGGGACACAGGACGTCTCAGCCGGCAAGGACTTCCGCCAAAGAAGACAGCCAAGCAGCAGGATTGGAGTGGGCTGGAAGGACACCCATTGCAGGGGTTACCGTGTGTGAGCCTCTTTACTGTCTACCGGGCACAGCTTCATAGATAGCAGCTTTGTCTGGTGTAGGAGCCTCATTCACCTGAATAATACTGAGCTGCAGAAATATTATATGACTGATAGACTAGACACAGCGCTGCGGCCCCTTCAATAAGCTGATCTTATATTGATGGCACATCCCTAAGATAGACTATTGATATAAAATATAGCTTTTTGGTACACTAAGTAATTTAGAAGGTAGGCGGGGGTGAGGGGTTGCATACAAAGATCAATTTATCCCGTACAACCCCTTTAATGAGTAGGACCCAACAGCAAAAATCTTTAAATGAGATCCCCTCCTGGTGCATATGCTTTGTCATAGACATATGGATGTTAGCAAAAAACATTTCCTAAAGTTATGTGTAGTTATGTGTAAGTTATGTGTACTTACCTCACCCATAGGGCACACATCATACACATAGCAGACCAATACAGCATATGGCAACGCAGCAAGTCAATGAGTACAACACTCTGACTGTTACAAGGACCAGAATCACTGTTGCTGTTTTGTTACATGCAGAAGCATAAAAAGTAATAAAAGGGCCCCATGGCAAAATTTAGAATAGGGCTCAACTCCATTCCGAATTTATGACCACTTTCAGCAGTTAATTTAGAGAATGAAAAGCTTGTGATGGTTTTTGATAATGTCACATCATACAGAAGGTAACGTACACAGGGGAATTCATCAAGTCAATTGTGCATTATGTAAAGTGATCTGTGCCTTTTATGACTATATACAATGATTCACCAGTATCTGCATTTTTGATTGTGGAAGAGGGTATCACTTAAAGGGGTTGACCAGTTTCAGCAAATAAGTGTTATTGTTTGTATAATGAAAAGTTATTCAATTCTCTGTACCAGTTCCTCACAGTTTTCTAGATCTCTGCTTGCTGTCATTCATTGTTTACTTCCAGTGAATAAAACTCAGTCCATGGTCATGTGATGTACACACAGGTGCACGGCTTGTTACAGTCACAGCTCAAAAATCAGACATTTGTCTTGTAAAGAGCTGTGAACCTGTGTGTCCAGCAAGCAGAGATCTAGAAAACCATGAGGAATAGATACAGGAATTGATGCAGGAATTGATATTTGCATAATGAAAATTGTATAGCTTTTCATTATACAAACAATAACATTTATTTGCTGAAGTTGGGAAACCCCTTTAATCCCTTGCTGACATCCACTGTACTATTACAGGGATGTTGGCACTGCTTCTGAACGGGTGCCATAATTGTAAGATCTCCACTGGTTTACACAGTGGAGACCCTACGGTAATGCCTGCGATTAGAGAGAATTCTGATTTATTGCTGCTGTGCTTCCAATCCCTCCTCTGTCCTCCCCTGGTACCAACTCCCCCCACCCTCCCGTTTGCTTACTTTATGATGCTGGCACGGTTCCTGTGAAGTAAGAGCGCAAGGAGCCATCTGGTTCCTTTAACAGCCGGAAGCCTTGTGAATATGACTATTGAGGTTTGCCAATGGCAGGCCTCAATAGTTCTGTAGTGAATTTCCCATAGACTGCAATTGCCATTTTTTTGCCATTTTGCATCCTCCAAAAAATTGAATAAAGATTGATTAAAACATTTTCAATCTAGCATAGGTATTAAAAGACAACAAAAACAATATAGATTTGGCATTGTTAGGATCATGCCAACTCAAAGTATATGTCTCAAGGAAAATAACTCAAGGAACATGTCATTTATACCACACAGTGAAAGCTGTAAAAACAAAACCATAAGAAAATGGCACATATGCAGTTTTTTTCCAATTCCACCTCATTCCAATTTTTTTTTCTAGCTTCCCAGTACAAGGTATGGAATATTAAATAGTATCATTACAAAGTACAATTTGTCCCACACAAAATAAGCCCTCATATGGCCCTGTGAATAGAAAAATTACAAAAATTAAGGCTTTTGGAAAGCTGGGAGTAAAAATTAAAACCACAAATGAAAAATGGCTATGGTGGGAAGGGGTTAAATGAAGTTGATTTCTTTGATGTCTTCATACATTTTTTTGCGCTAACACACTCTACTCCATCAGCAACATATGAAATGTGAAAAAATAGGAAAGCTGTTGAAGGACAACTGACGAATAATTAGCAAAAGTTAGCAGGCAAAGTGCACATTTTTCATAATTTTTGTGCAATTTCAGACATATCAGTAAAAAAGCACCAATGTCTCATCATAGATTATACTGCATACAGTGATGTCACTGTAGAGGATAGTCCACTTAATACAACTACAGTAATCCTCATGAACCTTGAAAATAGTAATGTCACACAGTAGTGGGATAATATACCCAGTGGTGTCACAGTACATGAAAAATGCAAATTGTGATTTCACAGTACAGGGCTAATTTACTGTACACAGTGATGTCACAGATAATCCCTATAATATATCTGTAGTACACTATAGACAGTGATGTCACAGTACAGGAAGAATGCTCACAGTGATGGTATAGTACATGGATATTGTACCCAGTGATGTCACAGTGCAAGGATAATGTACCCAGTAAAATAACAGTAAATGCACAACGTGCCTGGTGACATCACAGAATATGTAATAATGCAAAAAGAATTCCATAGTAACTTACTTTCATGATTACAGTGATGTCATAGTGGTTGAATAATGAACACTGTGGTGTTACATTACAGGACTTATGCATATAGTGATGTCACAGTACAGGAAAATGCATATTGTGATTTCACAGTACAGGCATAATGTAGTTTACACAGTGAGTCAACCACTTCGGCACGAGCTGGGTTTGATTCGAATATCCCAAATTGTTTGTTTTTCAACTAATCTGAACAATTAGGGATTTGTCTTGGACAAACTAAAATGGCTGCCTCAGCCAGTGACATGCATTGCTGTAAATTATTATATTCTGGTATCTCTTCAGATCCTCGATTATAATAGTTGAAGGCCAGTGGAGGTAAAAACTAAAACCATTTATACTCACTTTTCCTCACCTCTTTTGTGCCTTCTCGTGGCGTCTGGCGCTCTCCTGGTATCATCATGCACCCAGGGTCATGATGCTTGGCATGCCCATGTTACCGCTGAAGACAAATTACAGGCCTAAACGGTAACCCCAAGTGCATGACGTCACCAAGGAGAGCACTGAATTATGTGAGGAGGTCCAAAAGTGATGAGGGAAGGTGAGTATAAATGTTTTTTTTTTTTTACATCTACCCTGGGTCTCCACCTATTATAGTAATAATTTCACTTCCAGTTCATACCAAACTTGTTCAACCCAAAACAAATCAGGGACCCGAGCCATATGAACCTGAAATGAATTGGATCTTGGGAGGTTCGGCCATCTCTAGCCAATATAGTACAAAGGTTGTGTTTGTATTGTACAGGAGTTCCTTACACCCGATGCATGTTTCTGCCAAACCCATGCCCAGTTAATAGATTCTATACCAGCTTATGAAGTTAATCTGTGACATCATCTACTTTTAAATTAGGACTCAGGACTCTCTCTACATGGACCAATATTAGCAAAATAGAGAGTGGTGAAAAGTCATGTAAAGTGCCATCAGGAAGGAAGACATCAGCCAGCATCAGATGAAGACACTATGTTACATTACTCTCTTGAGCGTTTTCTCCTATATATTTGACCTGCACCCAACCACCTGTATAGTGTATGGAGATTTTGGGACAAGGGATATATCAAATAATCCCTTATCTAACTATTGATTTTAGTGATGGTCTTTTCTAACATTTCCCATGAAATTTCACAGTCTGCCTCTTAATCTATTGCATGCTTCTAGGTTTTTGAAAAAAAAAAACTAGGCAAAATTTCAGACAAACCACGCGTTTCAGCTCACTTACTGTACAGTACAAATTTGCATCTTCCTGGAATTAGGTTTAAGCCAATACTTTTGGGATCTATCATCACCAGAGAAAACAGTTATTAGTTAATTAAGGTAATACAGTAAGTGGAGGTAATAGTGTTACATGGTGAAGGAGGAAGATAAGATACAGAGCAAATTTTATGTTTAATATTTCCCGTAAGCATTAATTGGAGAGAGAAACAACATTAAGATGTTGCTTGGATGGAAATTGAACACGGCTGTTGTTTGTAGGTTTACATGATGCCTCAGTCTATGGATTCCTCTAGACACTGATGTATAATTAACTGTGAACACTGAGAGCATTGCGGTGTCAATAACGGCTTGTTCATTACCTTGCATGTGATTCTAAACTGATAAGGGAAAGCGAACGGCTTCAGATTTAATCACAACACCATTAACGAAGAAAGGATCGACTTTTATTCAGAATTTAATTACTTTTTTCCATGTCAGCTGGTCGTTGGATGCATAAAGGGACAATAATGTCCAGGGCAAGGATAGCATTAGTGAAGAAATATACATAAAAAAGATACTGTAGCAAAAATAATGGGGGCACCAAACCTGGGTTGGGTAACGTCACCATGTCTCTTTTCTCTTATCACTCAAAAATTGATTTCATCCTACAATGACTGGCCCATTAAAGAACAAGAGATTCTTTTGATGGGTCCTGGTACTGAAATTTTTATAGTGTACAGGGTTAAGTTTTTTTGTGAACCTACAGAGTTGGTACTTTATTAGGGAATCAATAAGATAAAGACCTATGTAATCTCGCAATATCACATTAAGCACTATTTTCCAGTTTATACTTTATATATTTAGATGTGAGGCATATAAAAGTTGAATAAATTTGTAAGTACTTTTCTATAGTACTGTATTATACTGCAGTGCTACTGGTCATAAACTGGAAACAGTGGACAAGCTTATTCTCAAATGTGCCTCTAACAGCTTACGCTAGGTTCATACTAGCCTTGTCTCTCCATTGTTCGGGTCTGTCGGCGGGGCGTGCACAATGGAGAGGCAGACTGCTCAAACAGCGGTTATCCGTGTATCCTGGCAGACCCCACTGGCTATAATTTCTGGCACAGATGTGAATGTAGCCTTAGTTAAACACTTATAATATGGTACAATGGTTACTCTTTAACACATTATTATGAGGGTTCTTTTACAAATGGATTCCAATAAATCTATGAACAGATCATCTGACTTATAATGACGTGTATCAGGTGTCCATCTGGAGGGATGTTGTTTTTGGCAGCAAAAATAGCCCTGCACACTACAATATTCTTACTGACAAAACCGTGAATATGTGTGTCAACAGCCTCTTAAAGGGGTTGTCCTAAGATCAACACTTATCACCTATCTAGGAGAAGATAAGAGAGAAGGATAGAAGTTTATAGTGTTTTATTGCGGGGACCCCATTCATTACTATAATGGTCCCAGGTCCTCTGTTTTAAGAAGCTTCAATCATGCATGTCTGCTGCTACTCTATTCAATGTTTATGGGACTGATGGAGATGGCTGAGTACAATTGTATTTTTTTTTCAGTCCCATAAACTCTGAAGGGTGTTGCAGTGAACATGCACAACTAGTGACCCAGGACTGTTACTCTCATGATGGGTGGGACCCTCAGTAGGACACAGTAAGGATTTAATCATTTATGGATGGGAATGTGGTTCTCCAGTGTCCCCTATGAAGACACTGAAACACATAAACCAGAGAGATGCAACTGACACAAACAGCCTGAAACTTTTTTAGTGTCTAGAAACATAAATGAAATATTATATTTAGTATTATATGAATTAGCACTAATTGTATACTTACCACAAAGCTAGGAAGCCAATGGTGCAATGAAGGAACTTTCAGCTCCATTTCTCTTGGTATTGTGTATATTTTTAGAGTGCCAATGGGTACTAATTTGCTCTATAGATAAAAGAACGAAGAAGCTTATGCAAAGTAGGTACTAGAGATGCAGGAATCAGTGCCAATCCAATCTGTTGTACTGGCCATAGATTAAATGCTTCAGAATGAAATGAATGCTGATTTTCAGCTTTATTCTAAAGATATAATTTTTCCCCCCAGTTCAGTCCAATTTACATGAACACTGGAGTATTTGGAGATGCCAAACTCTCAGGAACACAGAAAGGGCCCTTTTTCTGCTCGGTTTCATAAGATGACATGGGAATTAGTTTATAGTTTGGCTTAAATGTGGACTATACAAACAAAAGGTTAAATAGCTGGTTGTCAAAAAATGTTAAGAAATATGATGTGTTTAATAATTACTCTGTATTATAGAATACAATGAAACTAAATGAGAAAAATATGTGCAATAGCCATACAAAATAAAGTAAAATTGAAACTGAAAAAAAGACAAAAAGTGAAATAATATATAATACAAAAAAATATATTTAAAAGGACAAAAGTTGAAATCAGTTCATGCAATAAATGGTATAAAATTCAAAGTGTATGAGCTGTAGAGGGACCCAAGGACAGAGGGGACTCAGTTTAGGTTGGTCCAATCTCCTTTTCCTATGGGAGGTACAGTGAAACCTCTCCAAAAGACCACCTCTTTTTATTATTATTTATAATAATTATTTATTATTATTATTATTTATATAGCACCATTAATTCCATGGTGCTTTACATTTGAGGGATTCCATACGGTACACAAAATATACAAAACAAACACAATACTAACAGTGACCAACTGACACAGTGGGATAGAGGGCCCTGCCGCAAGGGCTTACAATCTATGATAAGACCACCCTCATACCCAGACTACATTTTCTGTGATGGATTTTCAGTTTGCCATGTTATCCATCTTCTTGAGGAGACCACCCTTCCAGAAGAAGACTGTTTAACGCAATTTTGGGTGGTCGTCTCAAACAGATTTCACTGTGATGTATAATCTCATATAGGACCTACAGGGATGACAAGTTAACTAATGTGATGTGGCCTGAAGGTGAAACCACATTTTTCTGAGCAAGCTCCAATCTTTCTATCCTAGGATGAGTAGATGTGATCCAAGATTTACACCAATTTCTAGAGTACATTATGATAAATATATCAGGTCTTAGAAGGACCACCCCTCCCTCTAAACCCTGCCACCAAGTGGCAGCTGAAGTGCAAAAACTCATAAATTTATCGCTTGTACCAAAATTTGTTAAATTTTAAGGCAAAAATCTGGCGTAAATTCCTACATGTAACTGAAATAACTGGTATCTTATATCTACGTATGACCAAACTTACAAATAAAGATCCAAATTTTGTCATATGTGCAATAGCCTCAAAGCACAGTGATGCATTGCTGATGGGTAATGTATTACAGATGACTTACAGTATCTTTCAGATTCTCCCAGGAAGAGGAATTCTGTTAAAGGGATTGTCTAGGATTAGAGAAACATGGTTGTGTTGTTTTTTTCTAAAACCAGTGCCATACCTGTCCACAGATTATGTTTAGTATTGCAGCTCGGACCCATTCAGTCAACTTCAATGGAGATATGCTACAATACCAAACACAACCAATGAAAGGCATGATGTTATTCCTGGTAAAAGCAGCCATATTTTTGTAATCATGGAAAATTCCTTTTAACTCATTAGTGATCGGTATATAGACTTTCTACATTGGCCACTAGTGGACCTTATTCTACTGCAACTAATATGAGTGCCCAACTGTGTACTCACACTCGGGCAGCTCCTCCTAACAACCGGGATTGGAAAAATGGTACTAATTTTGGGATAGATATATCTAATTAATTACCTTTTTTAACTCTTTCTAAGAAAGTAATGTGCAAATAAGACTTCATTGGTAAAAAAGAGGAACTTGCTCCTAAGAGGAACTTCCCACCTTTAGGAAGGTAACTCCCTATAGATTAATACCTGGCTTTCAAAGAAATCTAAGTAATAATAGCCAAACCAGAATAACTCCTCCAAAAGGAAGAGGTTGTCATCTACAGACAGCTATTTCTTGGTTTTTGCCTCTCATCAGTGAAAAGAAGTCTCAATGTGGGTCAGAAGGTGCAATTCCTCTCATAAGGGAGTTAAGGTACAGGGACTTATTAGGCCATGCATGCCCTGCTGAGAATTCTGGGTAAGGACTATGCAAATAAGACTTTATTGGTGAAAAAGAAGGAGCTACCCTCCAAAAGGTTGCGCTAGGAGCAAGTTCTTCATTTTCAGCAATGATGTCTTATTTGCATACTTCTACCCATAATTCTTAGCAGGACATGCATGGTCTAACAAGTCTCTATACCTTCTTTGCCTAATGAGAGACATTACCATCTGACCCACATCAAGACCTCTTACATAACCAGTCAGTACTTTGCACTGATGAGAGGCAACAACCTTGAAACCGCTGTCTGTGGATGGGAACCTCTTCCATTTAGAGGAGTTATTCTCAGATTATGCCCTTAGGTTTTTTTGAAAACTAGGTGTTGATCTATGGGGAGTTACATTCCAAAAGGTGGTGTTAGGAGCAAGTTCCTCTTTTTTTAACCAATGACTTACTTGTATATTCCTTTTCCAGAAAGAATTTATGAAAGTTAATGAATGAGGTATATCTACCCCAAAATAGTAGCATTAAATGCTACCACTTGTGCCACAAAAAAACATACCCTTAAACAGTTACATTGGCAAAAAAATAAAAAAGGTTTAGGGCTTGGTAAGTGACGACGGAAAAAAGAGAAAAAAAAATTAGTTAAGGTTTAGAAGAGGCTGGTCACTAAAGGGTTACGTTTCTCTGTTATGTCAACACAGCGGACTTGAAGTACTGTCATACAATACTGAAAAAATGCTGTATGAGAACTAGTGTTCTCATCTCAGCCATAAAGGGCTGAAATGACAATAACCCATTAATGGGGTTGTCTGACACATTTTTAATAGTATTTGATAGTGCTAGTACCGTAGTTGGGCCATAAATGTAACAAAACATTATAAATAAGTAAAATAAATACTCTCCTCTTCCCGGGCCTCCGTTCCCAGTGGCAGCAGGTCCATTCATCTGTATACAGGTCCTCAGGCTGTTTGTTCCAGATACCTCTTCATAAACACCACGTCACAGCGGCGCTGGAAATGGAGACCTGGTGAGAAGTAAATAATATAAATAATATAAAAATACTATAAATAAGAAAAATAATATAAATAATAAAATAATTTTCGGACAACTCCTTTCATTTAAAATAACATACAAAATAATTAATAAAAATAAGTGAAAAATAAGAAAAACTATTAGAATAATAACAATGATATACAGTGCCTTGCAAAAGTATTCGACCCCCTTGAACTTTTCAACCTTTTGCCACATTTCAGGCTTCAAACATAAGGATATAAAATTTTAATTTTTTGGTGAAGAATCAACAACAAGTGGGACACAATTGTGAAGTAGAACGAAATTTATTGGTTATTTTAAACTTTTGTAAAAAATTAAAAACTGAAAAGTGGGGCGTTGCAATATTATTCGGACCCTTTACTTTCAGTGCAGCAAACTCACTCCAGAAGTTCAGTGAGGATCTCTGAATGATCCAATGTTGTCCTAAATGACTGATGATGATAAATATAATCCACCTGTGTGTAACCAAGTCTCAGTATAAATGCACCTGCTCTGTGATAGTCTCAGGGTTCTGTTTAAAGCGCAGAGAGCATCATGAAGACCAAGGAACACACCAGGCAGGTCTGTGATACTGTTGTGGAAAAGTTTAAAGCCGGATTTGGATACAAAAAGATTTCCCAAACTTTAAACATCCCAAGGAGCACTGTGCAAGCGATCATATTGAAATGGAAGGAGTATCAGACCACTGCAAATCTACCAAGACCCAGCCGTCCCTCTAAACTTTCATCTCAAACAAGGAGAAGACTAATCAGAGATGCAGCCAAGAGGCCCATGGTCACTCTGGATGGACTGCAGAGATCTACAGCTGAGGTGGGGAGAGTCTGTCCATAGGACAACAATCAGTCGTACACTGCACAAATCTGGCCTTTATGGAAGAGTGGCAAGAAGAAAGCCATTTCTCAAAGATATTCATAAAAAGTCTCGTTTAAAGTTTGCCACAAGCCACCTGGGAGACACACCAAACATGTGGAAGAAGGTGCTCTGGTCAGATGAAACCAAAATCGAACTTTTTGGCCACAATGCAAAACGATATGTTTGGCGTAAAAGCAACACAGCTCATCACCATGAACACACCATCCCCACTGTCAAACATGGTGGTGGAAGCATCATAGTTTGGGCCTGCTTTTCTTCAGCACGGACAGGGAAGATGGTTAAAATTGATGGGAAGATGGATGGAGCCAAATACAGGACCATTCTGGAAGAAAACCTGTTGGAGTCTGCAAAAGACCTGAGACTGGGACGGAGATTTATCTTCCAACAAGACAATGATCGCAAACATAAAGCAAAATCTACAATGGAATGGTTCACAACTAAACGTATCCAGGTGTTAGAATGGCCAAGTCAAAGTCCAGACCTGAATCCAATCGAGAATCTGTGGAAAGAGCTGAAAACTGCTGTTCACAAACGTTCTCCATCCAACCTCACTGAGCTCGAGCTGTTTTCCAAGGAAGAATGGGCAAGAATTTCAGTCTCTCGATGTGCAAAACTGATAGAGACATACCCCAAGCGACTTGCAGCTGTAATCGCAGCAAAAGGTGGCGCTACAAAGTATTAACTTAAGGGGGCAGAATAATTGGGCACGCCCCACTTTTCAGTTTTTTATTTTTTGAAAAAGTTTAAAATATCCAATAAATTTCGTTCCACTTCACAATTGTGTCCCACTTGTTGATTCTTCACCAAAAAATTTAAATTTATATCCTTATGTTTGAAGCCTGAAATGTGGCAAAAGGTTGAAAAGTTCAAGGGGGCCGAATACTTTCGCAAGGCACTGTATCTCCATCTATCTATTTGAGCCTACATCAATATTTGTTCAACATTGATATTGTCATTAATATGCCTGAACCTATGATTATTTGGTGGGACTGGATTTGTTATCATGCCTACATGTTCCAAAAATCAGTAGATTTGGTATAAGTACCACCACTAGCATGGTTAAGGTCATAGCAAGGTCAACGTTTTCTACAATACTAAGTAACTAAAGACGATTTAGTACACTTTATTGATCATTTTACATATTTGCAAAGTGAACATCCGGTCAATCTAGTAATAATGATTATAATAACGATGATGATAATTATGATGAAATATAATTATAATTATAGTAATACAACAATGATGATGATGAAATATAATAATTAGAATAGTGCAACAAAATAAGTGTTACTGTTATTATTAATGTATATCATAGCAAAATAATATTAACATAAGAATAATAAATAAAATATCTCATTATTAGTACTCCGAATGTAATGATAATTCTTATTAAAAATAGTAATAATTCATAAATACATAATAAAATATTCTAAATTCTTTTTATTTACTTAATAAAGTTTATTTGACCTTACGACGTAAGACTAAAATATGTTTTGTGCTTTAGATATCTTTGTTAATTGGCAATATTTCCAATATTTGCACACTATTCGATATCAGGATTTCCATTACCTCTACAAATGACACATCTGTTCCTGCAGTAATTACGGCAGAATAAAATTGCCCATTGTAGCAAACAGTAATACATATTATGTTAATTAAATATTGACAAGGCAGCGACAAGATTGCCATCAGCGCGATTTACAACTAGACGATTAATTGCTTCTTTTTATAGGAAACACAGCCAATGGCTATTTAGGGCTTAACATTCATTGCAATCTTATAACCTAAACGTTCCACTATTCCCTGTTTTCTGCGTTTAAATATTCACAATCTTTTCAACGCCACCATTTCCTTGAGCTAAAGGACAGGCCGATCATTTTTTCAGGGATTAACAAGCTTTTAGAATTCTCGATCTAATTGAAGCGCATTTCGTATTAGCGCTTGCTCATCTTTAATTTCCCTCGTTTATGCCATTAGGTATCAGTTAAGCATGCTTTGTTTTTAATTAGCTCGCATTTCAATTCCATTTACTGTCATATACCATGGCTGATTTCCATTACTGATTTTACAGGATATTTTTCTTGCTAGTATAAAACTTTTTTTTCTCCAAACTCATTAATGCCTCTTTCAGAATACAGTAATACAGACTAGAGTATGGCCAAAACCTGCAGATCCATTACATCTCTACTGAAGAAAAAGGTCAGCATTAGAGTTGAACCAGATTCAACCCAGATTTTCCAAAAGTTTCAGGCTTGACCCGAATTTGAAACTTCTTCACCTTTATTCATCACTCCTGATCTCCCGCGCTCTTGTCTCCTTCGCGAGCATCTTTGGTCCTCTTCCTGTCTCTTCTGCACTCATGGGTGAAATCAGTGGCCCATGGGGACCGCCAAAGTCTGAAAAATGTATCAATGACAGGCCTCAGTGGCCCCTGGGGCAGTTGATGTCACCAAAGAGTCTGAAAGATGATCAAAGATGTCCTTAAAGAAGCAATGAAAGCCATGAGGGAGCCCAGGAGAGGTGAGAGAAGGTGAGTATGACTATTATTTTTCAGCTAATCCCCTGGGCCTCCAGTTATTATAATCTGAGGTCTGAAGAGACTCCAGAGTGTAATGATAATAATTCTGGTTAGATCCAAACAAGTTTGGTCCAAAACAAATGTGGTGGGCAAACATTGCATATTCAAAGGCCCAATCACATGCCTCAGTGGTCCCTCATATCATCCAGGAGGCCGGGATAGGCCCAAAGAGGACCTGCGTACTGATGCCCAGGGGAGGTGTGTAAGAATGTTTGCTATGTTTACTCACCTCCCCTGGCCCTCTGATTATTATATTCTAGGGTCTGAAGAGACCTCAGAATATAATAGTAGTTATCGTGTTGTGGAGGCCGAAAATTTTGTGTTCAGCCGAACTGAAATTCGGAACGACAACCGTTTTGGTCAACCATATGTATGTGCAACTATGGCTCGTTATACTTTTTGGGCTACTGTGGGACATTATACTGTATGGAGGGGCTACTTGGGACATTATACTGTGTGGAGGGGCCATTATGAGACATTATACTGTGTGGTTGGGCCACTATGAGACATCACACTATATGGGGACCACTATGTAACATAATAAATCGAGGGCTACTGTGGAACATTATACTGTGTAGAGGGGCTACTTGGGACATTATACTGTTTGGAGGGTCTACGGATGGATATTATACTGTGTGGTTGGGCCACTATGGGACATTACACTGTATAGGGACCACTATGCAACATAATGTTTGGAGGGGCTAATGTGTGACATTATACTGTGTGGAGGGGCTACTTGGGACATTATACTGTTTGGAGGGGCATCTGCGGGACATTATACTGTATGGAGGGGCTACTGTAGGACATTATACTGTGTGAAGGGGCCACTATGGAATATTATACTGTGTGGCTGGGCCACTATGGGGCATTATACTGTATGGGGGCCACTAGGTGACATAACACTGTGTGGATGAGCTGCTATGGGACATTATACTGTGGGGAAGGGCCATTATGGGACATTATACTGTGTGATTGGGCCACTATGGGACATTATACTGTATGGGGGCCACTATGTCACATAGTACTGTGTGGATGGGCCGGTATGGGACATTATACTGCATGGAGGGCCGAGATGGGACATTTTTCTTTCACAGGGATCTTTGGTGTGAATGGAGGGGGGCCATGCTTTCTAAACAGCTCAGAGCCCATGGTACCTCAATCCGCCCCTGGTTGCAGACCCTTCAAAATGTGTGGATCGTCACTTCAAAGTGTGAGGATTTTCTTCAATTTATTTTACCTTCAAGCCACGAGTTTTATAATACTATATGTAGAAGAGATGGAAACAGTTAATCTACCAATCTCCAGGTCATTGCTGTGTAGTTCGCATGACTTGTGCACACTTGTCCTGGATATGTTGACTAAGTCAGGGCCAATCCCCTTCATTACTGCCTCTTCAGATCTAAACCTGAGCCCTTTATTTTACCGCTGATCTCTAACAGCAATTGCCCTTTGCAATTCCACTTGGAATATGGTTTTTCTGTCGATTAACATAGTCTTGACCTTTTCTGCATGGAAGGGCTGCGGGCTGGCTACACCTTCTGAATTCAATTCACACGACAGCAGCAGCGCTCAGGCCCGGTATAGATCACGTCTCTAAAGCTGTACAAGATAACGACGGCTTCAGGTATTTTATGTTTTCTTCCTGTTCTGAGCCTCTTATTAAGGAATTTTGTCTGTAGTAGTTACAAATCAAGTAATATATACATTTTTATATTTTAAAGGTGATATTCACTATATATTTTCAATTGTTAATATATATTATTTTAAAGATTTATATAATTTATATGATGATATAAGATTTTTTTCCTGGGACTACCCTTGTTCATAGTTGGTATTACAGAAGTCCAGGTAATAGTGCTGAGCTACCAAATACAGCGAAGGATGGTGCTGTTTCTGGTTAAAATGCAGATTATTTCAATCATCCCTTTTAAAGGGGTTTTTCCATGAACAGCACTTACTGTACTTACTATCCTGGTAGGGGATATGTGTCTGATTGTTGGGAGACAAACATTTATCCACTTTCCTGTCTGTAAAGAATAAGTATTGTTCATCGTAAAACCCCTTTAAGTATTACATATAGTTCTTTTGTTGGGTAACAAATGTTGGGGAACAGTCCTCTGTAAGATGCCAAAGTAGTTGTCATAGACATGGAATATTATGTGCTGTATAACTGATTTGTTGGGAAACATTTATGCCTATGTGGATTTTGACTGTTGCTAAGGCAGTTTTGCAAGTTCGCCTTACTAGCCATGAACTAGCCATGAAGCAAGAAGACCAGTATAAACAGAAATAGATTCCCTCACCTCTATAGGTGTGCTTGGAATTGTGCAAAGGTGCATGAAATTGCAAGTGAAAGAATAAAAAAAAAATAATGAACATGATATTTTTAAAGTAAACATGTAAAGTTAACATTGAAGTCCACCAATTACAGGCCACGGTGGTGACCCAGGGCCTCTTACATCACAGAGGAGGGCAATAGATGCCTGGGACACCTTGGAAAGAAGACCAGACAACATGACTGAGCCCAAGAAAGGGGAAGAAGGGTGAGCATAAAAGTTATTTTATGCACCTTTCCTGGGTCTCCGGCTATTATACTCCATACAACACACCTCATGCTACTTACCCGTCTTCCTGTCCGGATCTTCTGGGCACGGGATGAAACTTATGGGCTATCGTGCATGCCGGCACTCTGGCTCTATTGAGCAGGCGTGAGCAGCCGGCAGACTTCGAGGAGGTGTCGGCTGCCAGAACAAGTGAAGTCCTGTGCTCAGAAGGTTCTGCCCCAAAGACAGGTAAGTATGATGGGGTGGAATGGTGAGGTGAGTTAGTTAGTTAGGAAGGGCTAGTAGTGGGTGGGCTAGCTAGGGAAACAGGGAGGTGGTTTGAGTGAGAAAGGGAGGTAGGGATGGAGAGAGGAAGGGGGATGGAGTCAGCTCTGAGTGAAGCGTAAGGCATCATGGTAGTTGTAGGATAGAAGAACAGGAAGCTACCCATGTAAAAAAATGTAGAAGATGCCAGGAAATCACTCAAAGGTATTTGGTTGAACTTTTTAACCTATTAAGAGTACTAACCAACGTTTTTTTCCTGGAAAACCCCTTTAAAATATAAGACTCAATAAAACAAAATAGTCTTAAAAAATAAATCTATTCCAGCTAAGAACTGGCTTACATTTCAGATATAATTGTAAACTGGCGTAAATTATAATATTGTTCTGGACCACCTAGGCCCTGTACTCTTCCTGTCCCACTCACTTTTTTGAAAAAAGGTGGGTACAGTGCAAATCCCCCCCCCCCCCAAAAAAAAAACACATATTTTCACAAATTAAACTACATATAGATACCACAAACAGATATAACTAACAGACAGCTGAGTTTCTGACATTTTAACAGAAAAGGCCAATTCGGGTCTTATATTTATTGCGGACAATTTTATTCTGTATTCTTTATATAGTCAGTGTACAAATGCTGCTGACAACTTCTCCTTGCAGTATTTCCTAGGGAAATTTTGGAAATTGAAAGGAAATCATATATAATTGCTTTTCAAGGCAAGCTGTATATTAAGACAGAAGATAAGTGCATAACACTTCATTCTTACATCCATTTGCTAAATCATGAAATGACACACACTCAAAAAGGCAGAGGAAAAAGCAACTTTTTATCTTTAAAAGCGGCTCTCTGGGTTATATGTAGTGTTTATTGGCTTTGTATATTGCTGTTTCTGCCATTATTGCATATTTAACACCAATTACATTACAATAGTTTTTTTGGCTACAAAGCACTAAATTCTTTGCATTGACTGACAGCTAAATTATACAAATCTGGTTCCCTGGAGTTGCCATTTGGTGAAACTCCAGGGAAATTTGGTGGTTATTGCATTGAACACAACAATAAAATAGTTTGCACTAGGCTCTGAAGCTCCCTCTATTGGTGACTGCAAACATTTAGAATTTTGCTACATAAAATGAAGGTTCGCCTTCAAGCATGCCATGTTTGACTCCCATTGGAATCTCCATTCACTGTAATGACATTGTAATTCATACAGTTCCACAGCAATGGCTATGGGACGAGTACAGAGAGAGTGGGCAATACTTACAGCCCACCGATGATGCTGAGCTGTGAGGAAAGCCCCCCCCCCCCCAGTACAGTGCTATGGAGGAATACTGTCAGGGAGGGCGTTCCTCACAGCACAGCTAAAAGTCAGGAATACCCTTCTGACAGTGATCCGTGAAACTACCACCCCCGATATCTCCATACTGGGAAAGCCGGCAGTGCGCTGAATTCAGCGTGCTGTCAGCTTTCTAGCGGTATGTAAAACAGCATATACATGAGGACGTGAAAGGTCCTCTTTAATTAAACATAGCTGGACTCCAATGAAGGAGTAGAACTATCTCAAGGAGGATCAGAAGGAAACGGACAGCATGTGAGTTAAATATGAGTGTCACACCAAAGGGTCTGAATACTTATGACCATGTGATATTTCAGTTTTTCTTTTTTAATAAATTTGGAAAAATATCTACATTTCTGTTTTTTTCTGTAAAGATGGGATGCTGAGTGTACATTCATGAGAAATAAAATGAACTTTTTTACTTTTAGCAATTGGCTGCCACGAAACAAAGGCTGAAAAATTTAAAGGGGTGTGAATACTTTCTGTACCCACTGTAGTTATCTATGATGCTAGGAGTCCCTGCCTCCCAGTGACATACTGTCTCAAAGTGAATATAGTGCAGGGCAGTATGTTGCTGGGAGGCAGGGACTCATAGCAGCATACAGTAGATAACTATTATGCTAGGAGTCCCTCTCCCAGTATACTGCTCAGGTCAGTAAATCCGGCCAACACATGGACCGAGTTTCACAGGTTAAACTTGGTCATGTGAATGCGGTGTAATAGAGGCATCTCAGCTACAGACAGTATATTAGTAAGTATAAACTAGTATAGTAAGTAACTAAATTCATCTTTACCACTATCCTTTACATCATTACTAAGTAGTTATTTTATTTTTTAAACCTCAGACATGATGTGAAGAAAATTGAGACGGAAAAGCATCTTTACTATTACATATGTGGATGATTATTGAACCATTGCTGTTAATACATAATTTAGACTGCTTCATTGCCAGCACAGATTTCTGAGATTGCAAATCGCTCGTTCATCATTTATTTATTGCTACAACGTATCTCGTGACAATTATTTTCTCCAGACTGAATGCAATTATCAGGTTCAGCGGGTGTGAGAACCGTAGCTCTTGACCTATACAGATCCTGGTCGTTGGATGAAACAAATTCAGCTAGAAGGGTCGGTGGGTACACAAGGGGTTAAATATTCACCTATTAAATATTAATTGGACTTTTTATGTTTTATAGTTTCACAACTTTTGAAAGTATAAGCCCATCTTCTCATCAAATATTGAGCACTAAAACAATATATCTTATTCACAAGGCTTCAATTGCAAAATAGTCTTGTGATAGTTGCACAACGGACCAAAAATACGAGAGCTTCGCAACCAATTTTGCTGTATTCTGCCAGTGCATTTAACATGAAAAATAAGGTATCTTTTTAAAATTTCCCAGTTGTTTTGTTCATATACCTCTGTGAGCAGAACTAAGCATCTCCATGGTAACAGACAATGTACAGACCCGGTATAGTCTGAACCTGAAGTCAAATTTACTTTCATCAGCCCCCTACTTCTTGGGAACCCACTAAATGTACGTGTAGCCTACTGTAATACCCTGATATACTATATAAAGGGGTGGTCTAGGTTTAAACCCCTGCAAATTGTCTAAAATAAAACAAGACTACTGAGCTGTCCCTTCCCCCAAAGCCTCTACCCAATCCTCCCAGTGTCTTTTTATAATCATATGGCACATGACCACTACAACCAGTCAGTGGCCATAGTGGTCACATACCCTATTATTGGCTGAAGGGAGGCCACAATATTAGTAATATGGATTGGCGGCAGTGGTCGTGTGTCATATGCATGTAAAGAGAATGAATTTTGCTGCACACACGAAAGTTTCTTTGTGATGAACCAAGTGAAAAAATTTATTAGCACAATAATTCGTATAACAGGTGCTTTACAGATGCAATAGCAACGCCATGTAAAAGCTGATTTACAGATGCAATAACAACGCCATATTTATATAGAATATGATGAAACAGGGATGTAGATCAAAAAAATGCAACGTTTCGGTCTTCAGACCTTCTTCCGGCTAGATCTATCCACAGCTTATATAAGGCGTTTATATGCATGTAAAGAGACACAGAGAGGACTGAGGGATAGAAAGAGATGGGCAAACCTCTGAAGATTTATGTCATGTTGGGTTTGGGTGGTTCATTTCAAAGATTTGTTTCATGAAACGTAAGTGCTTTTATTATACTTGTGTCTTTTTAGCTCCCAGATTATAAGTGGAGGTGTGGGAACATAATAAACAGTTATACTCACCTTCTCTCACCTATCTTGGGTGTCCAGTGCTCCCTTGGGGTCCTGTTCTGTCCTGCTGGGAGAAGTCACATGCCCTGGGAGGACCATTGAGGACTGTGATTGGGCCTTAGTTTTCACATGGAGCATGCCGATGTCATGACGCTTGCGCTATAGTCACCTTGCCTTATATCTCATGGGCATCCTCGCAGCATTCCAACGGTCCCCCATAATCCTCTTCAAGCTGTCCACTTCTGTCCTCGTCACGCCCCATGTGATCTATGAGGTCTAGTAACAGGCCACAGCAATCTCCTAAGGGTGTATGAAGTCACCCAGGAGGCCAGACACCACAAGGATGCTCAGGAGAGGTGAGGGAAGGTGAGTATACTGTTTAATATGTTTCTGCACCTCAACTTATTATTCTCTGTGTTCTGCAGAGCTTCGAGGCAGCATCATTACTGCTCGTGTGGGTGCTGAGGCTCAATGATGGGCCTCACATGTGATCCCACGAGGACAGAAGTGGATGGCTGGAAAAGGATAATGGGGAATGTCGAATGCTGCGAGAATGCCCAGAAGATGTAAGGCAATGTGAGTATAACTGTTTGTTATTTTTACTCACCTCCCCTGGGCCTCTACTTATTATACTCTGGGGTCCCGAAATTCAACCCCAAATTAACCTGAAGGCCAAACCTCGCAAATAATCCTTGCAACAAATCTTGTGAGGTTTGTTCATATCTAATTAACACTGTTCAATATTGGTTAATCTGGACAGGCTACACAGATGAGAGATTCTTGACATTGTGCATCAATATTACTAAACCCGCTCTAGTTTGACATACACATGCTAATAAATTTGTGTCATTTTCACAAAATTACGTAATTTCAGGTATTCTATAATACTTTAGATTAAATACATTATAGTGATAGCAGACACTGACTTATGTGGAATTGTATAAATGTAAAACATGCAGCGATTTATATATTATACATGTATTATAGTACATTACATTCTCTCATCGCCTCCCGATGATTAGAAATTCAACAAGGTTGTGTTGGAGACTGTAGCAAATCATGAAATTGCTTATTAATGCTTCAAATTTAGGTTATGAAATTGATGATGATACGTATTACAAGACATGAAACATACATGTGCACGCAGGGCAAGAGGCAAGCGGGGCTGCTATTCACTGACATGCAGAAAATTAAAAGTCAACGTATTCAATCTTCAAAAAGCTTCAATGTTTAATTATACTGTTAGTCCTTCAGGGAAGGGGATTTGGAATAGTAATTGTCAATTTGTCCTCTATAACCAAGGGCAAATTTAGTATTACCACGATAGCAGCGCTGGTTTATTTTTTACATTTCCTTTGTTACGTCTGATATTAATAGGATGAATGCAGGCGGCAGTGATGATGCTGCTGTTCTAAGGTGCTATTGTTGTTTTTAGATGGTCTTTTCAGGACAAGATAATCCTGAGACTAATAGTGACAGAGATTGAAAATGGCTTATGCAGTTGATGCCTAAAAAGTCAATGTGAGAAAATGGACATCATCCCGATGCATTCGAATCCAGTTGGATAAAAGCCCAGAAAGACTTAAGCTAAATAAACAAGCACACTATTACTTTTATGGCAAACTTGCACTTCCGAGAATTTATAATTGATACAAAAAAATTGCAACGTCTTTTGTGTCTGCTGACTGTCCTTAGCCAAGGGCGAAAGTGTTGGAATGGAAAAGACAAATTAAGTGATTGCCTTATAACTTTTGGTATTTTGAAAAAAAAAATATAATGAAACAACAAAAAAATCCCTATTTTTTAAAGGGATTCTACCCCCACCAAAATCTCTTCTAAACTACAGTCATGGCCAAAAGTTTTGAGAATGATACAAATATAAATTTTTACAAAGTCTACTGCTTCAGTTTTTCTAATGGCAATTTGCATATACTCCAGAATGTTATAAAGAGTGATCATCTTAACAGCAATTACTTGCAAAGTCAATATTTGCCTAGAAAATGAACTTTATCCCCCAAAACACATTTCAACATCATTGCAGCCCTGCCTTAAAAGGACCACCTAACATCGTTTCAGTGATTGCTCCATTAACACAGGTGTGGGTGTTGATGAGGACAGGGCTGGAGATCAATCTGTCATGATTAAGTAAGAATGACACCACTGGACACTTTAAAAGGAGGCTGGTGCTTGCCATCATTGTTTCTCTTCTGTTAACCATGGTTATCTCTAAAGAAACACGTGCAGTCATCATTGCACTGCACAAAAATGGCCTAACTGGGAAGAGTATTGCAGCTAGAAAGATTGCACCTCAGTCAACAATCTATCGCATCATCAAGAACTTCAAGGAGAGAGGTTCCATTGGTGCCAAAAATGCTCCAGGGCGCCCAAGAAAGACCAGCAAGCGGCAGGACCGTCTCTTAAAAGTGTTTCAGCTGCGGGATCGGGCTACCAGCAGTGCAGAGCTTGCTGAGGAATGGCAGCAGGCAGGTGTGAGTGCATCTGCACGCACTGTGAGGCGGAGACTCTTGGAGCAAGGCCTGGTCTCAAGGAGGGCAGCAAAGAAGCCACTTCTCTCCAGAAAAAACATCAGGGACAGACTGATATTCTGCAAAAGGTACAGGGAGTGGACTGCTGAGGACTGGGGTAAAGTCATTTTCTCTGATGAATCCCCTTTTCGATTGTTCAGACAAAATTAAAGCATTGATTCTGCCAGAATGGACTGCTATCAGTCAGGATTTGGTCCAGAAGTTGATTGAGAGCATGCCAGGGAGAATTGCAGAGGTCCTGAAGAAGAAGGGTCAACACTGCAAATATTGACTTGCTGCATTAACTCATTCTAACTGTCAATATAAGCTTCTGTTACTCATAATATGAATGCAATTATATTTCTGTATGTGATAAAAACATCTGACAAACACACATAAAAACCAGAGGGCAGCAGATCATGTGAAAATATAATATTTGTGTCATTCTCAAAACTTTTGGCCATGACTGTACTTATATGCTGTTGTTGGAGTTGTTAGAGACACAGTAAACATATTCTTTTGTGTCAAAGTGCAATCTTGCTGTCAAGAAAATCAATTTTTAATCTGTATGCAAATGAGCTGTTCGGTGGACCTGGGGCCTGGTTACATCTACTGGAACATCCATTTCTCCTGTGGTCCCCACAATCTTTGTGTTAGAAGAGTGGCAACAACAGGCAAAAATGGGTGCTATGACAGGTAAAGCCACTTACCAGGTGCACCAAAGAGCGCATTTGCATACAGATTAAAAGTTGATATTTTTGGTAGAAAGACAGCCGGGCTTGTCATAGGATTATAGCTATTGCGGTTTGCCTGTGACGGGCGTCATTAGTTATGTAGTGAATTTCTAATAGACGTCAAAACAGTTGCATTGCATCAATGGGATAAGCAATCTAAAGATCGCAGGTTCAAGCCCCCCTAAGGGGCTGACAAAAATAAAAATAAAATAAAATAAAAAACCCTAAGGCTACGTTCACATAGCAGCAAATGTAGAGAAATTCCTCTTTATTTTCTGCCACCTCTGCATCGGCATTCCGTTTTGGCTTTTCTCTGCTGATTAGACACAGATGAATGGGCCTAACGGGCTGAACGCAGCTGGACACGGCTGGACGCAGCAAGATTGAGCAGGACGCTGATTTTTTCAGTCAGAGTAAAATGGATGGGATTCTAATGAATTCCTTGCCCACTTTGCGGAAAAAACCGTGCTGCGGACATCCGGAGATTTCCAAAACCGGCATGGTTTTGGAAATCGCAGTATGTCAATTATACCTATGGAAACGCCAGCGGTTTCCCCATAGGTATAATTGAAACAGAAAGTCCGCAGAGGAAACCTCTGCAAATTTTCTGTCTAAAGCGCTGCAGGAAGAACCGTGATGCGATCCCGCCACGGTTTCTCCCACAGCTCTTTTTTTTGCTGCGGGACGCCATGTGGGGCCTTAGCCTTAGGGTGTTAAAATGTAACAAAAAATATACAAATTTGGTATTGCTGTTATTGCAACAACTTTCAGAATACAGGTAACATGTTATTTTAGATTCACAGTAAATGCAATAAAAACAAAGCCTATAATAAAGTTACATAAATGCAGTTTTTCTCTAATTCCACCACATTCTGAGTTTTTTCCAGCTTTCCAGTACATCGCATAGAATATTAAATGGTACCATTGCAAAGAACAATTTGTTCTGCAAAAATTAAGCCCTTATATGTCTCTGTGAAAATAAAAAAGTTCTGGCTTTTGAAAGGAGGGAGTAAAGAAACAAAAAAAAATGAAAAGGAGATGTGTCAGTAATGGATTAAAATAAACTGTTTTAAGAGTATATTCAGGGGAGACTTGAGTGAAAAGCAATTTTTCACATGTGAATACTTAGTAAAATGATAATGTTTGAAGTTGGTTGCGTCTCTTCTTTCATTTTATATGATATAATATGCAGTATTAAGATGTTATCCTGCATTATATCTGATCTGTTGCTTAACAGCAGTTTATGTATGGATCAGGTAACAAGAGCCATCCATTATCCTCTGTTATCTGCTGTTGTTAATGGGGTTTTTTCCAGGCTATTTCCCATCCTGCGCAGTTCACGCATGACTATTATTACTATCCATCCATCCAGGGACATAACTATCGCCATAGTAGATGCAGCAGCTGCTATGGGGCCCGTAACCTTAGGGGCTTGGCTGGCCCTTTGCTGCTTTTTTTTCCACTTACTCATGCCCACCCATGTCCACTGCTGCCTCCGCTTAGACCAAGGAGATGGTGGTGGACTTCCGCAAAGGCAGAAGCCCTCCTAAACCAGTGGACATCCTGGGGACGGGCATCGAGATTGTGAACACCTATAAGTACCTGGGTTTGCTCCTTAATAATAAGCTGGACTGGGCAGATCATATGGAGGCCCTGTACAGGAAGGGCCACAGCAGGCTCTACCTGCTTAGGAAGCTGAGAGCCTTTGGAATCCGGGGGGCACTTCTTAGAACTTTCTTCAACTCGGTAGTGGCATTAGCCATCTTCTTTGGAGTGGCCTGCTGGGGGAGCAGTATATCAACCAGGGACAGAAATAAACTTGACAAGCTGATTAGAAGGGCCAGCTCTGTCCTGGGGAGCCCACTGGACCCAGTGCAGGTGGTGGGTGACAGAAGGATACTGTCCGTGGTGAGCTCCATGCAGAAGAAGTCGTCCCATCCCATGCATGAGACTGTGATCGCGCTGAGCAGTACTGTCAGTGACCGACTGCTCCACCCTAGGTGTGAGAAGGAGCGCTATCGGAAGTCTTTCCTCCCCACCGCGGTTAGGCTGTACAACCAACACCGACCTAAGCGGAGATCATTACACACAGAGAACTGAAATATTTCTCTGCCTGTTAAATCCCCCCCCCCCCCCTGCTACGTCCTATCTGTCTGTCTGCTATTAATGTAATGCCTCTCACCTTGGAACATTCCTGTACATGTTGTATTTGTATTTGTATCTGCTTATCTTTGCTGCTGTAACACACTGAATTTCCCCATTGTGGGACTATTAAAGGACTATTATTATTATTATTATTATTATTAGGCCTCTAGGAGGGCCGCATACTATGCCCTGATGCTGAATAAGGTCAGAACATGCCGTCTGGCGGTATGTGGCGGTTTTGTCAGAAGGAACCCCTTCCCTCTGCCTAACTACTTGTGGTGGTTGTAACAGATATATTTGTAGAGAAGTGTTAAATGGATGATACTTTGTAGTATATAGAATGCTAAAGCATTGCTGCTGTTTCATTGACAGGCAACCTATTAGACCATACCTCTGACATAGCCCAACAATCAGACATTAATAGGAGACATGGGAGTCTTTATTAGACCCCTAACTGCCATGGTAACCCATCATCACCCCACAATCACAGGGATTGGCAAGATGGAGCCCCCTCCCTAAGTCGACCACCTTAGATGCTGTGATCACTATTGACATTATCATCTAATGGGTTAAACGAAGGTGATGAGAGGTTCCTCTGATTTCAGCCATTACAGGGAGCTGCGGATGTTTACTACAGCTATTGTCCCACTCCTGATGATAAAGGAACAGGATGAGAATACTCACCTATAAGTGGCAGCTGTCTGCCAATAACAATGGGCACACTGATTCTGCATTGTCATTTTCTGATCATAATTTGCCGTTAATATTGCGGGCAACCAAATGTTTACAAAACCTAATCTCAACAATTAAGTAGATCCTTTTAAATGCAATTTTCCCACACTTTATTTTAGCCATAGAACATGAGATAGCCCTGATGGTTTTGTTATTTATGAGCTATTCTTCTCCAACACAAAAATATTTTATATCAATTGGTAAGATAAGCAATTATGTTTTACTAGAGGCTGCAATAAAAATAAAACAAAAACAAATTTGTACATATTCATAAAACCTCTCCGCACAATAAAATGTGTGGCCGGGGGCAAAATTATGTAGCATTGGAGATTAGAACAAATGATTTTTTTTTAGCTTGCATTCTAAAATTGAACTAAATGAATCAGGGAAAATATTTTAGAAGTGATAATTCCAGACACTTTGTTCTTTCCACCTTTAGGGCACTGTCTGAACTGGGCAGAATTGTTATCTACAGTCAGTGGTCCTGGAATATGAAATGTATAGCACAGCCCATGCAATGCACAAAACTGTAATTCTTATGAGAGTATATTTCTCATGGTTTAGAAAGAAATGAGGTTCTATCCCTCAGGAAACAGAATAATTTGGTATGTTGCAGTCACTCAGCAGGGCCCATAATGGTATCATTTGCTAAAGGAATGATCATTTATACAGGATCATGAAGCATTTTAGTTGGTTGTGATATACATAGGCCAAGGCTTGATTTGTTCTCAGAGATGACATTAATATAAGAGCTACTGAATATGTCATTAGTCACTATTGATTTACTTTATTTTATACATTTTTAATATTCTATTGTTCATAGTAAGCACCAACATATTCCACAGATTTTCATTGCTAATATCAGTCCCTGTTCCCATTGTTTCAAACATACACGCTATGGTAAATTTTATAAAGGAGAAATCCAAATAGCCTAGTGATATATTGTTTCAGATTTAGGGAGAGCATTATAGAGTATGAAAGCATTCCATGCAAATGTTGGCCTTGGTAGGTTTCAAACTCAGAACCCTATGGCATAGTACAGTTTACTGTGCCAATATGCTTATATTGGGCCAGATTTACTATACCAGAATTCCATGCTACATTTCTTATTAGTTTCAGTCTCTTTTTTTTTTCTTTTGTGACAGGTGTTCTGGTTTAATGGGAAGGGGACAGTCTAAGGCTAGATTCACATGAAACAGATGCAAATTGGCCGTAAAAGAAATCCATTTCTCATGGCCGCCTTGCACCTGAGTGGTATCCATCTTCATGGATCCCCCAACATTTCAGTGTATGGAGGGATCCATGAAAACATACAAAAATAGGACATGACCTATATTTTGACTGCCTGTGACAACGGACCGTCAAAATAACAGTCATGTGAATAGCCCCCATTCACTGACAGTGAAATTAGTGAAAGCCCCAATCACTGACAATGTGAATATAGCTTATAGCTTCACATGTGAATATAGCTTAAACGGGTTGTCCAGGATAAAAAAAAAAAATGTATATTATGCCAGGGAAGGTGAAAAAACCCCCAAAAAACCCATAATCACCTGTCCCTGGTATTCTAATGTCTCCCAGCGCCGATGCCAAACCTGTTCGCCGAGATTTTCACTCGGATTGGCAACGGACGGACTGGAACGCAGGTGTGAACCCACCCTAACACAGCACAGTCTGTTACAGAGAGCGTGACAGACAGAGTCACTGCTATCTCTTACTATCAAGTCATAGCCTTCTTCATTTAGTCCAAACACTACACTTCCCCAGAATCCCCACTCTGTATTATTTGCGTATTTTTGCTATTTCCCTCAGTCTGATTGTCTGAGACCCTATCTCTCTAATCTCTACCCACAATATGGACACTTTTCTCCTCCTGCCTGGGCTTGATTGTACCCTGTCACGAGGGCTGCTTGCAAGGTATTAGGAGGAAGCCTGTCTGATACCTGAGAGGTTGTGTGATTCTTCTTCTCTGCTTTCTCCTCGTGTTGACATGGCAGTCTATATTTTAGCAGGTACATGTGATTCGCACTAGCCCTAAATATTTGGAAAGTTTAGTTCAGATTGCTCTGAACTAGTTTGATCATCTAGTTATAATACCTTCGAACACAATGTGCTGTTATACTATACAAGTTAAGCTCTGTTCGTATATGCATTGATATTTTTCATTGTTTTGCTGTGTCATTGGAAAAGTAATGGCAATCCTGGATTTGCATGATGGCAACATTGCCTGACTAACCCTAATGACTCTACTGGGGGTCCACTGTTATTTCGAATAGAATATCCATTGCAGACCTGTAACCTCCAATGTAGCCTACATTTCATAATTCTTTACTGAATCAATTTTTTAATAGCATGTAAATGCTATTTTTATATGACAAGATTCTTAGTACTGGGACAATCCTTTTCAGTCCAACTTAAGTAGCGTTATAGGGATTGTCAAGAGCTATGATACTGAGCACCACTTCCTCTTCTTAGGAAGTGAAATCATGTCCATTAGCCACATGGCCATGCTTCAGCCCAGTCCTTGTTCAAATGAATGGGGCTGAGCTGTTGCATTACCATGTGACCAACGGATTTGAGATCACTTCCTTAGAAGAACAAGTGGAGCTGAGTATCATAGTCCTAGGCAATCCCTTTAAATGGAGAAAAATGACAGATATTAGCCCTGTTGCAGTGTTGGAGGCCTAGATAAGACATTATAGCAATAGTCTACAAGACATGTTTGTAGGCAAAGACAAACATATGCTTTCCCCCCTACCAGGTCTCTGTAAAGATATTGTTGGAGATCATTTCCATTGTACCTGCCATTAAGGACAAACATCCTACTGCATTGACCGTACAGCTAAACAACCTGTTCTTTATGATTGGCCTATGTTGTTGTCTTGTATGACAAATCACCAATAGATATCTATCCACAAGACACCGACTCTCCAAAAATACGTCTTACAATAATTTATTATGCATCAATCAATGAATCAGTTATAGCAATACAACTACAAATAAAAACAAGGATACAATTAAAATAAAAGCTATATGGATAAAAACAAATGATATGGACACTGATAGATCAGTGCCATCATCTACCATGATCTGAGCCCAGCCTGGGGTTCCATTGATTTAAAGGCTATGTACACTTTCATGGTAATTTTTTTTTACATTGCATTACATGTATTATTGAGTAAAAAGAAACATTTTTCAAATAAGGTTTTATTAAAAGTTATGCTTGATTTTTTTTTTTCTGAAGCCTTCACTCGCTCTTCACTTTCCTCTTCTCACACAAATCCGTCTGAACTGATGATTTGTTCTGTGACTGTTATCTCTGTGGTCCTAAGTGCACATAAACATTTAAGATGAAATCTTATCAAACAGAGATAATAGTCACCGAACAAACCATCAGACAGCTTGTCAGATGGATCTCTGTGAAAAGGAGAAATAACAGCTTGCACTATATGAGAGCAAGTGAAGACTACAGAAGAAAAGGTAAGCAACATTTTTAATTAAACCATATTTGTAAAAATGTTTTCTATCTAATAATGCATACAATGAAATAATCGAGAAAAAAAAAAAAAAAGCAACCACAAAGTTGTACATAGTCTTTAATGCACATCTCTCATTGGTCAAGAATTCATAATCAGCGTCTTCCATGATTGTGTGTCCTACTGAACCAGGCTGAGGGACCATTTAAAGGCTTAGGAAACCTTGGCAGGTGACACACTGAATTTACAATACTGAACTTTTTTACAATATTCTAATTTTCTTAGATTTGAGTTTTCATTACCTGTAATCCATAATCATTTACAAAAATAAAACACTTATAGAACACTCTGTGTGTAAAGAATCTAGAAAATATAGGAGGTCACTTTTTAAATTTAATTACTGAAAGAAAGAAAGGTTTCAAAGATATTCTAATTTATTGAGATGCACCTTTAAATGATGTTGGTCTGGGGTCTGAAGAGAGTATAAAAATGTCACTGTCACTTTGACATAAGTTTGGCTGTTTGTCTTAGAGAGCTACAAATTAGATAGATAGGTTTCTAGTAGCCCTGTGAGTGTTCTACACTATGTTTTAAGCCAATTTATGGTGTGTTTCGTACTAAACTTTTTCAACACAAAAATAACCTTTGACCAGAGCCACCTGAACCCAAAACAAAACAAATCCTAAGAGGTTTACTTATCTCTACTCACTACCCCTCTCTGTGAGCAGTTCAGCCAGCAAACGAAATGTCACAGAAGCACGTGGCCTCCTTGCTGTTTGAAGCCACTCATACTGACCTTGGATGTGGGAGTGATTTATTATCTGGCCAGACATGTAGAGGAGAGCAGTGCTGCACAGACTCAAGAAGAAATATAACACAACATAGACCCCAAGGATGGAGTTTGTACACGGGCAGTGTGTGTGTCCCGTGATTTCATTCCAGGGGAGAGTGGAGAAGGGTGGGGTACACAGAGAGAAGAATTTAATCAGGAAGATGAATCATGGGTAATGTAGTTTTTCCTCTGATTCACTGCATGTAAATAACAGTGATACAAGGAGCAGCAATTAAAATAGAGCAGAACAAAGGGTGTGTGGCTTCCCAGAGCTGGCTATGGCTGGGCTGAGGGTGATCTCTGTACTAATAATAATGCATTGCATTATTTCCTGTTGCTTTATAGCCTGTGTGACATAGCAGGGGGTCCTGAGTCTCACACAACACAGCGCCACCTAGTGAGCCTCACACATGCATTACACCTCCCATAGGATGGAATAGTAACCAAATGTCGGATGGGAGGACATCACCTGGGTAAAGGGGAGGAGTCAGCTGATCACTGGGTCCCCATGGTAACACCCCTGCAGGAAGGTCCTGTGTGTGAGGAGTTAGAAGTGTGGAGTGTTAGGAGGAGGAGGTGAGGAGATAAGTGTGGTGTCCTGTGAAGAAAACTGTGAGTTTAGTGCAGGTATCTCAAGTTCTAGACAGGCCCAGGAAGGTTGGAGAGCTGACATACTCCAGCTGTTCAGAAGATCCTGTCCCCTGTCTGCCTAGCCATCGCCCTGAAGGAAGTCAAGCATCATTATCTTGTCAGAATGAGAGAACTGTGGAGAGAACATTCTGGAACACGTGCTCCATAGCAAGTATCACAGGATCCAGGGGCCAAGGCCAGACCTGTGGAATATCCTGCCACCCTGACTATTGCACCCCGAAACTCTGAGCTATCAGGACCACATAAGTGCCCACATGAGTGGGGAATATTATGTGCTAGTATGGTGGTGGGCATCCTGAGCCAAATAGGAGCCCAGACGCACCTTAGGGCTGTAACACTGAAGTATAAGGGGCTAGGAACACCTTTCATCAAGTCTACCCTGCACCCCAGGACTTTGCTGTGTCACTAGGCTTACCCCGTTATTTTGTATTGAAGAAACTGTTTAAGTATTTGTGCCTCCACACCCATGGGAGTAAAAGTTCAACTTTACAACCGTTTCTGTGTCTGACTCTGCACCGACAACATCAGGGCGCCCCAAACACCACCAGTCGGCACAGTCAGGGCCGGCGTTAGGGGGGGACAAACTGGGCAATTGCCAAGGGGCCCCGGGATCCAGAGCCTGATGACTCCGGATCCCGGAGTTAGGCCCGGTCATATCGATAACAGAAAGGGACCGCAGGTCCCTTTCCGAGGTGAGTAAAAATAACAAACATTTTTACTCACCTGCCCTTGGCGTCCGACGTCATCTTCTGGCGTTGCGGACATCACCGCTGAGGCCAGGCCTCAGCCTTAGCGATCACGTGGGGCGTGCTGACAGCGTGCCTCAGCGGTGACGTCCACAACGCGTGACGTCAGCCGAAGAGAAGAAGAAGCCAGCGCCGGCGGGGATAACGGAGCCGCGTGAGGAGGCCCAGGAGAGGTAAGACAAGATGAGTATAACTTTGTTATTTTCCCTTACCTCCCCCGGGCCTTTGATTATTATACTCTGGGGTCTGAAAAGACCCCAGAATATAATATAATAATAGCACTGTAGGGCCCTGTGGAGCATTATACTGGGGGGCCCCTCTGGATAGCATATTATACTGGGGGGCCCCCTCTGGATAGCATATTATACTGTATGGGGCCACTGTGGAGCATTATATTGGGGAAGGGGCCCTCTGGATAGCATGTTATATTCTGTGGGGCCTCTGTGGAAAATTATAATGTGGGGGGGCTCTGGAGATAATGTTATATTATGTGGGGCCACTTTGGAGCATTATGCTCTCCAGAGGGGCCCCCCAGTATAATGCTCCACAGTGGCCCCACACAGTATAATATGCTCTCCAGAGGGGCCCCCCAGTATAATGCTCCAAAGTGGCCCCACAGAATATAACATGTTCTCCAGAGCCCCCCCACTTTATAATACTCCATAGAGGCCCCACAGAATATAACATGTTCTCCAGAGGGCCCCCTCCACAGTATAATGCTCCACAGTGGCCCCACACAGTATACTATGCTCTCCAGAGGCCCCCCCAGTATAATGCTTCACGATTTCCCCACACAGTATAATATGCTCTCCAGATGGGGGGGGGCTTTGGAGAGCATGTTATACTGTTTTGAGCCACTGTGGAGCATTATACTGGGGGGCGCTCTGGAGAGCATATTATACTGTTTTGGGCCGCTGTGGAGTATTATACTGGGGAAACCTCTCTCGGCAGTATATTATACTGTGTGGAGGCCATTTCTGGAGCATGTTATACTGAGTGGGGTCACTGTGGAGCATTATTCTGGGGGGGGGCCATCAGCAGAGCATATTATATTGCATGGCGCCACTGTGGGGCATTATTCGGGGGGGACAAATGAGCATTATACTAGGGGGCCCTCTGGGGAGCATATTATACTGTGTGGGGTCTACTGTGGAACATTATACTGGGGGGACGCTCTGGGGAGCATAATATATTGCGTGGGGCCACTGTGGAGCAAAATACTGGAGGGGTCACTGTGGAGCATTATACAAGCGGGGGACCTCTGGGGAGCATATTATACTATGGGCCACTGTGGAGCTTTATACTGGGAAAGGGACAGTGTGGGGAGCCTGTTATACTGTATGGGGCCACTGTGGAGTGTATTATATTGTGTGGGGCTTTTCGGGAGCATATGATATTCTGTGGGGCCATTGTAGAGTATTATACTGGGGGGGACTGTGGGGAACATATTATACTGTGGGGGACCACTGTGGAGCATTATACTGGGGGAACCCCTCTGGGGAGTATATTATACTGTGTGGAGGTCATTATGGAGCATGTTATACTGTGTTAGGCCACTGGAGCATTATACTGGGGGGTAATTGTGGGGTGCATATTATACTGTATGGAGCATATTATATTGTGTGGGGCTACTGGGGAGCATAGTGCACTGTCTGGGGCCACTAAGGGGTAGTATACTGTGTGGGCCACTGTGGAGTATTATACTGTGTGGAGCCTTACATACCATGTGGGGCCACTATGGGGGGTTCAGGGGAGCATTTTATACTGTGGAGCATTATATACCATGTGGAGCATTATACTGTGGTGGGGGGGGCTCACAATTCCTGCTGGCAGCCCTGTGTGCTATGTCTGCATCACAGCTCCCTCACTATAATCTTGCACATACGTGTAGTGCTCCATGGCCATGTCATTCTCCATACAGTACTGTGCATGAACCGGCCCTGGAGTTATTGGGGCCTGCACAGTACTATAGGGGCTGACTATACTGGGAACATACTCAGTAACACCAGATAGTCAGCACATATGTAAGACTTCAGTGAAGGAGCCGCGGTGTAGGCTATTAGCAGGAAGCTGTTGGTTGGGGCCCTTCAGTCCGACACTGTATAATGGAGAACTATTATATATAAGGGTGGGTTACTATATATAATTGGGAAACTTAAGTATGAGGGGTCTATTATAAGGGGGAACTATTATTTATAAGATGGGCTATTATTTATAAGGGGGGAACTATTATATATAAGGCATCCATTATAAGGGGGGAGCTATTATTTATAAGAGGGGAACTTTTTATTTTTGTTAAGTGGGCTTATTTATAAAGGGGGCTATTAGTGATAATGAGGACTTTATTATTTATAAGGGTAACTATTATTTATGAGGGGGCTATTATTTATAAGGGAGCAGTATTATTTTTACGGGGTGACTGTTACTGATAAGGGGGGATATTACTGATACAGGGCAATATTTATCATTTATAAGGGCACTATTACTGATAAAGGTGTAATATTATTTATAAGCAGGGACTATTATTTATAAGGAGGCGCTATAATAACTGATGACTGGGTGCAAAAATCTATTAGGTGGTACAAAGGTGCTCATCTGAATTGTGTGTGGTAAAATGGGGCTTGTTATTACTTTTTTGCTGGCAGAAAGGAGGCGTTATTATAGGGGTTGTCACTGCAAGATGATGGTGTTGTTTGCATATCAGCATTTGGGGCCCCGCTTTTAATTTTGCCCAGGGCCCCACTTTGTCTAAAACCAGCCCTGGGCACAGTGTAGGGGAAGCGCCCCGGGGGAACAATCACCACCAATATTTGCGCAGCCCCCTCATCACCGGTACCAGTGGTGGTAACGTGGGACAGCTCCAGCGCTGCGCCCTCTTGCCCAAAGACCGTGACAAGTCTGCGCTGTTTATACCCCGCAATCCCAACTGCAGCGTTACCCCCCATCTTGTCACAACAGGTGCACATGGGAACAGTGAGTATTTAGCACTGCTGTGAATTATTTGCGGATACTCTTTGGAAGTTGGATGACCCCTTTAAAGAAGTTAATAAGATTAATAGGGCTTATTAACATATGAGCAGTCTACTCATGTCTCCACACTCCCTACAGGTCTGGGATAGGCAGAGTGAGTTTCCTTCCCTGGTGCCTCCTGAGACCACAGTAAAAGCTCTGAGATGTCCGTCCAGCCAATTATTAGCCGAGGAGGGACCCTGGGCTAAACATTTGTCAGTCCCAATGTACACTTCATAATGACACTTATAGGGAGCCATGCGGCTCTTTCAGATGTCCTCATTACAATGTTATCTATAATAAGCATTTCTTTATTAATACTTCAGCCTATTGTTACTCATAATAATTTAACCAGTTGTAATTAATTCTTAAATGTTTAATTGAGTCTAAAAATATGAGATTATTACTAATTACCTTCCAAGAAAAAACGACATGACAGAATAATGTATGCACAGATTTTGTACATATTAGATAAATTTGCTGGAAAGATGATATCAGTCAGATTTTGACAATTGAAGGATTAGCTGTTCGAGCAGTTATAATACACTTGAAGGGGTAATTGTCTAATGTCTTTTTAACCCTGTCAACTCTCCTGTGATGCTTATAAATAGAAGTATTCCTCTTAAAGTAATAATTTTGGAATATCTGTTCCTAGAGCTCTGCTTTATGTTGTTCTTTTGTTATTACTCTTGAAAATGTGTCTCTAAGTTTACAATCGGGTGTTGATATTTCTCTTCTTAATGGGGCATGTCTCCCCACTCTCTAATACTGTCCAACTTGCACTGACAGCATCAGGCTATATAGAGTCACATCCTATTGGCAAGGAGGAATCACAGAGGGACATCATAATGCAGAGTTCTAAGAATAGAAGCTTCAGCATTGTCATTTCATGGGGAATACTATTATTTAGCAGAATAGATATGCCAACAAATTAGTTAAAAGTAATTCAATGTACTCTCTGAAGCAATTCCTAATGGCTTTTCTAACTATCTGTTTGCAGGTATTAAAAATGAGTCTTGATAAAAGTCTCTCCTGCTCATGTGATGGACATGCCGGTGCACGCTTGGTCATGTGATGAACACACTGGTGCATGTTTTGTTACAAAACACAGTTCTGACATACAGCAGCCAGTGTCGGACTCAGGTTCCCTGGGCTAACCAGATAAAATTAATCTGGGGGGGCCACCTTCCAACAACCCCTAGAAAGTAGACCATAGTACCCTTCAAATTTGGGTGTTTTCTGCTGGACCATAATTGTGTTAGAACCTATGCCCAATACAGGATTCCCGGGTGCTCTGGAGGGTCAGTTCAACTGAATGTATCTGTAAACTCTATGATTATTTAGCAAAATGCATTTTGCTGATCTGAAGGATATGTTTGTCTAATCAACATTTGGAAGTGAGATTTACTGTATATTTCTACAATTCTAAGTATATATTTGTGCTTAGAATTTAAGAAAAACATTGGCTGTCCATGCATGTCCTGATCTTTTCTCTGTACCTAATAAGGAGAAAAGCAGCATGGAGTGGTGAGGTGCTTATCAGGATGTCTATCTGAAAGGAGTGTTGTAAAGAATGCTGTTCATGCTGGGCTTTTCCCTGAGAAGCAGATAGAAAGTCTATGTCAAACTAAATAGTATCCTTCCTTTTTTACGGAGGATACAGCAGAAACTGTACTGTATTCTACTAGGCATACATAACTAACAGAGTCTCACTAGCATGGCATTCACAGACCCATACATTTGGAACACCTGGGGTGCTATTACAAGCAGATAATGATATTTCTGCAAGGGAACATTTTTTAATAATACTTTACAAAGTTATTCTATAATGCATATTCAGTTTATTTATTACCATTTGTATTGAAGGAACTACTCTTTTAAAGTGTACATCAACTTATAAACAACTTTTTTATAAATCAATAGTACAGGTTAATATATGGAACTTTGTAATATATCTTACTAATGAAATATGTTTTCTTTTCCACTTTTCAGGCAGAGTTACTTTCTACATATTAGTCTATGAAGAGGGGAGGGGAGGTAGAAAAGAAACTCAAATAATTGCCATTCTGTGTGCACTGCTATTATGTGTACTCATAACACTGCTAAGTTGTAGATAAGAGGCCACCAATGCACAGAATGAGGCAATAAATCAATTATCAGGCCAGCAGCAGCCTCCTGCTCCACCCCTCCCTTTTGCATAGAATTCTGTGTGTGAGGCAGAATATGGAGACAATACAATGTAAACAAACAGACAGGTTGAAGATAAGGAGCAGGAGAACAACTGAATGAGTGGTGAGGGAAACAGATCTCCTTAATAAGATATGTTGCAAAGTTTCTTATATTCAAATGCACTATTAATCTATGAAAAGTTGTTTATAAATGGAAATACACTTTAAGTAACAATTAAATGCTAAAAATTAACCAGATTTGTTCCAATTACACCAAATATTGATTAGATTACCATGTAGTTCTTTTAGCATACCATACCATACGCATCCATCATCTGCCTTCTATGTAGTATATCATATAGTAACAAAGTTCAGACACCTTCTGAGACTAGTCTAACTATTTGTCCTCAGATAATTGGATCAAAGTGTGTTCCTGACCATCACACAGATAAATAATGGCCAATTTCACTTGATGCTTGTCAACCTTTCTACAACATCTTATTACAGTTAATATCACTCATCAATCACGATAAATCTTCAGGACATTAAACATTAACAGGAACACCACTTTTGCATTTTGGACTCTGAATTTATTTATGAATTCCAAATCTTGAGGCTTGCAACAACTATATGTTGTAACCGTTTATTGTCACATTCAGGACTTAATACAGTTATCTAGCACTGGTACAGAGTATTGTTCCTTTTGGCAAAAAATATTAAGTCCAAGCTGGTGGAAGTACAGGGCACAAAAACATTACACCATTATATTAACAATTGTGAAACTATTGTCGCTATTTTGCCTTGATTATGTTTTCTTTTTAAAAATTCTAGTAATACATACATTCTCCAGCAAGGATTTCCCTAGTTGTACAGTTGTGAAGGGAGTTTTTACAGAAGTAATGATAGGTTGCACAGTTGTGGATGAAAGCAATCTCTGGTTTTGCAGCAATATGATTGATTCCTTTTATGCCTATTTGAAGATCCTGCAGAGAAATGGAAGGTAAGTTAACCCATCCCGGACCACCCATTGATATATGTCTGGGTGGTACTTTCTTAACTATGCAAGAATGTATCTGTATATCTTTGTAGAGCTAAGAAGCTGCATGACTTTGTACAGCTGCAAAGCAGGGAGCCGGTTGTTACAACAGCTAGACTTCCCATAGAAAAGGCTGGAATGGTTTTCTTCCACCCCTGCTTTCCCGAACGCTGTATACCCAGCACTCAATGAGTGTCGTGTACACAGCTATGGGAACCACCATGATGCTGGGAGCCAGGAATTGTATGAGCTGTTGGGTCCTAATGGACAGTCACAGGTAAAATCAGCAAAGAAAAATAAAAAGTAATGTTAAAATTATCCCCAAAAGGTCTATTATGACTTTATGGGGGGAGGGGGTGGCACAATTTATAAATTAAAAAAAAATAAATGAATAACCTCACTATCACATCCACACCACAGATTCTAGCCCCACCCCCAGTGTCATAACAATATGTCACCTACATAAAAATTACCATAACAGAGAGGGAAAGCTATTTTGAAAAATTCTTTTAGTAGCACTTTGTGCTATCTGCTATCCACCTTTCAACCCTATCCACTCATACCAGCCCAATTGTGACAGGATGTTGGGAGGGCATGGAAAAAAAAAATTGAATCAGCTTTGAAATAGTGACCTCCTCTCTAATAAAGGGGGTATTCTGGTAATATCAAGTTATCACCTATCTGCTGGGTCCAACTACTGGAGCCCCCATTGACTACTGTTAGAGATGAACGAATCGAAGCTGACGAAGTGGAATTCGATCAAAATTTCAGGAAATATTTAATTCGCATCAAATCTGGATTTTCTCACACTTCATGGTAACGAACTGCACAGCTCCGATTGGGGTTTTTAACCCCTTGAATACCACGGTCAAATATGACATCCGGGATCCAAGGGGTTCTGCCATGCTACATGTCCCCCTCGGCACCCTCCACGGAGAGATGGGGGGGGGGGTGCCGAAAGGGCCGGTGTCAGCACCAGGCGTAACCGGGCAAGTGCCAGGGCCCCATGATAGTGGTTGGGGAAAATCTGGTTCCCCAACCGCTATACATAGTGATAATGGAGAGGGGCCTGAAGATCGTTGGGCCCCTTTTCATTAGATGCCAGGCCAGGGGTGGTGATTCCAAATAAAAAAATACTGATACTCACCTGTCCTGGGCTCAGTATCCAGCTCTTCCAGCCGGTGACTGAGGTCCTGCTCCCTAGGCCTCACTGCTGGGGCCTGTGATTGGGCCCCAGCGGTCACATGGAGCGCGCCGGCGTAATGATGTCATCGCGCCCCACGAGACCGCTGAGGCCCAATCATAGGCCCCAGCAGTGACGTCTGGGAAGCAGGACCTCAGTCGCAAGGAAGAAGAGGAGCGAGGAGGATGCTGCAGACTGCCGGATACCCAGAAGAGGTGAGGTAAGGTCAGTATAAGTGTTTGTTATTTTTACTCACTTCCCCTGGGCCTCTGAGGAGACCTCAGAGTATAATAATAGCATCAGCTTTAGGGGTGGGGGGAGTTTAAATACTTTTTTTAAACTTTTTTAAAAAAATTTTTTCTTTTTGTTTCCATAGGGGATTGAAGCAGCGATATTCTGATCGCTGCTTCAATAGGTATAGGCTGCAATACATGTGTATTGCAGTGTATAGGAGGCTGTCAGCCCGTGCAGCCACATAGGCTGACAGTCTCCATTCAAGGCAGGATCAATCAGGTATGCAGAGGGACAGCGATGGGGCAGACCCGGGGTCACTGGTCAGACCCCGGGCTGCCGAATAGGAGCAGCAGCACCCCCTGAAAACGTTGCGGGGGGGGGCCAATTCGCCACAAATTAATTGGGACTGAGTCGTTACGGAAAATTCGGCGAATCGAATTTTTTAAAAATTCGCTCATCTCTAATTACTGTAATTGGGCTGCAAGATCATGGCCATGAGAATTAGAATGGAGCGGAAGACACACGTGTATGCTGCCGCTTTAACTATCACCTTTATGGGACTGCCGAAGAGTTGAGCAAAGCCTTAGAATGAATGTTTTTTAGTGCCAAACTTATTTGTGTTTATTTTCCTTTATGATTATTACTAAACTAGCTTTATTCTATTTGTATTATATTCTTATTATAATGCCATGAATACAACCAATGCTACTGTATATATTATTATTATTGTTGTTTTTTTATACTATTTTTACAATAATTTCATGTTTCATTCCTTTAATTGTTTTTCATACCGATAGTATAATCCATAAAGTGGTTTACACAATGACAAACACCTACTTTAGTTCTCTGATAACTTTCCAAAGAGAAATAATATCACAAAACAGTAAAATAAACAATTGTTTAAATAATTGCAGAACTTTTTAAGCTTTTCTAAAGAAAAAAAAGTCAATGTTTAATTATATTTAATTATAAACTTCAACCGTAAATGAAATTTGCTAATAGTTTTTTTTATTAACAATAAGTTACAGTACTTGTCAAAATATAACTGGGTCAATAGAAAAGAATTCTTTCTTTGGAAATGAAACATGAAAAAAAACTTTTCAACATGCCGACAAGAACAATACAAAAAAAGATTTCTTTGTTAAATTGCTTTGTAAAATAAAACAGAAATGATCATTGAATGTCATTCATTGCCGCCTGTTCCCGAAGCGCTGAACTAACAATTAAATAGATATCAAAGCCATATTATTCCAGCTACTGAGTATTAATTAAATGTCAATGGACTGAAACAATATTAGGTATCAATCATATATTACCGCTTCCATTATTGAAGACGCCACATGCTTAATGGAAAAAGAGATATATTATTGTGCGCACGTCTGCCTTAAAGGTAAATTGGGGAGCAATTGAGGATGTAACCACATTTTAGAGTTATTCTTTCTATATTACATAAATTTCTTGCCTATTACATTAATCAAGTTTATATTTTGAAAAAGTTATTTTAGGTTGGTTTTTCTTTACCCATTATCTATATTAAGTAAAAAATATTTTACATGGAGTTGTTTGGGGGTGCTTGTTTTTAAAGGAACAACTTGTAGTTTTCAGTGGTTCCATGTCGGGTTACATACTTGTTGATATGTCTTTTTGATATTTTATTCATATTATTTTATAATATTAATTAATTTAATATTTTACAATGTTCCCCATACAGCCTTTACAATGTGTTCATATTATGTCACAGGTCATTATGCATTTTACGATAATGATTATATATGCTTTCACAATTAATTACTTTTTTTTTTTTTTTTTTTTTTTTTTTATAAAAACCCTGTTTTCTTGCTTATTTTGTTATATGGTTCAAAACATCTTTTAGACTTTTTTTCTACGTCTCAGTAGGGAACTTGAACATGAGATTCTATGATTGTTCATATAATACACTGCAATACTTCAGTGGCAGGACCTAATAGGCAGCTGTACATGGCAAAGCTGGAGACCATTGTTGGACCCCTGGCTGGCATGGTAACTGCTCAGAACCAGGAGATCATGCTTTGTGGGGTTGTTATGGGGTGAGGGAAAGGACCCCTCTGTCCATCTGCTTAGGTATTACATCATTTAAGTGGTTAAACACCCATAATCTGTGTCATCTCCTATATTGTGTATTACAATGGTTTTCAGCTTTATAATATATTTGGTACCTGCAAACAATAGCATGCGGATATTACACTGTAATAGTATGGCAGAACAAATTGGGGAGGATTTTTATGTCTTGTACACTACTTAGCTAGCATACAAGGCATAAAAATATTGTGATGTGGCTTGAGCAGATTACTAGATTTATTATCATTTATGCCCTGATACTATTCCTGAAATCTATACCAGCTATGAGCTAGGGCATGTACCCGTTTTAATAAATGAGGCACACCCTCTGCCATCACAGTAGGTATAAAACACCAGTCGTCATAAATCTCTCTCAATAACTTCCTTCCCATTACGGTATGGGAGTAGGGAAGGGGTTAAAGGAACATTAAATATAAGAAAGATACAATACAATATTATAGTCTTCTTTCATCCTGTTCTGTTACATATGTCAATATAAAAAGGAAATACTGTATAAAAACAAGCCTTGTGAATTTTGACTTCACAGTCAAGAGTGTTGTGAGCATGCTCTGTGACGCATACAGCAGCTGTTGTGCAGGGAAGGGTAGGAGAAGAGAAGAGGACCCGAACTGTCCTATCAACTCATTCATGTCTGTATAATATAATACCTTTTATTGTAATACTGACCTGTTATGCTACCAAGAGAAGGTATCTGGTGATCTCTACAAATGTGTTAGCTTATTATAAAAACCTCAGATTTTTTTTTCTTAATAATGATAGTGACAAATGTTAAATATACTGTAAACATTTCCCTACTTCTATAACATCCATAAAAACATATAAAACCCTGTTTTGTCCTATATTTCAGTGCAAAATATGAAATCCAAAAGTGGGATTTATGACCTTCTGTGCTATGACATGTGCAATAGTCGATGTGCAGGAAGGGCAGGAGAAGCTCAGCTATTGTCAATGGATCCTGTCATTTAAAGAAACTGTCTTGTTGTAGAAATCATTAAGAAGTTATATAAATGTGGTGTCCCTGTATTAGCAAGAACAATAAGAAAAAAGGTATCGTGGGAAATTTAAGAAATTGCCTAAAATAAAAACTTGTGTTGCCCTTAGCAACCACTCAGACCACACTTTGAAAAATAAAAGCTGCACTGTGATTGGTTGTTACGGTCAACAACAGTTTATTAGAAATCTTCCCCATTGTGTTTATACTACACAGTAAATAGCATTTTAAGAATGACAGAATAGTGACCAATAATGACCTATAATTGTGCCGCAACCCAGATGGAGGAGACCGGAAGATGGGAGTAGTAGTGGCGTATGGTGTGCCACCTAGCAGGCCGAGCACGCTCACCAACCACTCCAGCCCCACTCCTGGGCCGGACAGAGTCGACGGGGGTCCTGCAGCACTACCGGAAGGTGGTGATAGTAGTTCTTTCCCCCGGGGCGCTTCCAGTTGGAGAGGGGACCTCTCCTCTCTGAGCCAGTGTGGTGTTGTTCGGAAGGGCCCTGATGGTATAGCAGGCACGACTCAAGAGACAGCGGTGCAGGTAAACCAGGAGTTTTTATTGAAACAACTGGAAACAGGTAACAGCAGCTTCTGAATGGGGATAGTAGTACAATGTCCAATTCCCCCCAGCCTTGGTTCTAGGAGAGTGCCCAGGGATGTTACAGGCTCTATGTATAAGTCCACCACTACTCCTCCTCTCACGACTCTCCCAGCCAAGTATACTGGGGATGGAGTCACAGGGAGTTCTGACAGGGATCTGTTTACCTGAAGACTAGGCCAGAACGTGGAACTCCTGTCAGGGTCCTCTCCTGCTCCTCCTGGCACAGCACCAAAAATGTCCAACAGCTTAGACAGCTTCTCTCCCTTGCTCAGGGCTATCTCTGGACAAGCCGGGGGCTGATGTTATCTCTCCTTAAAGGGGTATTCTCACGAACATAACAATTTTTAAATTTGTAGATAATTAAAAGTTAAACATTTTTGCAAATATAAGTAACGAAACATTTTGCAGTTTTAAAGATTTTCTCTAAATATCTTGTGGTCACAAGTTGTTGTCTTGATCGGTTGCCAGTGGATACGACCATGAATGCAGGACCTTTCTAAGGTAAAAAAATCAGCTATGATTTGCTTATTGTGGCTGGGATATTTTCTGATACATGTAGTGCACCTGTCTGACTACCCAGCTACAATAAGAAAATCATGGCTGGATTCCTGACAAGCATAGCTCCCAACCATCCCGCATCTGGTGGGACAGTCCTGATTTTACACTGCTGTCTCTCGGTCCCGCATAGCTTACAGTTTGTCTCGCTATGCCCCTGAAGTGTTTTGCTGTTAACAAACGTTATTAGGGTAAAGGCTAAATGGTAGATGCTAAATTCTAGTGGCTAAAGGACCTTTGATGACGTCATGAACATGTGATCAGACTCTTGTGTGGGCGGAGCTATTCTGGATACTGTGGGACAGACTGTGATGTTACACAGAAAGCTGGGAACAGAGAGTGATCGAAGAGACAGGCAGCATGTGTGAGCAAGATGGGGGAACTGGGGGCAGATGTAGGGGCAGTTAAAGTGAAGGCAGATTAAGGGGCAATTAAACTGGTAGCAAATAAAGGGGGACATTAAGCTGGTGGCAGATAAAGGGGAACATTAAATTGGTGGTAGATGGAGGGGGGCAATTAAACTGAGGGTAGATGAAGGGGGGATTAAGCTGCTGGCATGAAGGGGGGGACATTAAATTGGTGGCAGATAAAGGGGTACATTAAACTGGGGGCAGATGAAGGGGGGATTAAGCTGGTGGCAGATGAAGGGGGACATTAAATTGGTGGCAGATGAAGGGGGGCATTAAGATGGTGGAAGATGAAGGGGGACATTAAGCTGGTGGCAGATGAAGGGGGACATTAAACTGGGGGCAACTGGAGGAGGACAATAAAACCGTGGGGGGTAGCTGGAGGGGGACATGTCTGCCTCTCGTTGCCCCCAGTTTAATGTGAACCCTCCAACTACCCCTACCATTTTATGTCATCCTCCAGCTGCCCCATAGTTTAATGTTCCCCTCCAGATGCCCCAGTTTAATGTCCCCCTCTAGTTTCTGCCAGTTTAAATTGGGGCATATAATGTTAGGATGACTGTAGGAATATTATACTGTGTGGGGGCACATGGAAAAATAGATGAGAATGGGCGGAGTCAATGTAGAAGTGGGTGGAGCTAAATTTGCCGCTGCGCGCATAGGTAAGCATCAGTGTACAGTACATTCATAAAACTTGTCATTAAGACGTTCAATCTGTGGTCATTCTAATACTAGGAGCACATTGATTTTTTTCTTAAGTTTATGGGATTCTTCTTCTTTTTATATCACCATTAGCCTCTAACAGAATACGGCAAAGTCAACTGATAGCCCTCTGTGAAGAAAAATGAAGATTTGCTGCTGTACATCCCTTTCCTTGCATGATATAATCTTTTGAATGGTGTATTACTATTTTTGAAACCCTTATTTTCACCAGTTTGAAAAGCTCCTGCAATGAATGTTGATAAATCCTCATGGTAACCTGCAATTTATAAGACCATATGTATTGTAAATTTGCTTTAAAAAAAAGGTAAAGATACAAGGTTCTTATAACGCAAGTTACAGAAAAAGATGAGAACCAAGAAATACTACTATTAAACCTGTCATCAAATCAATCAGTCAAAATAATGTATAATGTCTATATCAGTGATGGCAGTAAGGCATGGTTCACACAGCGGAATTTGTAGAGGCTGAAAAATTCTGCATCAGGAATTCAGAAGCAGAATTTCTCTGCTTTGCAAAATCTGCTGCAGAATCTGCCATAAAATCTGTCGTCAATCCGCCGTTGGGGGTCTTCTGTCGGTCTGCAGGTCGGTGGGCTGGCCTCGGTAAACACGACTCCCGACACATTATGTGGGGGGGGGGTCAGCGATCTGGCCATAGTTTTGTTGCTCCTAGCCTAGCTAATAAACCTACAGCGCTGTACACCGAGATCCCGCCAGCACACCCCGGTCTACAGCGCTGTTTAGTGTATAATCCTGCCCCCATATGACCAAAGCCCCACCCCTAAACCGCCCCCTCCCCCCCCGCTCCCTGCCCCGCCCCCTGCTGGGCCATGGAGAAGAAAAGGTTGGGGACCGCTTCTCTAGCTGATAAAATCAGCTACAGAAAAAAAAATCAGCATCTGCCTCCCATTCAACTGAATGAAAGCTTGATCTCAGAAAGAATCTGGAGTTGATTTTGAAGCGGAATCTGCCTCAAAATCAGCTCCAAATTCCTCTGTGTGAACATAGCCTAAGAATTCCCAAGCTCCATACTGAGAAAAATATGCACATTGTTCTTGCTAATGTGTGTAGCTTTCTGATTATTATTTGATACTTACATCTGATGTCCTTCATCTCTCATTTTTGTCCTTTCATAGGGACCAGGACCGTGGTCCCAAGTTCATAGCCACATAAAAGCTTAAGTTTAGTGATAAAACAACATGTGACTAATGGAGGCAATATGTTGTTTAAAATCCTTGAGTTATTTGCAACTTGTAATTCCCCCAACTTATCTACCCCAGTGTCTTGCTATCTGCATCTGTCAATCAAATGACATCACTTCCTTTTTCATTGACTAGTCTTGTAACAGGCCAGGCTCGGTCAATAACAATAGGGGTCTGAGAAAGCAGAGGTCAGGGAGATTCTGCATAGAAAGGAAGGTGGTGTTTACTTCTGGGATAAGAAGGCCACTACGAAATAAAGAGGTTATATAAAAAATGGTCTCCATACCAATGTAAATATCCTGCCGACTTGATTTCCACCTTAACAGAAGCTGTAACAGAAGGTGATGCCGTAGGTTAAATTATGCCTTCTGGTTAGTTCCTGGACATGACAGGAATCAGTTGATAATGTAATGATTATATTGAGGGTTTACATTGCTGCTCTAGTGAAAGGATGATATTTCTGTAAGGCTGAGAGACACCATTAAGCGCATCCATATGGTTAATACTCTGTGTTTACACTATTCCAGGCCCATTTGTAGTTGGTAGTTAAAAGCTTTTCAGCCCATCAATTACTTGGTTTCTATGAGTTCCAGAGGGGCAGCAAGTCTTTCCATTGCAGAGTGACCCCAATTAAAACCTTTACTTTTGCAGGCAGAAATTACTTTCAACTCAGAGATGGTTATCTATCAACAGGATAGAAGCCAAGACTTAGGATATTGGTAATTTCAGAGTTTATTTTCTCTTTCATCACAGAGAGATGTTATAGTAATAACTAAATCTGTGAAAAGAAGCAGAACATGGCCAGAAGCCGTACAAAATATACAAGCCATAAAATTACAAGGTACATTTGCAGTTGCAAGAAAAAGTAATTAAACTCATCGGAATTATCTAGATTTCTGCTTTGATTACTCGTAAAATGTGATTTGATTGTTATCTACAGTAAGTCACAATTATAGGAAAACACAATGTAACTAAACTAATAACACATAAGCTGTTTTGTACTATTTTGCTGTAAAAAGGCATCAAAGCTGTTTCTGAAGCTGTCAGCTGTGACTACTGTGACCAGCTCCTGGGTAGGCTATTCCACAGATTCACAGTCCTTACAATGAAGAGGCCTTGTCACCTCTGGTGGTCAAAGCTTTTTGTCTCCAGACAGAGGGAGTGCCCCCTTGTCTTTTGAAGGGATTTACATGGAACAACTTTTCCCCATATATCGTCTGTGGGTCATTTTCTATATTTATACCTGTTTATCAAGTATCCCCTTAAATGCCTCTTCTTAAGATTAAACTAATTTAACTTCTTCAATCTCTCCTCATAACTGAAGTTCTCCATATCCCTTATCAGCTTTGTGGCTCTCTGTTGTACCCTTTCTAACACTAAGACATCCTTTCTATAAACTGGTACCCAGAACTGAACTATTTATTTTTTTTATTGAGCACATTAACATCCACAGTGCAGGAAGAAAAAGTAAGTGACCCCCTTGGAATTACCTGGAGTTCTGCATTCATTACTAATAAACAGAGGATAAAGAATATTCAAATTAGACCTTCTTAGTGAGACATAGTACCTCTTTTTTATAAATAGGGGCCTGATTGTTATCTAGTAGACAATCACAATCTAGCTAAATTAGTAACACACATGTTGAACTGTTCATATCTTTTATTGTTATGATCCACAGCACAGGGAGTATTAACCCCTTGAATTTAATAACTTGTAGATGCCAACTTTTGCAGCAATTGCCTCCACCAATAGTTTTTTTTGTTGCTGGAAATTAAAGGGGTATTCCAATGAACATAATCATATCTATAATGGTAGATAATTAAAAGTTAAACATTTTTGCAGATATAAGTAGTTAAAAATTCTGCAGAGTTTTGAAGATTTTCTCTATCTCAGTGGTGACAGTCTGTGGTCTTGATCAGTTGCCAATGGATACAACCACAAATGCAGAAACTTTCTATAGTCTGGGACTTGTCAGGAACCCAGCCATGATTTTCTTATTGTAGCTACAGTGGGGAAAAAAAAGTATTTAGTCAGCCACCAATTGTGCAAGTTCTCCCACTTAAAAAGATGAAGCCGGCCTGTAATTGTCATCATAGGTAGACCTCAACTATGAGAGACAAAATGAGAAAACAAATCCAGAAAATCACATTGTCTGATTTTTAAAGAATTTATTTGTAAATTATGGTGGAAAATAAGTATTTGGTCAATAACAAAGGTTCATCTCAATACTTTGTTATATATCCTGTGTTGGCAATGACAGAGTCAAATGTTTTCGGTAAGTCTTCACAAGGTTGGCACACACTGTTGTTGGCCCATTCCTCCATGCAGATCTCCTCTAGAGCAGTGATGCTTTGAGGCTGTCGCTGGGCAACACGGACTTTCAACTCCCTCCAAAGGTTTTCTATGGGGTTGAGATCTGGAGACTGGCTAGGCCACTCCAGGACCTTGAAATACGAGTTGTGTTTCTACCAAACAGTTCTACTTTGGTTTCATCTGACCATATGACATTTTCCCAATACTCTTCTGGAACATCCAAATGCTCTCTAGCAAACTTCAGACGGGCCCGGATATGTACTGGCTTAAACAGGGGGACACGTCTGGCACTGCAGGATCTGAGTCCCTGGCGCCGTAGTGTGTTACTGACGGTAGCCTTTGTTACGTTAGTCCCAGCTTTCTGCAGGTCATTCACTAGGTCCCCCCGTGTGGTTCTGGGATTTTTGCTCACTGTTCTTGTGATCATTTTGACTCCACATGGTGAGATCTTGCGTGGAGCCCCTGATCGAGGGAGATGATCAGTGGTCTTGTATGTCTTCCATTTTCTAATTATTGCTCCCACAGTTGATTTCTTCACACCAAGCTGCTTGCCTATTGCAGATTCAGTCTTCCTAACCTGGTGCAGGTCTACAATTTTGTTTCTGGTGTCCTTCCACAGCTCTTTGGTCTTCACCATAGTGGAGTTTGGAGTGTGACTATTTGAGGTTGTGGACAGGTGTCTTATTTTCCACCATAATTTACATATAAATTCTTAAAAAAATCAGACAATGTGATTTTTTAGATATGTCTTCTCATTTTGTCTCTCATAGTTGAGGTCTACCTATGATGTCAATTACAGGCTTATCTCATCTTTTTAAGTGGGAGAACTTGCACAATTGGTGGCTGACTAAATACTTTTTTTTTCCGCACTGTAGGTTATCAGGTAGGGACACTACATGTATCAGAAGATATCCCGACCACAATAAGCAAATCATAGCTGATTTTCTGAACTTAGAAAGTTCCTGCATTCATGGTCCTGTCCACTGGCAACCGATCAAGACAACAACTTGTGACAAGATATTTAGATAAAATTTTTAAAACTTTTTAATTACTTATATTTGTAAAAATGTTAATTATCTACATCTTTTAATTATCTACAAATTTAAAAATGGTTATGCACATGGGAATATCCCTTTAAGTTTACACGATCTTGAAGAGGAAATTTGGACTATCCCTCCCTGTGTCCTAATTTATCAATATTTATGGGATCTCTTGCATGCACAGCCTTCTTCTAATCATGCCACAGCATCTCCATAGGGTAAAGATCAGAATTCTGACTTGGCCAATGTAAAACATAAAGTTGATTAAAGCTGTCATAGACTGATTTAGATTATGTGGTTTGGGAGGTTACTCTTAAAGATGAGCGCATTTTGCAAAACTTCGATTCGAACAATTCTCCAAAGTTTCCGAAACAATTCGATTCTATCCGAATTAATTTGCTGCAAATTGTGTTAACCTCTTCCTGATATCTGCCGCAAACCACGGCGGAAGCATGGTGCGCACACAGAAACTGTGTGCGCACCCTTCTTGCTGGTGTCAGCCGTATGTAACGGCTGACACTGTCCTCTAACACCCGATCCCGATCGCCACCCCCCGCGATGTGTTTTCAGGGGATGCCGCTGCTCTTATTCGGCAGCCCAGGGTCTAACCAGTGACCCCAGGTCTGCCTAATGCAGAGGCCCAGGGGAAAGTGATTAAAAATAACAAACACTTATGCTCACCTTAACCTCACCTCTCTTGGGACTCGGGCTGTCTGACCGTCCTCCTCACTCCTCTACTTCCGAATGAAGTCCTGAAGTCCTGCTCGCCGGACGTCACTGCTGGAGCCTGTGAGTGGGCCTCAGTGGTCATGTGGGGGCATAATTACGCCCAATCACAGCCTCCAGCAGTAAGGCCTGGGGAGGAAGAGCTCCAGAGTTACTGCTGAGCCCAGGAGAGATGAGTATCAGCATTTTTTTATTTTTAATTACCACGGGGGGGGGGGGGGTGCCGAGGGGGACAGGTAGCATGGCAGAAACCCCTTGGATGCCTCCAAGGGATAAAACCCCCAATCAGAAATGGGCGATTCGATATATCGAAGCATGAAGAAATCCGGAATTGATTCAAATCGAAGATTTCCTGAAATTCGGATCGAATTCCACTTTGTCAGCTTTGATTCGCTCATCTCTAGTTACTATTGGTCATTGGACTAGTTTCAGTGAGCAAGAATAAACCTCCCAGTCCGAATACTGTAAACCAACCAATGATAGCTCTAAGCTATAACCCCCGGTCACTGAAAGTAGATTAATGACCACAAGTTACTCTTGGACTTTTTTGGTCACATGGTATTATACCATGTGTCCAAAAAAGTTTATACCTGAATTTTCAGGGAAATCTGGGAACTAGTAATTTGGTTTGAATTGAATATGATCCGAAAAAAAATTTTGTTAGACTCGTGTATCTCTGATTATGAAACATTCAGATAATATTGGCAGATGTGAGACAGGCCATAATGGTTTTTTGGACTGCAGTGTATTCCTTTATGATGTCATTCCATGAATGCCATTCAGTGCTATTCTAATAGTGAACACATGAACATAAGTATTTGCAGTTTGAGGAGTGTTCTGTAGACCCGTTGGGAGGTCCTGACTTTTTCAGAATTTTCTCCATTTTCTCCATTTGTAGATATTTTGTTTAACTGTTAATTGATGTACATCCGGGTCTTTAGCAATGCTTTTTTTTTTTTTTCCTTTTCCAGCTTTATGCATTTCTAAAGTATAGCACTTCTGAGACCTTCTGAAAGTGGCATACCTCAAGGCAAGGTTCACATAAGGCATCCTAGAAATATTGATGAACAGAACAAAACTTGAGAACATGAAATGTCTTCTTTAAATTCAAGGGTTTACTTACCTTTCTCAATGTTCTGTGGATATTTATTAAATGTGCTCAATACAAAACGAACAGTAAAATTGTTTGTGTGATATTAGTCTAGCAGATTGTGTTTATCTAAGGCTGGATTCACACCAGTGTTCACACTCCATTTGGGGATTCCGTCCCGGAATCCACTTGAAAAGCAGGACTTTTCTCTCTGCATGTTTTGGGTGGAAACCCAGCGGACCCCATTATAGTCTATGGGGTCCGCAGATTTCCATGGGTAACCGCTTTTTTCAGCTACCGAAGCGGACCCGAAGAACGGAAAGCCAAACGCTATTGTGAACCTAGCGTAAATTGCAACTTAGCAATCAGACCACAATTTATTAGGGATCAATGCCAAAATCTTTTAATTCCAAAGGGTTTACTTACTTTTTCTTTTAAATGTATACAAATCTGAAATGCATATGAAGTAGGATATGGTTGATGTATGCCGGATTTATAAAAGCATCAAGTCACTAATTTTTATCTTTGTCTTTGGTTTGGGGCTTGCACTGATTTTTTGCAACTGTTCACATATTCTAGGCCAGCTAATACCAGTATGGCAGGGTTTTTCTTAAAGTGAATGTTTACCCTTGGAAATATCTCTCAAATTCTATACCTATTAGTTTCTTAAAATATTTTATGGTAATCAACTTTGTCAGATTTTCAACCCCCTGCATAAAATTGAAAATTCTGTCTGCCTGTAGTCACCACTAGGGGGAGGTGTGATGAACCGACCCTCAGTTTTATATCTTTCTTGGAAGTGTGTTTTACTTGCTTAGGTCAGTCCTTCCCCCACTTGGAATGCGGTGCTTTAGTTGAGTCCACATTGCTGGACGATACACTTCACTGGTTTTATGTGTGTTCATTGGAGATGGCTTGCTATAGCCAGGCACTTTTATTATCCCTGGCCAGATGGGATGGGGGATAGCAAGCCTTAACTTCACCCTTCTCTCCGAGGGTTCTGCAAAGGTGGGAGAAGGGGGGCTGCCTGGGAGCAAGGGGTGGGTGGAGCACTAGCCATATGCTGTGGGCAGACCTGGATTCTGGGGTCATTCAGCAAAGAGGCAGTAAGGAGCTCTGATCTGGGAGAAGATGAGAGGGCCTGCCCTACTGAGGAATGCTTTGAGGGCCTAGTTCTGGACAGCATGTAGAAGGATTGTTTTATGCAACTTGCTTAAGCTTGCGCCCTAGGCCCAAAACTCTGCTGTGGCCTAGAGAAACGGACTACGAGTCATTGTGCTGAGCATGGAAGAGAGACAGCTAGGACAAAGCTGTGTGCTCAGGTATCTTTTCTAAACTTTTATTTCCCTTTTACTTTGTTTTGTATGGTATCATCGCTCTTTTGCTTGTATGTTTATGCTTGATCATATTAATATTGTATATTTCTGTATATGCTATTAATCCATACCGACCCACTTGGGTTATTAAACATATAAAATTTATATCGCTCATTTCATTTTATCCTATGACCCGGTCTACTCACGGTGTGTGAGTGGGAGGTTAAGAAAGAAGTTTGATCGCAGGCGTGCCAGGGGGCTGGGCGAGGCGATATTCTTCACAGGGGAGCTTAAATAAATAAAATAGTAATCTATGCTCCCTATAGGGTTGGCTGTAGAAAGAATTGTATTCTTATGTGTAGAGGATAGATATATTAAGAAATAAATCAGAACAGGATGAAGAACGAAAAACAAATTAGTGGTAAAATATGGACGTTTACATAAAGGCACATTTTCAATTTCTGTGTCATTTTTGTGAATATCCAATATGTAATCTGTTTTTACTGATAAAAATTATTGGAAAATTGAGCCTTTTTCTAAATATGGAAATAACAGATTGTACATGGTAACAGAAACTCAGTGTTCACAGTGAGAGGACTGACTGCAATGGTCTAAACTTTGATGATTTCCTATGCCGTTAACATATTGTAGAATGGCACGCTTTTCACTGTAATTGTGTCCTCAGAGCTTTCAGAATAAGATAAAATTATCTCACAGCACAAGGGAAGTGAATCAGTCTTCTAAAGTTTCACCCAATTTCCTAACCCCTCGGGATGGTTCTGTGTGTAGACTTCAAAAATGTAGTATCCAGAACTGCAGTCAGTAATATGAATTGTCCAGCGAGTACAAGAAATTCTATATATATTGGTTACTTTAGCATACTTGTAATATGCAGCATCTTCCTCACTGTTTTTTCTTTAGCTTACTTTTACTTGATACAGTTTACAAAAAGTATCTTGCCGCCTGGATTCTAAAGATATGTTTCTGGAATAAATGTAAACAGTAAAGTCAGGATTTTTTGGAGCAGGGGAAGTAATATACAGTATCTGTTAGACTCTGTTCTCACTAGTGTCATGGCTTCCATTTGCACTCCTCAACATATCTTGACAGATCTCATTGACTTGTAATGAGGTCGGTTAGGTTGGTTAAGGTTCTGCTATTTTTGACAGCTGTAGACTATACTATTCTTATCAAAAACACTGGGACCACAGAATGGACACAATAGGGTATACTAAGCTAAATCCATCAGAATTCTGTCCTAATTTGTGCCTAAAAACTGGCCTACATGCTTTGTACCACATTTATTATGTGTCTCTGAAATAGTTTTTGCCTTTATGGCCTAGGGGGAATTATAAAAACAGCCGAGATGGCTGTGCTATACTGTTTCTGTAACTCCATTTTTATTTACTGTACTTTTATTACTGTTATCAGCACCTTCACTACTATGGCCACTCAAGCTCCTACTTGTATGACTAATATCAACAGGGCACTGGAGTTGTCATATACAGTACATTAGTAATTTTGGTTAATATATATACATTAGAGATCGGGGAACCTCTCAGGATTCATTTATTGTTGGATTCAGGTGGCTCGGCCTAAGATTTGTTTTGGGACGAACAAATTTGGTACAAACCACACCTTAAAATAACTTAAAACTTGTTTTGGAACACTCTCAGGGCTACTAGGAATCTATCTATATAATTTCTTGCTCTCTATGGCAATCACAGCCGAAGTTATGTAAAATGGCTGGGTTTCTCAAAAGTGCCAGACCATAGAAAGTTCCTATATTCATGGTTAGAATTACTGGGAAGCTGGAAAAAATCAGAATGAGGTGGAATTAGAGAAAAAAGGAATTAGAGAAAAACTGAGCTTGCGCAACTATTTTATATGTTTTTTTTTTTAAGGCAGCTGTACTCTATAGGTCAGTACGATTCCGATAAACTTGTATAGGTTTTTTTTTATATTTTAACAGCTTAAAGAGAAGCATAAAGAGATGCGTAAGGTGTCTTTTTATGCAGGGCCAGCTGTAATTTTTATTTATATAAAATTGGGTAATGTCTATTGCTTTGATCGCTATTTAGTTTGTAGACTGGACGTTTTTGGACACAGGGATACCTAATATGTATGTGTTTCATTTTATTTAAGTACTTTTATATGTGTTCTAGTAAAAGGGGGGATGATTTGAATTTTTAGTTCTTTTTTTTTAAATTTTTTAAATATTTTTTTCACTTTTTAAAATTTTTTTACATTGTAAGTTTTAGAACTAGGGGGCAGGGGCGTAACTACCGGGTTAGCAGCGGTAGCGGCTGCCACAGGGCCCGTGACATTACTGGAGTAACCCCAGCAGGTAATGGGCCCTATATACTTACCGTTCCCCGGGGTCCTGCTCACGGCCGCCTGTGCTTCCGATTCTGCGGAGGCGGCTGTGCGCAGTAGCGGGGATCGGTAGGTAAGGCCACGGGTCGAACCCCACAATCACTCCTATCATTATACTCCGGGGTCTTTTCAGACCGCAGAGTATAATAATCGGAGGCCCAGGGGAGGTGAGGGAACATAGAAAACAATGTACTTACCTCTCCTACGCTTCTCCAGGCTTTGGGCCTGTTTGGTGACGTCCCAGACGTCAGTCGACGTCATTTTGCGTCGCGACGCCGGCCTGCATGACGTGACGCCGGCCTGGTCCAACATGGAAGAAGGCCAAAGTAGCAGGGAGTGGACCGGAGAGAGGAACAGGTAAGTAGCATTGTTTTTTTTATGTTTCTATCTTCCCCTGGGTCTCCAATCATTACACTCTGGGGTCTGAAAAGACTCCAGAGTATAATAATTGTTCATGGGTGGTCCACAATGGGACATAATACTGTGTTCAGGGGCCACTATGGGGAATAATACTGTGTGCAGGGTCCACTATGGGGCATAATACTGTGTGCAGGGGACACTATGCGGCATAATACTGTGTGCAGGGGCCACTATGGTGCATGATAGTGTGTGCAGGAATGCGTTTTTTGGGGGGGGGTTGGAGGGGGCGGTCTGGGGGAGGGCAGTTTGGGGCAGCGGTTTTGGGGGGGGGGCATGTCAAATGTTCGCCTTGGGGTCCAGCCATTCCTAGTTACGCCACTGCTAGGGGGTCTTAAGCCCCAGGGGGTCTGATCACTAAAGCACTGCGTTACAATTCTAATGTATTGCAATGCATTGCAAAATGACAGCACTTCTATTACAGACTGCTTATAGCCTCCGGCTGTCATATTAACAGAGCATCAGCCCTAGGATCTCACTCCTGGAGCCGTTGATCCATGCGCCACCAGGAAAATGGTGCATCGATCAGCTGTGACTGAGGTTTTGGTGAGAAAGATAATGCCTGTGATCAGGTTCTCCACTGTATAATACAGTCGAGACAAGCCATATTTAAATACCCAACATCCTACTACAGCAGATTTCAGGAAAGGGTTAATATTAGGATTCCTTGGGAATTTCTAGGTTGATAATATCATCAATTTTACCACCACCACTACTATAACCATCACTATTATGGCTACTAGTACTGTAATACCAAAGTCTCCGCTTCTTTCAACAATAAAAGTGCATATTTATAAAGTTTAACTTGACTTTCTGCAGTAAAAGACAACATAGGGGCCACTATGGGGAATAATACTGTGTGCAGGGTCCACTATGGGGCATAATACTGACAAAAGACAATAAAACCGATTGAAAAGCCATTGAAAAATTTGAGCTAAAGGTCTTTTTCCTGGACTTATTAAATGGTAAATTCTCTTTAAGATAGCTCATCAATTGAAGATCAGCAGGAACCCCTGCCGCACTGGCACTACCTTTAAACTTTGCTACATTTGTACATGCTATAACAGCAATATCTACCTCTCTGATAACACCATTACTGCTACTACAACTATTACTACTAATACTAATAGTACTGCTACTACTGCTGCAGCCACAGCGCTCACTTTATAGGCCAAGTGACTTCACGTTCATCACGCTTTTGTCTTATATACAAAAGCACAAATGAGCAAAAAAACAATTCTTGATTTCTCTCAGATCATGAAATCAATACACATAAGCATTGATCCTCAAATACAAAATAAATAAAACTTAACATTTAATAGTCGTCTAAAACTTAGTCAACCCCAATATTGGATGGTGTAGTAGAAAAGAAAAAATGGAAAATTCTTACCAGTTCCACATAATATCCAGGGGCAGTGGGAACAAAATGGGTACAGGAGAATAACCCTGTCACCCCAACAAATTAGCCCCCGCCCTAATAAGGGCGGTCCCACAGCTGGCCCTAGTGTGGGGAGAGCTCCTGACAATCTTATAGTCTTACAGTAAGTCTCACTACTGTGAGACTGTCAGGAGCTCCCCTGCGCTCGGGGTGGAAGCTCTGCAACATGTGGATCACTGAGTCCATCTCCTAACTATCCCCTGAGGAGCACCATTGTTAGGGATGTGAAACGCGTCGCAAAGGAGACATTAAAAGGGTTTTTTAGCAGCATGATTACTATTACTATAACTATTACAACTACTATTACTACTGCTACTACTACTACTGCCACTACTACTTCCACTACTGCTGCTACTACTATTACTACTGCAGCTGTTGCTACTACTATTACTACTAGTACTACCACTACTGCTACTACTATTACTACTGCTGCTGCTGCTACTACTACTGCTACTACTGCTGCCACTACTACTACAACTACTGCTGCCACTACTATTACTACTACTGATGCTGCTGTTGCTACTACTGCTACTACTACTACTACCACTACTACTGCTACTACTACTGCCACTACTACTACCACTACTGCTGCTACTACCATTACTACTGCTGCTGTTGCTACTACTATTACTGCTACTACTATTACTACTGCTGCTGTTGCTACTACTAATACTACTACTACTGCTGCTACTACTACTACTGCTGCCACTACTACTACAACTAATGCTGCCACTACTATTACTAGTACTACTGCTGCTGCTACTACTACTGCTGCCACTACTACTACAACTACTGATGCTGCTGTTGCTACTACTACTACTACTGCTACTATTACTACTACCACTACTGCTGCTACTACTATTACTACCGCTGCTGCTGCTACTACTACTGCTACTACTACTACAACTACTGCTGCCACTACTACTACAACTACTGCTGCCACTACTATTACTACTACTGCTGCCACTACTATTACTACTACTGCTGCCACTACTATTACTACTACTGCTGCTACTACTACTACTACTACTGCTGCCACTACTATTACTACTACTGCTACTACTATTACTACTACTACTACTGCTACTACTACTACAACTACTGCTGCCACTACTACTACAACTACTGCTGCCACTACTATTACTACTACTGCCGCCACTACTATTACTACTACTGCTGCCACTACTATTACTACTACTGCTACTACTACTATTACTACTACTGCTACTACTACTACTACTACTACTACTACTGCTACTACTACTACAACTACTGCTGCCACTACTACTACAACTACTGCTGCCACTACTATTACTACTACTGCTGCCACTACTATTACTACTACTGCTGCCACTACTATTACTACTACTGCTGCTACTACTATTACTACTACTGCTGCTACTACTACTACTACTACTACTGCTGCTGCTACTACAACTACTGCTGCCACTACTACTACAACTACTGCTGCCACTACTATTACTACTACTGCTGCTACTACTACTACTACTGCTGCCACTACTATTACTACTACTGCTGCTACTACTACTACTACCACTACTGCTGCTACTACTATTACTACTGATGCTGTTGCTACTACTATTACTACTAGTACTACCACTACTGCTACTACTATTACTACTGCTGCTGCTGCTACTACTACTGCTACTACTGCTGCCACTACTACTACAACTACTGCTGCCACTACTACTACAACTACTGCTGCCACTACTATTACTACTACTGCTGCTACTACTACTACTACTGCTGCCACTACTATTACTACTACTGCTGCTACTACTACTACTACCACTACTGCTGCTACTACTATTACTACTGATGCTGTTGCTACTACTATTACTACTACCACTGTAGTAGTAGTATGAATATCTCTACTACTAGTATTACCTCAACTACAACTACCATTACTTGTACTATTTCTTCAGTAAATAATATAAATTATGATATTGTCTTCTCTCATTTCTTATAGATATAAGTGTTGGTAATAATAAGAGGGTCAGCAGCCCCCGTCAGCACCATAGTGAGGATTAATCAGTCCTCTTTTAAATGCTACTTTATTATGAACCTCGGCCACTCCATCATTTGAAATCAATATATGTAATAGAGTGAAAGTTACAAAGTGACGTCTTTCATCTTTTTAATAATTCAACATCAGCTAAAAATCTTCTTCTGCCAAGACATATTAAATGCTTCAGATTTAAGCAGCTCGATATCTCTAATAAAGAATTCATACTGATTACGTTCATGACAACCGGGCCCTTAAAGGTCACCATTGTCATGTTATGTTGGTGAGACACCACAGCAGCATTCAAAGGCTGTATGTCTTCTGATTCTATTTATAAAGAGAAAATGGTCTAAGGGTTGTAAATGGTTTAATACCGACATCCCTAGAGGGCTAGGGCAATTATGAGGTTAATGTCAACTTCTCTGGTAGTTTAAGTCCAGATGTGGTCAGTGTATGTGCTTGGTGGTATTGAAGAGGTCAAAACCAATGACTCTGGCAATGTTTATTAGGACCTCAGCATTCTATTATAGATTTATTCTAGTCTTCTAGGATTGCTCCTGCACTGTCTTAGAGGCATTCTTGTACTATTTATAAGGGGTATTAGGACATTTTATAGATTTATAAGTTTGTTGTTATTTTGTTTTATCAATTTTGTTTTTATTAAAGTTTTTTCATGTAAAAACAAGGCCTGATGTTATTCACAATAAGAGCTCTAATGGAAGACAGGTGGGAATGGTTTAGAAGAGGAAACAAGAACAGAATACAGAAGAAACAGATGGATGAATAAAACACCACAAATGACAATCAAAGGTGACATTCAATACAATAGTAATCCAAAGATTACATATTCCCCTAAATTTATCACTAGTATTACAAGGAAGGGTCATCAGGTGCTCCATAGACCGGAGGTCCTTGATCCAGGTACAGAGATCCGTCTGGGTTGGCGGAGTCTGTCTCCACCAGAACAGTTATCAAACACACTAGCTGTCATAAGGACATGGAGGAGCAGTCTGGCACCTGTCCTCCTCACCGCTTCAGATGGGAAATTTAGGAGGTATTGCATGGTTTATTGGGACACTAATGTATGACTTTGAAAAGTACTCTGATACTGTGTGTTAAGGCTATGTGGCACATTTAAAGTAGCATGGTGGCACTATTTGTTGGGGCACTCTGTCATTATTTACATAGGCAATATGACACTGTTTATTGGGGCACTATGGCATTGTTTATATAGGCACCCTGGCATTGTTAATAGGGACGCAAAGGTATTGTCTGGAGAGGTATTCTGCCATTGTTTATAGGACACTGTTTAGGCAATCTGTCACTGTAAAGGGTACCTCTGGCACTTAATGAAGATACTGTGCCACTGTTTTATAGGGATTGGGCTGAGGCTTAGTGGCCAAAATTTGAAGGCAAGGCTTTCTCACAAAACTTCTATTTCATGCCAAATCTAAAACTTCATCGAAAACAAAATATGGGAATTGTACACCATGTCTGCATACAGATGTACCCACCTTCAATATATTCAATATACAGTGGGGAAAAAAAGTATTTAGAAAGCCACCAATTGTGCAAGTTCTCCCACTTAAAAGATGAGGCCGGCCTGTAATTGTCATCATAGGTAGACCTCAACTATGAGAGACAAAATGAGAAAACATATCTAGAAAATCACATTGTCTGATTTTTTTAAGAATTTATTTGCAAATTATGGTGGAAAATAAGTATTTGGTCACCTACAAACAAGCAAGATTTCTGGCTCTCACAGACCTGTAACTTCTTCTTTAAGAGGCTCCTCTGTCCTCCACTCATTACCTGTAGTAATGGCTCCTGTTTGACATTGTTATCAGTATAAAAGACACCTGTCCACAACCTCAAACAGTCACACTCCAAACTCCACTATGGCGAAGACCAGAGAGCTGTGGAAGGACACCAGAAACAAATTGTAGACACCAGGCTGGGAAGACTGAATCTGCAATAGGCAAGCAGCTTGGTGTGAAGAAATCAACTGTGGGAGCAATAATTAGAAAATGGAAGACATACAAGACCACTGATAATCTCCCTCGATCAGGGGCTCCACGCAAGATCTCACCCCCGTGGGGTCAAAATGATCACAAGAACGGTGAGCAAAAATCCCAGAATCACATGGGGGGACCTAGTGAATGACCTGCAGAAAGCTGGGACTAATGTAACAAAGGCTACCGTCAGTAACACACTACTCCGCCAGGGACTCAGATCCTGCAGTGCCAGACGTGTCCCCCTACTTAAGCCAGTACATATCCGGGTCCGTCTGAAGTTTGCTAGAGAGCATTTTGGATGTTCCAGAAGAGTATTGGGAGAATATCAGTTGGTCAGATGAAACCAAAGTAGAACTGGTTGGTAGAAACACAACTCGTCATGTTTGGAGGAGAGTGAATGCTGAGTTGCATCCAAAGAACACCATACCTACTGTGAAGCATGGGGGTGGCAACATCATGCTTTGGGGCTGTTTCTCTGCAAAGGGACCAGGATGACAGATCCATGTACATGAAATAATGAATGGGGCCATGTATCGTGAGATTTTGAGTGCAAACCTCCTACCATCAGCAAGGGCAATGAAGATGAAACGTGGCTGGGTCTTTCACCATGACAATGATCCCAAGCACCCCGCCAGGGCAATGAAGGAGTGGCTTCATAAGAAGCATTTCAAGGTCCTGGAGTGGCCTAGCAAGTCTCCAGATCTCAACCCCATAGAAAACCTTTGGATGGAGTTGAAAGTCCATGTTGCCCAGCGACAGCCCCAAAACATCACTGCTCTAGAGGAGATATGCATGGAGGAATGGGCCAACATACCAGCAACAGTGTGTGCCAACCTTGTGAAGACTTACAGAAAACGTTTGACCTCTGTCATTGCCAACAAAGGATATATAACAAAGTATTGAGATGAACTTTTGTTACTGACCAAATACTTATTTTCCACCATAATTTGCAAATAAATTCTTAAAAAATCAGACAATGTGATTTTCTAGATATGTTTTCTCATTTTGTCTCTCATAGTTGAGGTCTACCTATGATGTCAATTACAGGCCGGCCTCATCTTTTTAAGTGGGAGAACTTGCACAATTGGTGGCTGACTAAATACTTTTTTTTCCCACTGTAGTCTCTCCACATACCAACAAAACCCTTGACAAGCTGTAATTCACAACATGACCACTAGGCACACAAAAACACACATCCCTTATATATCTACTAACAGAGTATAGCAAAATCATGTTTTTTCATATCTGGTCATCTCATGTTGCAAATCTTGGGATATGTTAAACCAAGAGAAAGGGTATGGAAGAACACATCTCTATGTGTGTAAACTATCACTAGACCCTCTCTTGGAAGTGAATCCCATCCCATAATTTGCTATGGGACCCATGATCACTTGTTATGACACTTACATGCAATTACCAATTATTAATGTAGTAAGTCTCATAGCTAAATCTCATATCATAACTTTCAGTATTTTATTTTATTTATTTTTTTAAGTAAAATACTTTATTATGATGATTTTCTTAATTTATGGTGATTATTTCAGCTATTTTACACCTCACTTGCATGTCTCTTTGTTAACATCTGTCATTCATAGACACTACAGAATAGTAAATTATTCCTGCCAGTTCAAGTAGCAGCCATTGAATAAGTGACTCAAAGCTGAAAAACCAATTGACATTTTGGTATACTTGAGTGACCTTCCTGTCAATGTTATACCATAAAGATTTCTGCACTTCACTTACATGCAGTGTGTAAAAATAGATTTATTTCTGAATGAACATAAAGACTTTAGAATAATTTTTAAAATAATAATAAGAATAATGATGATGATGATGATGAAATAATAATAATAATAATAATAAATTTAATAAAATTAGGCTATAGAACATCTGCAAAATCTGGACAATTGTTTTATTTAAAAAATGTTAAGCTTTTTTAAGAATTGGATACGGATAACAAGGGCTACAAAGCAACATGTGGTCAGACGATAGTGGAGCTGCCCAAATTACCTACAATATTCCACTTTGTGAAATATGGTTAGTTGTATCATAAGGCTTCAATTCAATGTCTGTAACAGGGCTTAACTTACAATACTATGGACTATTTATAATACTCGTGTCTTCAATGGCTTTAATAGCCATCGTGCGACTGCTACCTATACAAACCCCTAAGTATATGTACTATATGGATGAAAGTATTAGGACACCTACACATTACAGCTACAGGAGCTTTTATGAGGGCCTGCGTCTTAAGCCTTATTGGCATCGCAGTAGTGTTATTAATGGCTGTTTTGCATCTGTTCCATTCCATTTTTCAGTTTTTGATGGCAGAATGTCAACATTTGGCATCTGTTTTTAATGGGCCTTTAAAAAATTGAATGAATTTCATTGGTCTATCATTTACTCATAGATTGTAAGCTCTTGCGAGCAGGGCCCTCAGTCCCAGTGTGTGAATTGACTATTTCTTTGTAATGTATCTTTTTTGTCAGTAATTGAACCCTACAAATTGTACAGTGCTGCGGAATATGTTGGCGCTATATAAATAAAATGTATTATTATTATTATTATGACCCAGCCCACTGATCCATTGTTAAGGGATGTTACTTGGATGTCAATCCATTTTACATCAGTTAAAAACGGATCTATTGATTCTATTGTCCATGCGTCTATCAAAATGGACAAAGATAAAGAGCATCCATCTTTTTTTAACTGACATTGTTTCTGTCTGGCAGAAAAGCAGAATATACGTGAATATACTCTTTTATTCTCATTGGGACTGATGTATTATGCCTTGTATGCCAGTTTTTTAGCATACAAGGTATAAAAAGTTACATTTTTTTTGCATGAAATATGGTTTGTGCAAAAAATTTTGACTTTTTTTTTTTACTCTGTGCTGTCTTCCCCACTCTCCTGAAAAGGGAGACATAGCAAGGATGTGCAGGAGGAAGGGACATCGGCCAAATTTATCACCATTAATGCCAAAAATCTGGCAAAAAATGATAGGGGAAATGTATACCAGCTACGAGCTGGGTTACATTTCCCCCATTATACACAGCCTGGCAAAGGGTACACCTCTTCTATGAGGACTTGCAGATGTGTGCCTCATCATATATGAGACACACCCCGCTGGCTCTGGAGCTATGAAGACTGGCGTTAGTGTGTTGAGTTTTATACACCTGTAGCAATGGGAATGAGTGAACTACCTGAATTAAGAGTTGGGAGCCCATACTTGTCTCTATGGGGTGTATCTTATTCAGAAGTGACTGCTAAGATTGTCTTTCTCCTGATCTTTGATGCCTTGTTCACACAGTTTTATTCACCATCTACAGTCTTTATCTGACATTTCTAATTGTAATTTCTGATAAATGTACCTTTTTAGTGAAAACAAATACTTTGACACCGAATTGAACCAGCAGAGCTTAAGCGTAAAGCATTATGTTGGCACGGAGCAGGCAAAGCATCTGATGAGACAGGAGGTGAATTACATGCATTAAATAGTTGCTAAATATACAGTATATACAGTATATAGGTAGTACCTATTGGTAAAATGTTTTTAACCCCTTAATGACCGGGCCATTTTTTGTTTTTGCATTTTCGTTTTTCCCTCCCCACATTCCAAGAGCCATAACTTTTTCATTTTTCAGTTCACAGAGTCACATGATGGCTTATTGTTTGCGAAACAAATTGTACTTTGTAATGTCACTATTCAATATTCTGTGCAATGTACTGGGAAGCTGGAAAAAAAATTCAGAATGAGGTGCAATTGGAGAAAAACTGCATTTGCGCCAAATTCATATGGGTTTAATTTTGACACCATTCACTGTGTGGTAAAAATGACATGTTATCTGTATTCTGTGGGTCAGTACGAACACGGCGATACCAAATTTATATAGTATTTGTAATGTTTTGATACCTTTTAAAAAATTAAAAACTTTGCTAAATAGAAAAAAAAAATTTTGCATCGCCATATTGTGTCACCTGTAACTTTTTCATATTTATATGTATGGAGATGGGTAAGGTGTCTTTTTATGCGGGACAACATGACATTTTTATTGATACCACTTGGGGAAAGATCTGATGGTATGATCACTTTTTATTCAATTTTTTATAGGAGACAAAGTGTTGAAAAAAACGCTATTTGGCCATTTTGATTTTTTTTCCCGCTACGCCGTTCACCGCATGGGATAAATATTTTAATATTTTAATAGTTCGGGCATTTTGGAGCGCGGGGATACCTAATGTGTTTATGTTTACTTTTGTTTATTTACTTTTATATCTGATCTAGGGAAAGGGGGGTGATTTGAACTTTTGTGTTTTTTTTAATTTTTACATACTTTTAAAAACTTTTTTTTTTATACTTTTACTTGTATGATCAGACTCCCTAGGGACCTTGAAACCTAGGGAGTCTGATCGATCATACTATTCACTGCGATACTACTGTATCGCAGTGAATAGCAAAATGCCTTCACTGCTATTAGACGATGCCTCTGGCATCGTGTAATAGCTATACTGAAATGACAGGCCTGGGAGCCTTCAATAGGCTCCCGGCTGTCATGGCAACCAAGCGCCGCCCTCCGATGACGTTCCGGAGGGCGGCGATGAGGTAAAAATGGCGGCGTCCTTGTCGGCTCTGCAATTTAGACGCCGCGGTCGCGTTTGACCGCGGCATCTAAAGGGTTAACAGCCGCGATCGGTGCAGGCACCAATCGCTGCTGTTAGCTGCGGGTCCTGGCTGTATTATACAGCCGGCACCCGCGGTATAGGAGAGCGCTCAGCTCCTGAGCGCTCTCCATACATCGTCATGCGACTCAGGACGTACTATTACGCCCTGCGTCGTTAAGGGGTTAATAACACAACTACCACAGCTACTGAAATGACTTTTAATGTTAAGTCACTTGTTAGAGTTAACATTCTGATTAAAGTTATTAATCTTTATAGAAATCAGAGATCCATTGTTTGATACAGAGATCCAAATTTCCTTTATTGGCATATAGATAAACGAAAATGAAAATTTGGCTACCTGCTTCCACTACCCTTGCATAATTATAAGATAAAGTGCAGCCACCACTAGAGGGAGAAGTTTACTTAAAGAGGACCTTTCATCACCTGCACCAATTCAAGTTCTTAGCATCTGTTAATAGTTGCCGCTCCACTGATTCCAGCACAGTTGGAATTTCCTCTCTAGCCCCCACCATTCCTGACCAAAAAGTGCAGTTAGTTTTGGTGCCTATGTGTTATTTAAATTCTGTAATATCAGAAGGTTGGTGTCAGGCAGGGGGTGTGATTCAGAGGTCCTATCCGAGGCAGCCAGTTTCAGAGCACAGAATCACATCCCTTGCCTGCTCCTGCCTGACACCGCCCTCCTGACAGCAGAGAGGCTAAATAGCATATCAGGCACCAAAACTAACAGCATACAGTACAGACCAAAAGTTTGGACACACCTTCTCATTCCAAGAGTTTTCTGTATTTTCATGACTATAAAAATTGTAGATTCATACTGAAGGCATCAAAACTATGAATTAACACATGTGGAATTATATACTTAACAAAAAAGTGTGAAACAACTGAAAATATATTCTAGGTTCTTCAAAGTAGCCACCTTTTGCTTTGATTACTGCTTTGCACACGCTTGGCATTCTCTTGATGAGCTTCAAGAGGTAGTCACCTGAAATGGTCTTCCAACAGTCTTGAAGGAGTTCCCAGAGATGCTTAGCACTTGTTGGCCCTTTTGCCTTCACTCTGCGGTCCAGCTCACCCCAAACCATCTCGATTGGGTTCAGGTCATCTGGCGTAGCACCCCATCACTCTCTTTCTTGGTCAAATAGCCCTTACACAGTCTGGAGGTGTGTTTGGAGTCATTGTCCTGTTGAAAAATAAATGATGGTCCAACTAAACGCAAACCGGATGGAATAGCATGCCGCTGCAAGATGCTGTGGTAACCATGCTGGTTCAGTATTCCTTCAATTTTGAATAAATCCCCAACAGTGTCACCAGCAAAACACCCCCACACCATCACACCTCCTCCTCCCTGCTTCACGGTGGGAACCAGGCATGTAGAGTCCATTCGTTCACCTTTTCTGCGTCGCACAAAGACACGGTGGTTGGAACCAAAGATCTCAAATTTGGACTCATCAGACCAAAGTACAGATTTCCACAGGTCTAATGTCCATTCCTTGTGTACTTTAGCCCAAACAAGTCTCTTCTGCTTGTTGCCTGTCCTTAGCAGTGGTTTCCTAGCAGCTATTTTACCATGAAGGCCTGCTGCACACAGTCTCCTCTTAACAGTTGTTGTAGAGATGTGTCTGCTGCTAGAACTCTGTGTGGCATTGACCTGGTCTCTCATCTGAGCTGCTGTTAACCTGCGATTTCTGAGGCTGGTGACTCGGATGAACTTATCCTCCGCAGCAGAGGTGACTCTTGGTCTTCCTTTCCTGGGGCGGTCCTCATGTTAGCCAGTTTCTTTGTAGCGCTTGATGGTTTTGGCCACTGCACTTGGGGACACTTTGAAAGTTTTCCCAATTTTTCGGACTGACTGACCTACCTTCATTTCTTAAAGTAATGATGGCCACTCGTTTTTCTTTACTTGGCTGCTTTTTTCTTGCCATAATACAAATTCTAACACTCCATTCAGTAGGACTATCAGCTGTGTATCCACCTGACTTCTGAGCAACACAACTGATGGTCCCAACACCATTTATAAGGCAAGAAATCCCACTTATTAAACCTGACAGGGCACACCTGTGAAGTGAAAACCATTTCAGGTGACTACCTCTTGAAGCTCATCAAGAGAATGCCAAGAGTGTGCAAAGCAGTAATCAAAGCAAAAGGTGGCTACTTTGAAGAACCTAGAATATATTTTCAGTTGTTTCACACTTTTTTTGTTAAGTATATAATTCCACATGTGTTAATTCATAGCTTTGATGCCTTCAGTGTGAATCTACAATTTTTATAGTCATGAAAATACAGAAAACTCTTGGAATGAGAAGGTGTGTCCAAACTTTTGGTCTGTACTGTAGATTGCTTGGGAACGGCACTTTTGAGAAACTCAGACATTATTTCCTTATCATTGCCAGGTTATCTTCTCAAGTATGTAGTGTCCCTGTCTGATAATCCGTCCACAATAAGGACATCATGACAAGTTCCGGACCATAGTAAGTTCCGGCATTCATGGTCTTATCAATTGACAAGCGATCAAGATAAAAAACTGTCACCAATTAAGATAGGTTAGATAAAACGCTCCAAAATTTTTAACTAAATGGAAAAAAATGTTTAACTTTTACTTATCTACAGATTTACATAAGGTCTACTTATTTACATATGTTCCTTGTAAATCCCCTCTAATACTGCTTTATTATTGAGTACATTGTGCATACAGTATGCAGTAAACTCCTGCTCTCCCTCTAGTGGTGACTGCAGGCAGACAGAATGTTATTTCTATGTTATTTCTGTAATTTTATAACTATTCAGGAATTTTAGAGCCTTGAAAAATGGAACTGTGAGAAAGTAATGAATGTAGAATATTTGACCTCGTGAGTTAAAAAAAATGTTGCTGAAGGTGGACATTCACATTTCTGAATTACTTGTGTTATAGTAAAGCTGCTCTTATAGCCTAAAGTTATAGAGATTACACAGTGTTCTTTATGTAGGAGATTTCTGCTCATCAGTTCTCCTTGAGCTTCCTTCATAGCATCAGAATTATGTAAGCAAGCCCTTCCAGAAGATAAGCTGCTATTTACTTTATGTATTTGGAGGCAGTGAATAATAAAATGCAGCAATATCACACAATGCAATTGCCTTTAAAGTAAGGGTTTATCTTCATCTAATACGATATACAATATTCCATAGCATGTACAGTAATAAAACTACAAAATACGCTTTATCAAACATCGTTTCTTCTTTTCACCGCATGCATGCCGTCTGGCTTTTATCCACACAAATTGACTACTAATATGCGTGAAGCACAAAGAGATTATCAGGATAAATATGAGTGGAATGGAAAATATTTGGTGCATTTCATATTTGCTACTATAAATTAAGTATAGGAGCAAATACAACTCAAAAATATGCTCCAGGATTACAAAAAAAGAGTCTGTTTTTCAGTAGCAATATCACTCTTGTTCATGGGCTGTGTCTGGTTTTGCAGGTCAGCCTCAAGCATATGAGTTGGACCAAGCTGCAATACTGAACGTGGCCTGTAAACGAGAGTGGCACTGTTTTTAGGGAAAAAATACCTTTGCTTTTTTCAGATGTAGCAAACTTTAACAAGTTAAATAAAGAGTTGCAATAAATTTTAACTTGGCTTGGCTGTAACAGCTAACACCCTGCTCCATAACCGATCGGGGGTTTTAACACCTTGGATGCCGCAGTCAAACATTCCGTCAGCGCTCGCGAAGGGGTTAAAGGGCTGTGACATCACAGGGCTGGCTGCTGATTGGCTGCACGCTTGGCATTGTGGGTCATCCCGTGTTCCCAGAGTTCCTTGCCCCATGTCCTAACATGTGCAGCAGCCATTTTGAACAAAATGCAATTCGTTACCACAAAGTGTGAGGAAATCAGGATTAGATGCAAATTGAATATTTCCTGAAATTCAGATCGAATTCCACTTCGTCAGCTTCAATTCGCTCATTTCTACCTGTGATATTCTAGAGCACTCTTTGATTTCAATGAAAACGAAGAGCTGAAAGAATACTAAGCGGAGATAGTTAAAGGGGTTGTCCAGGATAAAATCAAAATTAACCCCTAAACTAAACCCCCTCCACCCACCAAACTTCTAATTTACTATGTTTAAAAAAAAAAATTATAATTACCCATATCCCTGGGATGGTCATGTGACCGCCCCAGGCATGTTTTCTGTATGAGACGATAACCCGGCCACATTACAGAAAACATGGCTGGATTTTAGAGTATAGAACGTTTCTGCATTCATTGTTGTATTCATAGGCAACCTATCAAGACAACAGACTTTTAATATAATTAACCTCTTAGGATCATGCACACAAACAAGTGTGCCATCCAATACTCCTCAGAGGGGGGCGTCTGATAGTCTGTTTCGTTCCGATGAACATAGAGCAGGTCCTATCCTGCTCTGTCTCATCAGAATGGAAGGGATCAGAAGCCCCATAGAGGTAAGCACTTCACGGAATGCACTTGGGTGACACTTTGATGTCACTCCAAGTGTCACCTGAGTGCATTCCGCTGCAAAATCAGAATCATGAACCTTTGACAGAAGAGATCAGCCATGTCCCTGCCACCTCCTTTTCTATCTGGTGTAATACAACAGGCTACAGCAGGAGCTCTTCCTCTACCTTGTTTGCAGTAGAACAAAGAGATTGTTACCTCCTTAATACAATTTGACTTACCTTAGCTCACATTGGTCCAGTGGTGATTGTGTCTTTACTGCCAAAACTTCTCGCAGGCCCTAGGGTGTAACATTGTTGAAGGGCAAGCACTGGTGTGGATGATGGTGGTTGCATTTCCCTTGCAGCACGCCCTGTTGGTGGTCTCCTGACTGGTGGAAGTTGTGGTGCCCTCCATGTTAGATGCAATAATGAGCTATAGGTCATGGCATTTTTAGTTCAGCAATCAAATGGTTACAGCAGCATTTCCAGTTACAGGAGGACTGTGGAGGCACAGTCTCCTATAAGTTATAGAATCCACTTACAGGCTTTTTCTATACGCAGGAGTGAAATTTGTTCCTCCCTCTCTATGGTTCTCAAATCAGAACAGGTACAGGTTATGATTGGTGACACCTTGTCTGTGATTGGGCCATAGTGGTCACCAGGGGCACTAATGTCACTCAGGAGGTCAGCAAAGGCAGGAAGATGCCAGAAGAGAAGACTGGATGCTGTGGCAGTGCCCCTAAGAGGTGAGGAGAGCTGCTTATTACTTTTCCCCACCTCTCTGGGATATCTGATTATTATACTCTTCGGACTTAAGAGACCCTAGAGTATAAACAATTTGTGGGCGGCAAAGCCCAAAAATCTTGAGTTTGGTGGAACCCAAAGGTTTTGGAACACTTTTAATGAAACCAGTTTGTTACAAGCTGGTTTACTCATCCCTATATACAGGTTATCACTAGTTAGAAGTGGAGATCTTCTTTCACCAAACAAAAGGTCAAATTCTGCAAGATTCATTGGGGACCAATGGCGTGGGGCAGCTTGTTTCTAACTTGCCTAAGGCCCTATTCATACAAGCGTGTTCTGCCTTTTAAATACAGTCTGCGTGTGGACTGACCATGGCTCTCTGTCATAGTGAGATACGATGTAGTGAACTCCAGAATGGCTGTTGCACTAAAGTACAGAACTAAAGCTGTCAGTTCGGTATATAAACCAAGCAGTCCTTCAGGAGCTCACTGCATCATAACTGACTATGATGTAATGAGTTCTATTCACATGCCCATATTTAGTCTCGGAAATTCATCCCACACACAGATCGTGTTTCATGGATTGAACACTGTCATGTGAATAAGGCCTAACTGACACTAAGGCTGGATTCACACCTGCACTTGCCCATCTGGGGATTCTGTCCCCCATTTAGACCCCCATTCCTGCAAGCAGGAATTTTCTGTCCGAAGTCTATGAGGTCTGAGGGTAACTGCTTTTTAAGTAGATTGGATTTCTGTTTTTCGGGTCCCCAAGCAGACCCAAAGAGCAGAAACGCGAGCGCAGGTGTGAACCTAGCATAAGATAGAGAGCACAACTGCTCCCTAACTGATCTGGGCTCAATCCTGACTAACTGCTTCACTCTGTTTAAGGGATTGCTAAGCTATTCCCTATTCTCCTCTCACCTTCTAGAAGCTCATGTTTCATAGATATCATTATAGACATTATTACAGCATGAAAATGGATTTTCCTTTCTTTAAGGCACAGGGCAAAATCCTGTAAAACAATGTAAAATATTCAGCAATATAAGTCCACATAAACAACAACACCACATAAGTACAATGTAATAAGTATGGGAAGGGGGTGACCCATAGGTCTACATACTGCAGGAGCTGTATAAACCAAACTTTAGAAGATTTTCCTTAAAACTATTCAACAAGATGCATTTTTACAACACTTTAGATCTGGATTTGGAATTTTAATTCTAGTAAAGTTGGATATATCCTTTACATAATTTCAAAAACTATGTACTTTGTAATAGGGGTTATATTTCAACATGATAAACTGTGTGGCAAACATCACTGAGATTCTTCTCATAACTAAATCATTATTTCAACCTTAACATTTATTTGCGCATTTCCATAAAATGTGGTAAATGTTCATTGGAATCATTGCCATTTTTATTCAGACCTTAAAACTAATAGTTTCCTTGAGTTTTTCAATTAATAATGAGGATGTAACCATAGCAACGACGTTGTAAACATGGGAAGAATAGTGTATTGACATCTATTAATATAATAACTGTTGTTTGTTCCCTTAAAAGGACCCTGTGACATAGAAAAGTCAATGTAATCTGTAGGCACCATGTTATATAGAGCAGAAGCAGATTAATAGAAAGTGGTCCCTCGAGGTACAATATTACTTGGTTTCGAGATGACCATTGTAAGTTGAGACTGTAACCCTGGAAAACAGCTAATTGGTTCCCCCAAATGTGAAGATTAAAGAAAAATTTTTAGAGTTGACCCGAACCCGACAACTTCAGAAGTTCGTCACTCACAAACCACTATTTACTTTGGCATCTCCTCTGATATAAGTGGAGGTATGGAACCATAATAAACAGTTGTACTCACATTCCCTCACCTCTCCTGGACATCCTTGCAACATCTGGTACTCCCTTGGTGTCCTTTTACAGCCTCTTCTGGCCTTTTAGGTGACATCATGTGGGGACTGTTGAAGTCTGTGATTGGGTCTCAGCAGTCACATGGGCAAGCCAACATCATGCCACTTTAATGCAAGCTTTCTTGACTTCTGAACGTAGAAAGAGCAGAGATTTCAATGAATTAATGAAAAATTATACTGCATTTTTCCCCCACAAAATTATACATCTGCTCATCTCCTTCTGTTCTTTAACATGTTGCCTGCAGATTGGCAGTTTTTTCCATGCAACTGGTTCCCTTTAAATATGATCTGTCAGCTATCCTCTGGTATAATATAGAGAATCTAATAGCACTATTGTGAGGTATAGTATAGAGGATCTATCAACAATCCTGTATGTTGTAGTATAGGGCTGTGGTCCTCAACCTGTGGTACGTGTACCCCTGGTGGTATGCCACGCTGTCTTGGGGTTCAGCACTCACAAACTACTATTATACTTTGGCTTTCATCAGACCCACAGAGTATAATTGGCGGAGGCCCAGGGGAGGTGAGCAAACATAACAAACATTGTTACTCACCTCTCCTGGGGTTTGGAACAGGGTCTGTGTCCTGTTTTGCCCTCTTCCCGACCTCCTCAGTGACCGTGATGGGCACTGTGGGGACTATTTTATTATATGTGAGAGACAGTGTGGGGGGTCATTATTTTACAAGGGAGACTATTGTACTGTGTTCCAAATTATTATGCAAATTACATTTTATTCTGATTTTCCCAAATGGTCGATTTCAACCATTGGATTATAAATCAAGTTTTATTGGACAAAGCTCCCAATGATAACACTTTTTTCACAAATTAGAAAATCAAAATCCACCTTTCCAAATTATTCTACACAACAGAGTTTCTAAACATTTTATTGCAACATTAAGAATTCCCATTTACTGAAATCAAAAGCTATTTCAATCAAAAACATCTTAACAGGCCAAGTTACATGTTAACATAGAAGCCCATCTTTGATATCACTTTCTTCCATCCATTGAACTTTGAGTGAGTTTTTGGATAGTTTCTGCTTGAATTTCTTGGCAGGATGTCAGAATAACCTCCCAGAGCTGATGATTTGATGTGAACTGCCTCACACTCTCATATCTTTTGCTTGAGGATACTCCAAAGGTTCTCAATAAGGTTTAGGTCAGGGGACGATGGTGGCCACACCATAAGTTTCTTTCCTTTTATGTCCATAGCAGCCAATGACTCAGAAGTATTCTTTGCTGGATGAGATGGTGCAATAAGATGATTTTTGCATGACACGTTTCTTATTTTTGCATCATGGAACAAAGTGGTCAGTCAGAAACTACATATACTTTGCAGAGATCATTTTAACACTTTCAGGGACCCTAAAGGGGCCTACCAGCTCTCTCCCCATGATTCTGGCCCAAAACATGACTCTGCCAATTCTTTGCTGATGACAGTCTTGTTGGGACATGGTGACCATCCACTACTACTGGACCATACAGGATTGCATGGCACTCATCAGTAAACTAGACTGTTTCAAAATTAGTCTTCATGTATGTCTGGGCCTACTGCAACCATTTCTTCTTGTGAGCACTGTTTAGTGGTGGCCAAATAGTAGGTTTATGCACAACTACAAGTCTCTGGAGGATTCTACATCTTGAGGTTTGTGGGACTCCAGAGGCACCAGCAGCTTCAAATACCTGTTTGCTGCTTTGTAACTGTATTTTAGCAGCTGCTCTTTTAATTCAATTAATTTGTCTGGCAGAAACCTTCCTCATTATGCCTTTATCTGCACAAACCCATCTGTGCTCTGAATCAGCCACAAATCTCTTCACAGTATGATGATTATGCTTAAGTTTTCGTGAAATAGCTAATGTTTTCATACCTTGTTAAAGGCATTACCCTATCTGATGCTTTTCAGCAGCAGAGAGATCGTTTTTCTTTCCCATATTGCTTGAAACCTGTGGCCTGCTTAATAATGTGGAACATCCATCTTAAGTAGGTTTCCTTTAATTGGGCTCACCTGCCCTCTTTTTTTGGGGGGGCCCCTTTTGGCGGTGGGGGTTTTTGCGCGGGGGGCTGGGGGGCTTTCTCCTTGGGGGGGCGCTGTTTGTGGTATTGGGGGTCAGCCCCCCCCCCCCTCTTTTTGGCGGGGCGCCCCTTTTGGGCGGGCGGGCTAGAGGATCTGTCATCTCTCCTGTGTGGTGTAGTATAGAGGATCTGTCATCTCTCCTGTGTGGTGTAGTATAGAGGATCTGTCATCTCTCCTGTGTGGTGTAGTATAGAGGATCTGTCATCTCTCCTGTGTGGTGTAGTATAGAGAGGACTCTGTCATCTCTCCTGTGTGGTGTAGTATAAGAGGATCTGTCATCTCTCCTGTGTGGTGTAGTATAGAGGATCTGTCAGCTCTCCTGTGTGGTGTAGTATAGGAGGATCTGTCTCCTCTCCTGTGTGGTGTAGTATAGAGGATCTGTCATCTCTCCTGTGGTGGTGGTATAGAGGATCTGTCATCTCTCCTGTGTGGTGTAGTATAGAGGATCTGTCATCTCTCCTATGTGGTGTAGTATACAGAGGATCTGTCATCTCTCCTGTGTGGTGTAGTATACAGAGGATCTGTCATCTCTCCTGTGTGGTGTAGTATATAGAGGATCTGTCATCTCTCCTGTGTGGTGTAGTATACAGAGGATCTGTCATCTCTGGCCTGTCCGTGGTGTAGTATACAGAGGATCTGTCATCTCTCCTGTGTGGTGTAGTATATAGAGGATCTGTCATCTCTCTCCTGGGTGGTGTAGTATAGAGGATCTGTCATCTCTCCTGGGTGGTGTAGTATAGAGGACCGTTCTTTTCTCCGTGGGTGCGGTATACAGGGATCTGTCATCTCTCCTGTGTGGTGTAGTATAGAGGATCTGTCATCTCTCCTGGGTGGTGTAGTATAGAGGATCTGTCATCTCTCCTGTGTGGTGCAGTATAGAGGATCTGTCATCTCTCCTGTGTGGTGTAGTATAGAGGATCTGTCATCTCTCCTGGGTGGTGTAGTATACGAGGATCTGTCATCTCTCCTGTGTGGTGTAGTATACGAGGATCTGTCATCTCTCCTGGGTGGTGTAGTATAGAGGATCTGTTATCTCTCCTGGGTGGTGCAGTATACGGGGATCTGTCATCTCTCCTGAGTGGTGTAGATATAGAGGATCTGTCATCTCTCCTGTGTGGTGTAGTATACAGGATCTGTCATATCTCCTGTGTGGTGTAGTATATGAGGATCTGTCATCTCTCCTGTGTGGTGTAGTATAAGAGGATCTGTCATCTCTCCTGTGTGGTGTAGTATAGAGAGGTTGTCCCCCGTATAGTATATAGAGGATCTGTCTCTCTCCTGTGTGGTGTAGTATATAGAGGATCTGTCATCTCTCCTGTGTGGTGGTAGTATACAGGATCTGTCTCTCCCGTGTGGTGTATAGTACAGGTCTGTCTGTCTCTCTCCTGTGTGGTGTAGATATAGAGGATCTGTCATCTCTCCTGTGTGGTGTAGTATAGAGGATCTGTCCTCTCTCCGTGTGTGGTGTAGTATAAGAGGATCTGTCCGCTCTCCTGTGTGGTGTAGTATAGAGGATCTGTCATCGCTTCCCTTTTCCCTTTCCCCCCCCTCCTCCCCCCCCCCCCCCCAAATGTTTGGGGGGTAAAACACCCCACCAGGGGGCCCATGGGGGGTTCTTCACAACAAGAGGCCCCCCTCGCTGTCCCCGGTATAGGGAACCTGTCCCCTCCTGTGTGGTGTAGTATATAGATTTTTTTGTTATAAGGGGTCCACCATCAGGTGAAGGTTTGAGCTGAAAACGTCCAATATTTGACGTATTTTTCGGATGATAAGACAAATTAGAAAAAATAATTCATTTTAATTTAACCTTCCCTGGTGGTCAAATGGAGTCAATGGGGTCAATGTCACTAATTAGTGAGGAGGCACTAAGGAGCTTTATACTATATGTGGGGGAACTAATTTGGCATTATACTGTGTGGGGCCATAACATGGCATTATACTGTGGGACAAATAACTGGGCATTATGCTGTGTGTGGGGGCATTATGGAGCTTTACACTGTGAATGGGGTTGTACTAATGTGGCATTATACTGTGTGGGGGTCAATAAAGAGCTTTATACTGTGTGAGGGGAAATAACATTTTACTATGTGGTTAGCATTAAGGAGCTTTTACACTGTGTTTATGGGGCACTAGGGAGCGTTATACTGTGGGGGCCCTAATGTTGCATTATACATTGTGTATGGGGACTAACATGACGTTATACTGTGTGGGGCAACTAATGTGGCATTATACTGAATATAGGGGCATTAAGGAACATTATACGGTGTGTGGGGAAACTAATGTGGAATTATACTGTGGGGGGACAATAAGGATCTTTATACTGTGTTGGTGTCAATAAGGAGCTTTATATCGTATGGAGTGGGTCACTAGTCATTAGTGACCCCCCACACAGTATAATGCCCCATTAGTGGCCCCCATGTTATAAAGAGCTAGTGGTGCCCTTCCCCCATGCTATATAGTTCCCCATTAATGCCCCACACACAGTATAATAATGTTCCAGCATGTCCCACACAGTGTAATCCCCTTTCAGCGGCAACAGGGATCGGCAATTGTCCCTGCTGTCTACACATAAGCAGGCGGCAGAGACGATTGGCAAGCTTTGCTGCCACTGATGTAAAGTGTCAGGACTTAGAAGACAACAGTTTGAAGAAGAATCTTTCTCCTGACTGCTGTCTTCTTGAAAGGGCCTGGTGGCAGGGGTCCAGACAACAGACGGCTGCAGTCCTGGTTCGGACCTCGGTCCACTAGATGAATATCCAGGTTATAGAGGATCTGTCATCTCTCCTGTGTGGAATAGTATAGAGGAACTATGAGCTCTCCTTTTGTCAAGCAGTTAGAGAGCTTTGAGATAATATACAATATTGTTCTCGCACAGAGACTTTTGTTGTCTTTGTCCACCCTTGATCTCCACCCATGGATCATAGACGTCCCTAGACAAAAGTAAATGTCAGATGTTCCAGGCAAGTAAAACTCATGACTAAAATGCAAATTTATCCTGCAAACTGAGCTCAAAGCTTCAAAAATGCTTTAGAGCCACAGCTTACTTTACAAAGCTTTACCGTAAGCACACAGCTCCATATAGAAACAATGGGCACTGTCATTCTATTTGTAAAATATTCACAGGAATAAAGGAAAAGACATTGACTGGTTCAGGCTAGTTAATATTCCATCCAGCTCATGCGGTAATCAGAGAGAGAGATGACGGTCAGGCTGCAATTGAACTGCTCTGGCCAGATAGGGGTTCTTAATAATGCAGAAGCAATTTAACAAAACTTTAAAATATACTCTTCCCTGCCAGCTAACTCAGCAACGGGAGAGACTTGCATGTAAGGGGAAATTAAAAGCTGCTCCGATAAACACAAACTATTTTTTGTGCCTCCCGAGAGAACTTAGTAAATTTAGAGGTCAAGAGTTGATAAAAAAACACACATGTACCATATCCATCCTGTGAGAAGAAGCTATGTTTGTCACTGTCTGAGAAATAAAACTAGAAACTTACAGTAAATGAGAAGTCTATAATTCCAAGAGAGCAGTGTACATAGGCAGGGTGCCATTGCCATTGGAAATATAAAGGAAGCGCTTATATTTCTCCCTTCTGCTCAATCCACTCCTGGCTTTGGCTAAAAAAAAACGCAGCAAAATCTGCAACAAAAAAAAAGCCGCTTTTCCACAATGTGGGGCCTTAAGGCTAAGGCTTTTCACAGAAAGTCCGCAGAGTTTTCTTCTATGGACGTTCTGTCCCTATTATACTTATATGGAAAACACCAGCGTTTTCATATAGGTATAATTGACAAGCTGAGATTTGCAAAACGCCAGCGTTTTTTAATTCACAGCATTTCCGTTGCGGATATTTTTCTGCAATATGTGGATGGGATTAGTCAGAATCCCATCCACTTTGTAGGTACTCTAAAACACGTCATTTTCACAACGTAGGGCCCGGCCATAAAGCTTTCTCCAGACAAATGATATTGATGACCCGTCTTTAGGATAAGTCATTAATATCAGATCGGTGGGAGTCGGACACCTGGGACCCCATACCGATCAACTGTTCTCACCAACCTCTATACGGAGAACAGATTTGGAAGCAGATAGTTCTGTTCTCTCTGTAGTGGTCATGCTGAGTTATTGTGGCTCAGGTCCAATACAAGTGAAGGGGAGCTGAACTGCATTAACTCAGCACAGCCACTACATGGAGAATTTTCTGCTTCTGGCTCTGTTCTCCTTATAGTGGGTGGAAAGAACAACTGACTGGTGGGGGTCCCAAGCCACCGATCTGATGCTAATGACCAATTCTATGCATAAGTCATCAATATGTTTGCCAGTTAGAGATGGACAAACCTCACTAGATTAATTTTGGCGAATATTTGTGAAGTTTGGCCCCCTGCTTTGTTTTGGTCGAAGTTGTTTGTGCACAAACTGTAAGTGCTGTTATTGTACTCATAATTTGTAGAGGCCCAGAGGAAGTGAGTAAAAATAAAGTGTTAGACTCATCTTACCTTGTGGTGTCCGGCGGTGACCTAGCGTTATGACATACGTGCACCCTATGTGACCACTGAGGCCCAATTACAGGTTTCAGTGGTCAGTCAGAAGCTGGAAAAGGCCTGAAGAGGACACTGAGAGACTGCTGAATACCCAGGAGATGAGAAGCAAGGGGAGTACAACACTGAGTTTTTCTTACTCACCTCTCCTGGCCCTCCGCTTATTATTCACTGTGGTCTGAGAGTATAACAGTGTTTGTGGTTAGGAAAACCCAAAAGTTTCAGGTCCTGTTGTACCCAAATTTTTTGGAAAATTTGGGTCAAATGTGATTCTAACCCAATAGGTTTGCTCATCATGGGGTGAGACAGGGAAGAAGATTCATGATACACAGTCTTTCGCTGACAGAAAAGAGATAATTACCTTTTAATGCCAAAAGTAGCTATATGCAGTCAAGAAGGGATTCTGCGGAGGAAGACTGTGACACAAAAAAGGGCCTGAATACTGTGTGGGCATACTGACAGGAGATGGGAGTGATGGGAAGCTTGTGTGCACAGAAATGTTATGATCACGTCTTTATGGTGGTCTGGGGGCAGATAGAGATGGAAAGGTAAATGTAAACGCTAAAATGTACAGAAGGGACATGGCTGACAGTTATAAGGAGAAGTTGCTCATGGTGGGCCAAGCTGATATTTAGCACCAGGGCCTGTGAGCCTTTAGTTATGTCACTTCCTCGAAAGATTTTCTTTAATCATCAATCTCCAAAATGTGTTATTATAGTATAAGACAAGATAAATAATCCACTTTTGTTCATTGCCCTATCATAGTATGTGGAATCTTTGTCAAGAGTCTCATTTCTAGCACAGGTATAAAGTAGATTGTCTTAGACTGTACCATGCCCCTGTAGTCACCGGGGTCTCGTGCCATCATGATACTTCACTAACTACAATGCTCTGCTGACGCAATGCTTAGCCGCTCAACATCTCAGTCTTGACAGCTGAATGGCAGCAGCTTGCTCATATTCCCTGGAAATTATGTCATTGTGTTCTTCTCAAAGTGACATCTTAAGGATTGCTATACTAATGAGGCTCCTGGTCAACAGCTAAGGCAACAGGGCAAAGTTTGAGACCATTAAACAATAAAATATTGGACAAAGTTCTATATCACCTTTCTCTGGTCAATGCCTGTACAATGTAAAAGATGGTTGTTGCTTAGCAACATCCAATTCTGTTCAAAAAAAGCTCCAGGGTGCTCAAAAGTAGCAAAGAGTGTAAAGAAGTGTAAAGGCGGTAAAATCCCAATCAAGTATCTGTATGTAGTCTAGTAAAATTTAGGCTTGAACCAGAATACGCCACTTTTAAGAAATCACCTTAATTTAATTAATGTGACTTTATTTCCCTATTTTCTTTTTTTTGTTTAGCATTCTTAACACACATCTCCGTAGGTGTGATTGTATGCTATGGTCTCTATGGAAACCAATGTACTTCATGCATATTTGCTGGAATGGAACATAATGTATTAGCAGGAAGTCAGTCATTGCAAATATGTAATGTTCTTGTAAGAGAGGGAATGCAGAATATTAAAGACTGGCATGCCAGGCTAAACTCTCATTGTGCTGTACAACAAATATGACCTACGGTTTTCTAATAAGTACAATGATGAGGATTAATGCTGTACTGTAAAAGGATCTAAAATGTGACTTATTCCCACAGAGCATTATTGATGCCAGATGTTGCTAATAATATAGGTGACGACAATCGCACGTCATTGGGAGACTAGGCTTTTGGTTTAGATCTGGGGTTGAATGCTTCAAAGTTTTGATTTATCTAAAGCTATGAGCTAAATAGAGTGTGTGTTTTTAACCCCTTCCCACCGCAGCCATCTTTTTGTCTTTCGTCTTATACTCCCCGAGTTGCTTATAAGGGCTTAATTTTTGTGGGAAAAATTATACTTCATAGTGGCACCATTTAATATTCCATACGATGTTCTTAAAAATACGAAGTTTCTGAAAAAAATTCACAATAGGGTGGAATTATAGAAAAACTGCATTTGCTCAACTTTCTTACGCTGCAGGAAAAACCGCAGTGGAAACCTGCAGTGCTTTTCACAGAAAGTCTGCAAAGTTTTCCTCTGCGGACTTTCTGCTTCAATTATACCTGTACGGAAAACACCAGCATTTCCATAGGTATAATTGACATGCTGAGATTTACAAAAATGCTACGGTTTTGTCTGCTGTGGATATTTTTCTGCATTGTGTGGATGGGATTAGCCAGAATCCAATCCAATTTGCAGGTACTGTAAAATGCCTCGGGTTTTGTGTGGTTCAGCTCTTTTGATTTTTTTTTCCACTCTGGCTTTCACCATTTGGAGACCAGCTACGACTTTCACAAGTTTGTAGTAATTTTATATTCAGGACTACATCTGCTGCCTGAGGCGAAAAGTGAAATAGTGCAACCTTACTCTCTGAATCAAGATCAGTACATATATACAACCTTAAAACCAATATCAATATATAAATGTGGTATCAGAACCAAATTCAGTTAAAAATATATAAGAAGTTACTTGTTTCAAGGAGGGATAGGAAAAAAATTTACAATAGGTTTTTTTTTTTTTAACTTTATTTTGTAGGTCAATACATAAAATCAACTAAGTTCCCACGTAGAGAGCCGCAGCCAAAGAGCTTTGCGGAAAAGACCGCGGCAGAAACGTATTGTGTTTTTTTTTCACATCGCTTTTCACAGAAAGTCTTCTGTGTCCCTATTATACCTATATGGAAGCTGCCAGGGTTTCCATAGGTATAATTGACGTGCAATGGTTTTTGAAATCGCAGTATTTCTGCTGCAGACTTTTTTCAGAAATATGAGGTGTATTCGCAACATGAGGCCTCAATCTTATATAGTTTTTTTTTTTTATTTACTTTTGCACACTAGAGATGTTTGTGTCTCTGCATTTAATGTTACCATTGATGAAGCTGAGTGAGCGTTATAGTATTTATTGGTATTATTTTAGGGCATGAACAACTGATCACTATTTGCTTAAAGATACTGTAGAATTTTTATTTCTTTTTATAGTATTCACTTTTTGGCATGAATGACACGTTATTTATATTGTGTGACTTGATACCATTATAGAGCCAATTTATATATATATTTTTTTGTGTTTTAAACATATGCACAAATTGAAACCTATAAATACACGTACAGCTACATACAATATATACACATGCATACCTATATACAAATAGACATACATAGACACAACTACATACACAGACTCATATAGACAGATAAACACACATACAATACATATATAAAACAGAGACCCACAAATAGCCACATACAGTATATCAATAAGCATATACATACTTTGGGTGACATAATTATTGAACACATCACCAATTTTCTAAGTAAATATATTTCTAAAGGTGCTATTGACATGAAATTCTCACCAGATGTTGGTAACAACCCATCCAATCCACAAAGACAAAGAAAGTAAACCATAGATGTCCATAAATGATGTGTAATAATAAGAAAACAAAAAATAATGCTCTCACCCTCCATGGCCTGTATGCACGCTCACCACGCAAAACTCCATGTGAAATACAAGGAGAATATAGTCTGGTCAGATGAGACCAAAATTTAAGACTTTGGATGTCATAATACACACTGTGTTTGAAGGTAAAAAGGCACTGCATATCACCCCAAAAACAACACTCCATTAGTGATATTTGTAGGTGGGTACAACATGGCGTGGGGCTGTTTTTCAGCATACGGTACAAGCAAACTTCATGTGTTTGAAGACAGGATGAATGGTCAAATGTACAGAGACATTCTTGATAAAAATCTGCTGCCAACTACCAGGATGGTGAAGATGATACGAGGATGGACTTTTCAGCAAGAAAGTTGCTGGAATGACCCAGCCAAACACCTGAGCTGAATCCAATAGAAAATATGTGGAAAGAATTAAAGCTCAGCGTTCATGGAAGCAGCCCATCGAACCTTCAGGATGTGAAGAGTGTTAGTGTGGAAGAATGGGCCAAAATCACACCTGAGCAACGCATGTGACTAGTATATCCATACAGGAGGCATCACCAACTGAGCAGGGTAATGGTTGGCTAAGTGAGAGATCTTTTATCTAAGTTTCCAAGGGTACTGTTTCTCCTTGACTACCAGCTAGCATAGGGAGCCTTAGGCCTTATTTACTGTTTAGTCAGTATTTTCCATCAGCGATTGTAAGACAAAACCAGGAGCAGGCTGAAAACACAGAACAGGTGCACATCATCCCATTATACCTTATATCTAAGTAGTCTCCACCCCAGCTCACAAACACTGATGTCAAACAATGATGTGTGAACAAGGCCTTATTGGCCAGACAATGCGCCCTGGAAAAGACATGCAGATTGACTGTCCTCTCTTAAGACACCTATTCAAGTTAGCTACCCTATAAGTGAGGGGTTTGTCTAAGACAAAGGTCCTCACAGCAATATCACCCTGTTCTCCCATCGTAGTTATGGATTTGGGACCCTCTCTTCAAATGCATATCAGAAGTGTGGACCACCTCAATGGTAACTAGGCCCTTGCCCTAGGATGAACCCTGCCTCATTCTTTAATACTGCCTATCCTAGTTGCACACTGTTTACACTAGACACTTTTTGCATCTGCTGTGCTAACATAATTTTAGTACTGAGATAAATGAATTAATTGCCAGTGTAAAGTGCTTTAATAAAGACTTCATGAAAGTGATCTGACTGATGTGATTTTAACATCTGTCAGGTGCACCTATTTGCCCAACAGCTCAAGCGAAAATATTCCAGCATATGTCAGGTCACTAAGTAATAAAGCTTCTGAAAACATCTCATGAGGTTTTCATACCAAGCTAAATAAGAAATGAATCATAAAAGTGGAAGTTATCGCCATTTGATGTGGTTATATAATGCGAGTAAAAGCTTAAAAGGGGAACGCGCTAGAACATGGCATCAAATCAAAAGTAGCAAGTTGTTATTATCGGCCTCTCGGGGAATATCTGATCAAGAAACTCATTTCACTTGTCATTGTTTAAAGAAGAAAACATAAAGTTTATGAGATGGTGCAGATAGAATACCCAAAAAGTTATAAATACTAAAGGGTAAAAATCAGACCTGCTCTTATGGACAATGGTGTTGAATCACATACGTCACTTATTATGGTGAGATGTTTTCCATGTGCTCATTAACTTATATTCATCATATTTACCAATTTGATTCCGAACATTTACAATCTCAATCCGAACGTGTAGGCTATTTTAAGCCCCAAAAATATTTTTTGTCCCAAAAATAAACAGTGACAGTTTTAAAATCAGATTTGCATAAACCACACCCAGCCTGTGACACAGTTACACTGTACAGATACATTTACATGGCATTTACGCCTAATGCCTGCTAATGTATTGATAATGCAGTTACTCTGTAACACCTCTATACTTTATGCATTCCTTTACCCATTACAGGACTTAGGGTATGTTTACACAGCTGATTTTAGCACAGCAGATTTTGTGCATTGCAAAAATCTATGATGAATCTGTGCAAAGTCCACACATAGCAGTACATGTGAATTTGCAGTATTTTTCACCCTATGCATTGCAGAGGATGATAACTGAAGTAATGTTCTGTAGCAAAAATGACATTCTGGAGATTTATAATGTGCACCGCAGGTCAGTTTCTGTTTAGGATTTTTTCAGCAGATTTTCTGCCCACATCTGCAGCTTATGAGTCCCCTGTGGACATACCCTTGAAATTCCCCACCCCCTTGCTTCGTTCACCCACACAAGCCGGTTGTGAGCTTTCCTGGCATACAAACTCATACTAAGAAAGCTGGATAATCACTGGAGTTTGGGGTAAGATAGGCAGTCCATGCATATGTTGGGCAGTAGGAGAATGAAAGCTTACTGCCCATAATTAGCTAGGTGGAGGTAAGTAGCATTTGCTATTAAAGAGGACCTGTCACCAAGTCTGAAAATCCCACGGAAATACCTCATCTGTAGGTGCTGTCACCCTGAACATTTTGGTTCTTTTTTTGTCCAAATCTATTCAGTTGTTCCAAAGATATAAGCATTGTTTGTGCAAATTAAGGTATACTGGCTACTAGATACTACAAGTGGGCAGTAACATTTTCCACGGGGACAGGGTCTAAGTTACCATCCACTTGGCTAGGATACTCTAATTTGCACAAATACTAGTGGGACTTATGTCTTTGAAACAACTGAATGTATTTGGATAAAAAAAAAAATACTAAACTGCTGAGGGTGACAGCGCAGATGAAGCATGTCTTTGGGATTTTCAGACCTGGTGACAGGTCTTCTTTTAGGTGCACCACCCTAGGGCTTAGATAGGGCCACAGAAGACCAATAAAGCTGCAGTCTGTCCCAGGTGGAAGATACCATCTGAAAGAATAGAGCGCAGAGTGCATCCACCAGTAAGGGTGAGTTCACACTGGCGGCGGCACTTTGTTCACCGCGAATCTGACCTAAATGTCGGAAAACTGGATAGGGAAAGGTTTGCGACGCTTTGCTTAAAAACCCATCTACTTCAATGGGTTTTTAAAGCAATGCGCGGGTGTGCGCTTACACCCTCTGCGCCGCCAAGCCGTTTTTTTTAGTCAGAAACAAAGTCGGACATGCAGGACTTTGAGTCCGACCAAAAAAAACAGCTTTGAGGCGCAGAGGGTGTAAGCGCTTACTAAGGCAAAATGTGTCTGACCGTAAGGGGTAAAGTGAGTTTGGAACTGATGCCTTTGTGATGAGTGTGAAGAAGAAAGCCATGCCAGAGAGAGCTAGTACCACAATTACTAAGAAAGGTAAACTGTAAATGTATACAACACTGCAAAGGTGTGATTGTGACCAGACAAGGCTACTACCGGTATATTACTGCCAAGTAGAGGTGACTGCAAGAGAGTGGCTGTGAACAGTGTCAAGAACTGAGCTGTTGAGATAGCACTGAGCTGCTGTGATGGAGACAGCTACCTGCTCAGGAGGCTCTAAGGTGCAAGTGCCAGCATTAAGTCACAGGAGTCGGCAAAGTGTCACAGATATCAGCAAATTTCACTGTCAACAGTTATTAACTATTTGTTGCAAATTCAAGTCAACCTGTTGTCTTATGTAAGACTATTTTGAAACCATCCTGCTAGTTGCCTCAATAGGCCTATGTAACCCTAAGCTCATTGCCCCTTAGTTTATCTCTGTTCATCTATTAACCTTCTGTCATCCCTAAGTGGGGAACCACTCTATCACCAATAATAATAATAATAATAATAATTTTTATTTATATAGCGCCACCATATTCCGCAGCACTGTACAATTTGTAGGGTTCAAGTACTGACAAAAAAGATACATTACAAAGAAATATTCAATTCACACACTGGGACTGAGGGCCCTGCTCGCAAGAGCTTACAATCTATGAGGGTCTCTATCACCAAGGGTCTCTACTTATTTAACAAAGCACACAATTCTAATCAAACAAAGCCTTTACAAGGGGTTATCAAGTTAGGAAAGATCTAAGATAAATAAGAAGGAGGGGTTCGAGGGGGTTACTGTCTCTGGACAGAAGCTGAACTTGCATGTATTTTTTCTCAGCATTGTACATTAAGAGCCCAAGACAGTTTTCATGATGAGCGAAGTCGTAGAACTCAGTTACACTGTACATATATCACTGCTTCTATCACACTGAAGAATTTTCTCGCATTGCAAATGAATCTTGAAAGCTAGATATTTTTGTGACAATGAAACTCTAAAGATGATCAACGCCCATGTTTATGCATAATCATGTAGTATTATTGGAATGTGGATGGTTGCTATAAATGTCACCATGCCTATGAATGTTTATGGATCTATTAAAAAAAGGAAAAGAGCAGCCATTCATCTCGTAGAAGCACTTCATTTATGATGGCGCCACAACTACATACTTTAAATTGTAAATGGGACCTGGCCATGAACTATGTGTGACTGTAACTGGTGATATTATCAGATAGATGATTTCACTCAATCTTCGATATAAAAAGAAAAGTGATATTCAAAGTAGAGGAATGCAGACGAAAGCAAAAGTAACTTTAGTGAAACATATTTTCCACAAATTGATCTAAGTCAGAAAATATGATCCATTATGAGTATCTGAGGCACTTATGGGCCTTCTAGTGCTCAGTGTCATCCCAGAGAGGTACTGTAATAACAAAAATCTATATAGATAAATGATAAGATTCTCCATATATAACATACTAGAGGGAGCCACTTACACTCAGATTTATAGTGGGAATTGTGAAAATTGGTATGTGGTAAGCTCCCTCTAGTGGTGACTACAGTCTTTCTGAATTTTATCATTTAAATAAATGGCTGTGTGAAAGTAAATATGAGGTCAAGTATCAAGAAGATTTGTAAGGTCATTAATCAGAGGATAAGTTTGGATTTACAGTATTTAGATTAAATAAATGATTAATTATATATACCATGTATACTTATGTAGTGTACCACCGAAATTACCATTAACCATTCTACCATCTTAGACCATTGAAGATACAGAGGTGTCTGTAAAGAGGCGGGTTGAATAGTGTTCTTCTTTAAAGTAGTTGCCCATAGTGCTTGAGTGTTTCCCTACTGAGGGATGTCAATTAAAGAACTGTAAGACGGTATTGGAGCCATTTTTCAGCCATCTTACCTGTTTACCCTTACCTAGCTCAAATTTGGTTTTAGGACTCCAAGTTCTCAAAGCTAACAGGCTACAATTCACAATACAACAATTGGATGGCCATAAATAAACACATATAGCATATTACTTTGTCAGAGTATCTCAAAATCATGTTATCTTGAAAATCAGGTCATCTTGTGACACATATATGCAAACTTATTGAGTAAGCTCTAAGCTACTGCAAAAACACCATGAATATTAACCAGAATACTAAAGCTATACCCAGATTAATAACCCCTATTTCTTGCTATCGCATTTTCATCTTCTATGTAAAAAAAAAGCAGACATTTTCACACATTATCATTAGAGATGAGCGAATTGAAGCTGCAGAAGTGGAATTCGATCCGAATTTCAGGAAATATTTGATTCGCATCGAATTAGAATTTCCTCACGATTCGTGGTAACGATTTGCAATTAATGGCTGCTCTACATGGGGCAAGGAACTCTGGGAACGCGGAATCACCCACAGTGCCATGCGTGCAGCCAATCAGCAGCCAACCCTGTGATGTCACATCCCTTTAACCCCTTCGTGAGCGCACACCGCATGTTTGGACTCTGCATCCAAGGTGTTAAATTCCACCCGGATCGGTTTTGGAGCAGGGTGTTAGCTGTAACTGACACCTAACACTCTGCTCCCTAACAGTTTCGGGGTTTTAACAACTTGGATACCGCAGTCAAACATGACCGCGGCATCCAAGCGGTTCCGCCATTTTGCCACCCACCCGCCCACTCCAGCTCTCTATAGCCAATAAATAGCTGTTTTTGGTACGCGATTCGCCGCAATTTAATTTTAATCGAATAGAATCATATCACGAAATTCGGCGAAGTTGCTGAGTCAGATTACAGTCTAATGAGACATAGACTGTAGGTCCTATACAGCATCATATATTTTCTTTTTTTTTTGTAATTGGCAAAACACAGTACATCAATGGTGCCAAGAATATTGGCTGGCTCCATCCTCTTTGCTGCTGCGTGACAAGGATCTATGCAGGACTCTCCTCCCTTGAGGAACTGTATTGTTTTCAAGAGGGTGGGAAAATGGCTCAAGAGTCTTGGAAAAGGAATGGAAGTTGTAGCAGACAACATTCAACAGCATGTGGGGGTCTCTTTTCTGTAATATTTTTTGACCCATAGGCCCTAACCCTATTTGCAGAATTGTTTATCCTGTGTTCTTTGCTGTAACAAAGTACGGGAGCTAAAAAAAAACAAAAAAAACTTATGTTTAAAAGTTGTTTTAGTGAAACATTTTCCATCCTAAAATTAATAAAACACAAAAATAAATCAGTAAGAAGATTAATGACTGTAAATTGTCCGTGGCTAAACTTTATTCCATCTACATCATTAGTTATCATAAGTGTTTTTTTTTTTCTTTTTTAATATCACACAACTACTTTGGCTATAAGAAAGTATGAGGCAAATTTACTTTAATTTAACAAAGATTTTTCGGTCTGCTTTCCAATAAACCCTTGAGAATATAGCTAATGAATCCCCTGACTTTCCATCCTTGAACGTCTTTAATGATTGAAGTTGTAGCTATGGGAGGTAAACGAGAGAGATAATGTTTAATTTGTAAATTTTTCATTTGGTGAGCAATCTTCATTTTTAACATTTCTTATAACGTGCAGATGATTAATGGACTTTTACTCCTAATTTGGACCCGTGCATTATTGAGTTTGTTTTTCTTTTGCAATATTTTATTACTGAAGTAAATAGTGGCAGCGTCCCCAATGAATCTTTCCATTAAAGGGGTTCTGTGAGACTTGATGACAAGGTCTTGTTTTTACAGAAACAGCGCCCTCTTGTCCATAGGTTGCATTTGGTATTGCAGCTCAACTTCAAGCGAAAGGGATTGATTTATAATATCAGGCACAGCCAATGGACAAAAGTGGTACTGTTTCAGGAAATAAATAGAGCATTTTTTATAACTCCATACGGCCTTTCTAAGTAATTTCCTGTGCCAGATGTGCAACGCGGGACATCCTACCTTCACGAGAGAGACTGTGTTATACCCTATTGATTTTGCGAATACAGTGATAATGATTAAAGTGAAGGGTTTGACTGTGGGTTCTTTTACATGAATGCCTTCCACTGTAAAAACCCTTTAAAAATTTTTTATAAAGAACTTTACAAATCCTCTAGCGTTTTCCAACTTCCTGACATTAGTCTTGAGACATCTGTGGTCACAGAAGATTAGTGTGATTATACACAAGGTGGTTCATGGGCAATTGCACTGAGAACAGGAATGGGGAACCAGAGCAGCTTCACACCCAAAGAACTCTGAATCTACATCTCCACAGAAATATTAAGTCTTAATAATATAAAAAGCAACCTTTAAATACTGAGTATATATCTTACAGACACAGTGAGGAAGAGTCACAGATGTGCCCACCATTACCTTAGCTCAAATTTGGTTAGGACCTCCAATTTATCGTAAAACAAACTCAATACAATATTGCGACATGATAGCGAAGGCTGCAAGCCACATCACAACCACTGGGTGGCTACACATAGAGGCATATAGAATAGATATGACAGAGTATTGCAAAACCATGTTTTTGAAAAGCTGGTCATCTTGTTCCACACTTCTTGGGACATATCAAGCCAACAAAAAAGGTAATGAGGCACATATCCACATCTTCATCCTCCTCCTGGTTTTACTATTGCACTGTGGTGCTACATTCTTCTAGTAACTTATATTACAAAGTTTTATATATTTGCATCTACTACTGATATAGTAGAGCAAAAACGCTCTTTTAAGAGTGATTGATTAATTTATATAAATAACAAATCATTAATTTTTTTTTTCTTTTTAGACATACACAACTATCCATGTGAGAGCGGTGGGTGTTGGATCTTTACTGGAGCACCTTGGCCCCTTTCATGTTTTTCTTCATAGATTAGCACATCCATATTGGGCTCTGACCCATTAAAAACGTCCTGTTGATTGACAAGAATTAAGAAGGTAAGACCTCATTGATGGCCTATCCTAAATTATTCTATAGCAACGGTGTTATAAGCAGTGCCAAAATAGACTGAGTGATGATAGATAACACAATATAATTTATCAACAGAACCAAAAGTGATAATAAGATGCAAATAATGGAAATGTCACTAGATAACCTACGACTCCAGTACTACAAGGCAAAAGTGCTGACCATTGAGCCCCCAACAATTGCAAGTATGATACAAGCAACACTGATAACTAATCACACTATCTAAGTAATAAGTGACAAAGACCGAGAGGGCATCCATTTTCCAGCTTCTGTTGTCATGTAGCATAATGTTCCATGTAACCCAGATCCTCGACTCCCATTGTGTAAGTAATGCTTTATTGGACAGTACTGTTGTAGTAATATGGAACAGCTGCGTAATATCGGATCCACCTGCTTTCTGAATAGGGCCAGATGAGCTTGCTCCAGGGCTGAGCCGACCTCAGCCAAATCCCCTGTGTTGGTATTGATCGAGGAAGCAGTCTTTGAATAGACAGGCCACTTGTTTAATTGGCTCATGCAACAGAGCTCTTCACAATCAGCTCTAATGTAAAGTTATCATAGCAATAGAGCATTATAGAAGCGCACCTGGCCCCTTCCTCAGGGGATGCCCAGATCCTACATGGCAGGAACCTTGGGCTCTACTACTGTCAGTAGCTAAAATGGCTCAGCCATTTAAATATCTCTTGCCTTGCATTCCTTGGGGGTTATCCTCACCAGTGTTTAGTACACTAAAGCCCGTTGGCAATATTGGCTGTCAGAACATTGCAACAGATACATACAATCACAGGAATTTTATGAGCAGCTTTATACTTTAGTTTGTGCTGTTGTGTTTCTGAGTTTCATAAAACTGAAATGTGTTCACTTATTTATTGATGAAGAGATAGAAGGACAACTTTTCCGCACAGAAAGATTCATATAAAGTACTGTACCTAAAAAACACATGAAATCTATGGAGCTATTTCTCACAGGATCACACAAATTTCTTAAAGGGACTCTGTCACCTGAACCCAGCATATCAACCCGGCCTGGCAGATAGGTTAGGGTCACCTGAATCTAATGAAGTTTTCCCCTTCTGAATCATTGCCTCATTGTTGCAGAGTTATCGCCATTTTTGTCCATTTGCAAATTAGCTCTGGATCAGTGCGGTTGGTGCCACTTACCTTTTTGGAGCAATTGCAGCACTCTTGCTAGAAACAAGACTTAATAGGCATTACCTGAAATGTACAATATACTTCAATATGGAAGTATTGCACAATATTGTACAAGCAACCAAGTTCCCTTATTTAAAAAGATTTTAACCGCTTCCTGCTCCAACTATTACGTAGCGCTGAGTGTTTAGTTAATGTTTAGCAATGTAATAGTATGGCGCTCTAATGCCACAGGCACAGGAGCTGTGCTTCTGGCATTACTTCCAAGTCTTGGCAGTGTATTACTTCAAGTCTGGTGGCTTAACCCCCTCACATGCTGCGATCAATAGTGATCACAACATCTGGGTGGTACAGGGGCAAGATCTCCCCCCATGGACGCCAAGCAACTGCCTTCTGGCTGCATTTTCCTATGACACATAGGATGTGATGTACTGCAATACGACGTATTGCAGTACATTACACTGAGGGTCAACAGATCCCAGGTTCAGGTCCCCTTTTGAGATAGGAAAAAAGTAACAAAAAAAGTTTAAAAATAAAAAAATAAAGTTAAATAAGTTAAAAAATTTTTTTTAATTTGACACACATGTAAATATAAACAAAAGCAAGTAAAAAAAACATGTTAGGGTATTCTCATTTGCGTATAAGTCTCCACTATCCACAAATAGTGTTATTTGCCCCATACGGTGAACGTCAGGAAAAAATATACAATGCGCAAATTAACATATTTTGGTCACCTGGCTTCACCCCAAAAATAGCAATAAAATGTGATCAAAAAGTCATACATATCAAATAGGGGTACCAATAAAAACTAGAACTTGCCCTGCAAATAAGCAACAAAAAGAAAAAAGTTATAAGCGTCAGAATACGGTGACCCCAGGAAAATCGTTGATTACTAATAAAATGTCATTTTTTGAAAAACGTGTTAAAACATAATAAATCCAATAGAAATATGGCATCGCTATAATCATAATGACTAGAGATGAGCGAATCGAAGCTGATGAAGTGGAATTCGATCTGAATTTCAGGACATCTTCGATTTGCATTGAATCCGGATTTCCTCAAGGTTCGTGGTATTGAATCGCATTTTAAACTAACGACACATCAGAAAAGCCTTTATAAAGGCTATTCTACTCCTACCTTTGCCATTGCATCACGCCTTCTGCGAAGTCCTGGTCCTCCTAGCTCGTGTAGTAAAAGAATCAAAATGGCTGCCGGGCATAGAGTCAAGATGGCCGCTGTACATGAGCAGAGCTGCTCGGAATAGAATCAAGATGGCCGCCAGACATGCACAGAGCCACTCATGGCAGCCATATTTATCCAATTCCTACACGAGCGGCTCTGCCCATGTCCGGCGGCCATCTTGATTCTATTCCAAGTGGCTCTGCGCATGTCTGGCAGCCATCTTGATTATATCCCATACAAGACCATTTCTGCGCATGTCCGGCGGCCATCTTGATTTTATTCCGAGCAGCTCTGCGCATGTCCGGTGGCCATCCTGATTCTATTCCGAGCGGCTCTGCGCATGTCTGGTGACCATCTTGATTATATCCCATACAAGACCGTTTCTGAGCATGTCCGGCGGCCATTTTGATTCTATTCCGAGCAGCTCTACGCATGTCCGGCGGCCATATTGATTCTATTCCGAGCGGCTCTGCGCATGCCCGGTGGACCAGGACATCACAGGGGGCGTGATGCAAGGTAGGAGTAGAATACCCTTTCTAAAGGCTATTCCGACATGTCCTTAGTTTAAAATGTATATCCCCATATCCCCAGGCTCTCCCACAGCTAGGAAAATAGCTGTTTTTAACGTGATTTGCCACAAAGTAATTTGGATCAAAGGGAATTGTTTTGGGAAATTTGGTGAAGCTGCCGAATCGAATTTTTGAGAAATTAGCTCATCTCTAGTAATGACCCACCAAAGTTTCCATGTCATTTTTAATGCAGACTGAATGCTGTAAAAGTAAATTAAAAAGAAAAAAAACTGTTGAACTATTGTGGGTTTTTTCACATGGACTCACCAAAAACTTTAATAAAAGCTAGTCAAAACATTTTTGCCAAATGAAAGCACAACACGTCACATAAAGAATAAGCCCTCGCTTAGCTGTGTCAACAGAGGAATAAAAAACTTATGAATTTTGGAAGGAAAATATGCAAAAAGTTGGCGAGCATTAATGTACAAATATCCTGTGTCATTAAGGGGTTAAAGGGGTTGTTCATGATTTTTTTTATTTATAGTTTATCCTTAGAACATAAATATCTGATTTGTGACAACATGCGCATGGATTAGTTGGTCAGAGGTGCATGCACCCTGTTGAAGTCAATGGAAGTTCAGCAGCAGTACTGAAACCCTGCCACTTTACAGGGCACAAAGCCAACTGCCTCCATCTATATGCACTGTATAGTACCCAGAATGAACGCACCTCAGAACAGCTGATCTGTGCGGAGAGTACCTATCGGCCCCCAACAATCAAATATTTATGGAATATCCTACAGACAAAGCCCTAACAAAAACCCTTTTCATTTTCTAATATAAATAAAATAAAAACAATATATATATATAATTGATATAGCTGCCTGTGTAAAAGTCTGAACTATTATACCATAAGCCGAACCCCCCCCCCCAAATAAAAAGCATTAGAATGTTATACTTAACTATATCATGCATAGACATAGAAAGCTCTGTACAGGTTAAGGTGCCAATATTATGGAGGTATTCTCCACTAAAATAATTATTCTGTAGTAGGAAACTATAAGGTCTTAAAAATAACTTGCCGGCTGTACATGCTGTCCTGTCTGTGGGCAGTATGATATAGAGTATCCAGCTATTGCCAGCTATTTATACATTTAGGAGTCCAGTGGGTTTTCCCATATTATTGACAGCTATATTTGCATGCACAGACCTACATAGAGGGATTGTTAGATTTGAACCTCCCACTGGACTCCTAAGTGTAGAAAGAGCAGAAATTTAAATGAGTAAAATTAAAGTTACTCTGAATCTTTTCCCAAAAAACTCAGTTCTTGCAATGGCTTCCATTTTTATTGAATGTGTAGGGCCATCTATTATCCTCCATTATTATTTTTTGTGGTAACTCTTTTTATTGTTTATAGTTATAAATAGAATACAGCATTACAAATACAAAGACTTGTAGGCCCACAAAAGTATACAAAGACATACAGATACAGTATATATGAACAATCATTGCAGCGTGTCCAGGTGTACTGTTTAAATAAACTGCATATACCTTAGTGGTTGGGGGTATAGGGGGAAAGGACAAAATGGGGAAAGGGGGGGATGGAGTAGGAACAGAAGTAAACAATTGGATTGCCGTAAGGCATATATTAATATAATCTGCTGAATAATAAGTGGTAAACTGTGTTGTCTCAGAAGGCATGTGTTTTTAAGTGGATAGTAAGGGAATGCTCTAAAACATGTGGCACTCTGTGCCAGTAAAAACTGGGACTCATAAGTTTAACTAATAATTTAAGGGCTCCATAGGAAGCTAGAAGGCCATATACTGATCAAATATCAAAGTCAACAGGGTCGTAAGACTTGTATGAAACCCAGGGCTGTCCATGGTCACAAATTTTGAATGGTTCCCAACTAGCCAGTTCCCCCGATCTGTATATTTGCCCATTTCTAGTCATCTAAGGGCTTAGCATGAGTGGTGTTTTTACTGGACTAAAGAGTGGAAATGAACAGTTTTGCAGCTTTTACTAATTTGATTGATATATTATTCTTATTAGTGGACCACGACAAGTGGGGTAACCATAGGAGGACCAATGCAGCCATAGGTATTTCTGACTTACAGAATGGTTGGCTATCCCAACAAAATCACAAAGTGTGCTCAAGCATTCCCCTTTCTGTCCCACAACGCCAACAGGTGTCACATCATGGTAATTCTATGTGCTGCAGGGCACCATGATTCATTTTTCAACAGATCCAATGGGTCTGTTTTTTTAACTGTGGTTATTGTCTTATTTTGGCCATCAAAGACTAATAGACATGTCATAGAAAAGAATATAGGGATTTGTACAGCCATAGTTTATCTAGTTTAAGTTTTTACACTGCTTGAGGGTTTTTTTGGTCATACGATAATTTTTTTTCCAGTTACAGTTTCTCACACTTTTTCAATCATTCCAATAAAATTGCAACATAAACCTTGTAATACACATTTTTGCTTTAAGTAATGTTCTGTGTACAATTCTGAACTTTTTCTTGCAGAATAGCTGTGATCAAAATGTCAGGTGTCAGTTGACTCATCCTACAAAGACTTTCTTATTTTCTTGCTGTTTTTATATTGCTCATTTTGGGGCTTAAACTTTGGGAGCTTGAGATAAAAATCAAAACTACTGTATTTGTGTTTCAGTCTAGGACACACAGTGGGGACAGTTTCATCGCGTTCATTCATTTGTCACTTTCAGAGATATATAAAAATGTTCTAGGTAAATTACTGAAAATTACACAGGAAAGAAATGATATAGATACCAAAAACCTTGAGACTACTGGATCGGCGCACTGCCAACTTCAGAGAGCAAACAGGTGTGAAGTCACAGCTTGTAAATGCTTAAAGGTTTAGCACTATGCAATTCCATAAAATTACAGCCTTACCCCTCTTATTAAAATATAACACTACAACGCAAAATGTTTTCAAGCTCAGCAGTCACCACACATGTGGTTTGCTCAAAATGCAGTCTTTTCTGTTTTGGATGTGAGCATAAGAGGGAATATCTAAGTATCAGAAGCAGACAAATATTGGGACATAGGGACGTCATGGTGGTATCTGCCATGCTGTGGTGCCTCCTTTATGACTTCAACAGAAAGCAATCCATATTACTATCCACAATTTTTATAGGGTTGCCATAATCTAAACAGCACCTTTAATATATTGTATGTTTTTAAGGAATAGCACTATTATCACCATATCATATCAATTCATTAAGCATAACCCCAACCTCTAGGCCTCCTAACAGGGTTTCCTTATGATCATATGTCATTTATATTAACTGTCTCTTTTTATGGGGCTGTGGAACCATTTGGACCCCTTCATATTCCAGGACCAAGGTACAAACACAATGGGGCTGATTTATCAAGACAGGTATTTCCATTCTTGATAATCCTGTCCAGAAAACTGGAGTAAATAATGGTAAGTTATATGGGACCGATGATCTTGTCACCACCACATTCCTTGCCATGCCTCCTTTGAGGAAAGTGATATGCACAAAAATTCTGACTTTTTTCATGGCAGGTACGATAAATCATCCCAAATGTTCAGACCCTTGATAGATGCCACCTCTGCCTTTTATAGCTGGTAAAAAAAGATTACTTTAAAAAAAACAATTGTAATAAAATTAAGTATGTTGTATACAGCGGCATACAAATGAATTACAACCAGTTCTCTAGTTTTGACAATATATGTAAATATCAATGCATTCTGTGTATATAGGGTTTCTTCTTCCCCGCTGGTATAGTTGTGTTATTCAGCATTAAAGGGGTTGTGCAGGATTAGAAAACATGGCTACTTTCTTTTTCTCTCGAAGTGACCATTGGCAATGCTACAGCTCAGCCCCATTAAAATGAATGAGACTGAACTGCAGCATGGCCATGTCACCAATGGACATGATGTCACTTCCTGAGAAACAGAAATCAGCCATGTTTTCTAATCCTGCACAACCCCTTTAACTGAGTCCAGTGGGTGAAGACTCTCAATGATCAACATCCTTCCTTTATGGGTCTGTATACAGAGATAGCTGTCAGTCACTGAGTAACACCACCCACTGGACTCATAAACCCAGAGTCACCAGGGATTAACATGAGGAAATAAGTTAGAGTAAATCTTTTCCCCAAAAAACTATTCTATCCATCAAGTCAGCTTCTCTTCACTTCCTGGTGTAGAGTGACATCATAAACCATGCACAGCAGCGATAAGGAGGATGAGCTCTGGGAGGGGTGAGAGTTCAGTCATCCAATGGGGATGGAGCAGTTAGTGGCGGTCTTGTGCTTTTTTTAGTTCATTTGCACATGACTAAAAGAGCTTTTTTTCTCCATCAAGAATTAGCAATAGCAATAAAAGGGCACATCTGAAATAAATGCAAAGACAGAACACTATAAGTTACTGTATTTTCTTTGAATATGATTTCCAGACTACCTTTAAATGTAAAAATATACTTTTCAGATATGTTTGCTGTTGATGTTGTTATTTATTGTGAACCTCAGAAAATCTAATCTTCTGTTTATTAACCTTGTGTTCACATTGTGTTTTGTTTTTGTCTAATTGCAGTTTAACATATTCACCTTATGTAACCTCGGAGTAAGCAGTGACAGGTGCTGTGTCTGACATCTGCCCGCACTGCTGATTTATAATCTATTTGAAACTCCCGCATGCTACTTGTCATGCTGATCCTGCAGCATCAGGTAATATTAGTCATTCTATTTTCAGACGTGTCATATAAACCAACATTTCATTGCGCATCTGACAGGTCAGCACAAGATGTTAACCTATTACATCAAAGCTCTAGAATAAAACAATAGTCTGATCAGATATGAGTCACCTGTGTTGTCTGCACTGCAGATCCCTTTCGGGTTGTGATTCAGATTGACATTGCTCTAAAAACATGTTGGCTGGAAATTATGTGAATTAATAAATACTGAGTTTTTATTTAACACTTTGGTCAGTGGTGAAATGCATAGATATAGAAGATGCCGAGATAGCAGTTGTACCCAGACTCCAGTGATTTGGGGGACAAAGACAGATTTTACACCTGGAGCTTCAAATGACACCTCTGACAATAGCATCATGTACACATTACAATATAAACAGATTATGATCAGAGGAAATCTACTATGATGTGGTTAGCACTGTAACCTTGAAACGCCGGGGTCCTTGCTTCGAATGCAGCCAAGGACAACATCTGCAAGGAGTTTGTATGTTCTGTGTTTGTGTGGGTTTCCTCCGGGTGCTCCAGTTTCTTCCCATACTCCAAGACATACTGATAAGGAAATGTGAGTGCTGCTTGGGACAGTTTTGATGATAGCCCTGTATAGCGCTGTGGACTATGATGGTGCTATCTAACTAAGCTAAATAAATAAACGATAAATATAGTGTTTAAGGAAAAAAATCCATAGTCCTATGTAATAAAACTGTAGGTCATGGGACCTGTGGGACATAGTTTGTATATACTGTGCTATATATCATATGGTTTATATATGTATACTGTATATAAATATATATATTACTTTTATAATGGTGTTACCCTCCTGGCTTTTAGGCTCCCATAACTAGATTCCAAGTTTCGCTGACCTCTGTTAATGGAATTATCCCCTTGATTTCTATCATAATCTAAGACTCGAGTAGTAAAGTATTGTGGAAATTCTTTATATTCTGTAAGAACATCAGAAACATACCAGCAATGACTTTATTTACATGAGCTCTACAGGAGGGAAGCTTTGAGGATTATGTTATTTTACAATTTAAAATTGGCCCAGAATCTTCAAAGCTAAATCCATTCTTCTCCGTATACCTGCGTGCAGTACCTAGGTTCTAATATAAGCAAAGTTTAGATGGGATCCTGCATGCTAAAACATTCTGCTCTAGATATTATATAACTATGGTTCATCTTGGTATTATGACTTATTCATCTCTATTTCTCCTTATTAATCCTTAATCATTAGTACCATCATTATTACTGTTACTTGTTTGTGCACATACAGACAGAGCTCTTGGGCCCCAATGCAGAATTTGTAATGGGGCCCGTAAACCAACCTTGTGCCATTTAGAATAGTGGTATATTTTTTGTTGCAGAGGAACATTTGGGGTCCCCTCAGGGTCTAGGGCCCTCTAGCTCTGCCCAGCATATGAAAGAGGGCCAAGGGCTGGGCCCACAGGTTCAGCAGGTACACAATGCCACACAGACACACCCAGCGTTTTAATTCCCAGAACAATGTTTACTGAGTAAAGCAATGAAGAGAGAGCTGGGAAAATATGCAGCAAGGTATAAACAGAGAAGAAATACAAAATAATATGGAACAGAGTATTGCAGCAAACCAATACTATACCCCTAGTTCCCACAATTACTTAAACAGATGATGGATATAAGTCCTTTAAGAACGCGGTTTTCCTGGATTGGTACCTCGTTGGGGTGCACCCTAAGTATTGCGCAATACTATTTGTAATCCAGCAGTTAACTTGTAATCCACAGGCAAATGCTGTCTTCCCCTTAAAGTACAGTTGTAGGCCTTGCTCCAGCTCTCCACTTAAAAGACAGGCCAATTTCTCCAATGATAAGGTGTCACCGTAAGAGACCCTTATATAACTATCACCACGTGGTCTACGGTAGGTGTGGCCAAGCCATACTTACAAGTCCTTGAGGCCTTTCTTTAATGTAGTATCTTTACCTTCTGAGCTTCAGGGGTGTCCTGACTCAGTCATCAGCTAGCACCACGGTCACTGTGTACCCAGAATCAATCCTCAGCCAGTACCAAGACTTCTCCTGCAATCAGCTCATCTCAGGCCTCCATCCAGCACATAGCCTTCTCCAGCAGCCCAGCACATCACAGTACAGCACAAGCCTACACAGTTCAGGACCCTTCGTCACAAAAAAACCTCACTTCCTGTTTCCTGCGGGGTGATGATGCAGTACCTTATCTCCAGTGGGAGGCATCAAAACTGCAATCCCAGTGCACTGCCAAGCCTGTAGGAGTCCAAAATGTCCCAGTAATTACCTATAATCAGATTTAGCAACCTAGAACAATATTTACATTCTCATGCATTAAAACATATATTTATGGGCAGTTTATTGCTTTGCTGCCACCTACTGACCAAATTTAGTTTCTGCAGATGTATTGCTTCACAACCTTACACATACAATGGAGTTTTCTCTGTTATATCACTATATCATATTAAAGCCCCCTGAAATGTAGTTTTGATATTAATATACATAACAAAAGCCAACAAGAAATAATGAGGTCTCACTGATCCATTGATTCATTTACTCTTGGTGCAGTAGACCAGTACAGATGGGTAATCTCTTATGATGGTCTGATGAAAATGTTAGAAAATTCCTCTGTCTAGTATGAAACAGAAAAAAATATACTAAAAAGGGGGGGGGGGGGACAAAGGGGATGCAGCTGCAGTACCTCTTCCTTAGTGTTCTTTTGAGACTTGTGCTGTGAGAGGGAAGTGGGAGCTGAAGGTGAAGATAGCCACAGCACATTTGTGACATCTCAACAGGAAGATCCCACCCACTCAAAAAACAAGAATAAATAGAAAATTTACATTTACAGAAAGCAAATGATAGAAGGGAAAACTCAAAACATACTCTTATTTGTACAAAGGTACACTTTAAGAAAAAAAAAAAATAATTAAAGAAAAACCCTGAATGATATAAATATTTCTCATATCACAAGGCATTATGGGAAAAGGAGCTGCATCTATTTTTGCTTCATTTCTGTTCTTTTTCCATTTTGGCCTTCCGATTGCAAATTCAGTCTTAAATTATAAGTAAATAAGCATTGAAAATATCTTCTGAGTGATAGAGCCGGGGAATCGGTAGCTTCAAATAGTTAATTTAATCATTCAGAGAGTGTAACGCTGCCAATAATTACATAATTAAATGGGATGTTGCATTCGGCTTTCTCAGAACAATTTGCAGTTTTATTGTGTACAGATGCTATAACTCTATATGTAATTACGCCATGTCAGATATTAGTTAAAACTTTAATAGCAAACTGACGAAGCAAGACGCCTGGTAAATATAAAATGAATATGAATGTTAGAGCCATGCACCTTCAACAATTGGCGAGCCATAAGACGGTCCCAGACTGGATGTTACATTCAACTAAACAAAAGCAAAAGTTCTGCTAAGACCCAGCACAATAGTCAATGACCTGTGGCAGAAAATGTTCCCAACGATTGAAAGCCTGCCGTGAATTATCAAAATCCTTCTACCCTATGTTACAATGGCAAGTGCTGTATGCTTGATTGCCAGAGATTAATGAATCTAATAAATGGATTAAGGACAGCATGATGGAGGAGAAAATTAGTTTTGTGTTATTTTCAGAAACAACTGGTAACTTTTTAAATGAATTATTTTACTGGGGCTTGTATAATTACCGGCTTCAAATTAGGTTTCATTGCCAAGCAGCCTGCTAAGAGTGTAAAGAAGAACAACACCATCCAATGATTAAGCAAAATCCATCTTGTCAATTGAGGATAATGTCAAGACAATATAAAAGACTAAAAATATTGCTTGCAATAATAAAAGAGTTTATAAGGAGTTCCCTCCATTGACTTTTATGACATATTCATAGATTAGGAGTTCAGGGACTTTAGTTGTGGCAATCAAATTGGCCAACCATGGCTAGGATAAGCAATGTGCTCTGCGCTCTCTGTTACGGGAGTTATGGGAATAGCTGAACCAAGACTCTATTGGGAGAAAAGGGTCTCTTGATCTACAATGTATCAATTGAAAAGGAACGTAGCACACTACCTTTGCTGTGAGAAGAAGGGGGAAGAAGCTCATGGTTAACCTGATTTTATAGCTGCACATCATAGCTGCGAGTCACACAAATCACAAGTCCGGCAATCTCCCACAGGTTGGATCCCTGCATCTCAGACATTTATATATTTAGCAAATTTAGCTTGTCACTTAACACATTATATACACCACAGGACAGAATTTTAACCTCCACTCTTTTAATGACTTTTTGATAGTTTGATAGTTTGTTGTGCTTTGTGATAAGATGTCTTGCTGCAGCAAGTTATCAGTGTTAAGTTATACTTTGATGCATTTGCACACCAGATGTTTTTTTGGAGGAGTTGCTGAGACCCCTATCCTGTGGAGAAGCCATAAATAAATATCATGGAAACCTATGGACTGCAATATTACTAATTCAGAGTATTTAATGATGACAATATTTATAAAGATTTTCAACCTGCGTCATGACTTCAGTGTGCCCAATGTGACCACTGATTCTCAATCACAGGCTTCATCGGTAACCATGGAGCATGTGATCCAGGAAGCCCGACAAAGCTGAAAGAGGACCCGAGGAAGCACCAGACTATACGATAATGCCCAAGAGACCATCCTCAAGGCATCTATATTATAATAATTAACAATTACTTCTGGTTTGTGACAAACTTTTTTGACCCCAAAAAAATTATTTTGGCCGACTCATCCAAACCTTAATGAAGTGAAATTAATCTTTAGAGGGTCACCCATCTCTAAATACAACCAAGCAAAAAAGAGCAGACATCTTATGTGTCATAAGATGGCCAGCTTTTCAAAGCAATGTGATTTTGAGATATCCTGTCACAAAGTGGTATTCTATAGATATCTATGTGTGGTCAAACAGTGGTTTTATTGTGGCTGCAGACTGTAAAGGTTCCATGAGAAATTGGAGTCTTTAACCAAATTTGAGCTTACAGACAAAGACTTATGTACCTGTTTATATAGATAATAATTCTAACAATCTTTACCATGAAGTTTCAGAAAATTTCCCTACATAAGTTACTAGAATCGAAGAAGCATCTTCTGTGTTCCAACTACACATTGTACCTCCGTTTATGTTCCTAAAATTAAAAATGATGCAGCCTGTTAAATCATCTTAATAATCAATCTGCCACTGTTGTGTCTACAGCTCCTATGTATAGCTATGTGTCTCTGTGGTAACAGGCTACAAACAGATTCTGTGTAGTCTGATTGTACAATTTAACTGATTCACCCAACTTCTTGCTAACCTGAATGTAAAGCACTGATACAAATCCCTTTAGGCTGGGGTCCCACGTTGCAAAAACACCGCAATTTTGCTGCACCGTTTTACAGTACCTGCCAAGTGGATGGGATTCTGGCTAATCCCATCCACACATTGCAGAAAAATATCCGCAGCAGAAATGCTGCGATTTCAAAAACCGTTGCATGTCAATTATACCTATGGAAACACTGGCGTTTCCCGTATAGGTATACTAGGGACAGAAAATCTGCAGAGGAAAACACTGCAGACTTTCTGTGAAAGCGCTACGGAAAAAATGTGTTTCCGCCACGGTCTTTTCCGCAGCACTTTTTGGCTGTGGCTCGCTACATGTGGCCTTAGTCTTAAACAGTAATCCAAGATTTACAATATCACCTAACCACTGGATTAGTGTCTAGATCCATGAGGGTCCAACTGATGGGACCCCCACTGATCACTGAAATAGGGTAATCTCCTTACTGCCTGGCACACAATTGTAGATGGGTAGTAAGTACGTTATAGGTTACAAATAATAAGTGTTTTGGCTACAGTACTCCTTTAGCTATAGATAAAATGAAAAGCTATACAGCTTTACACATTATATTAACATTCTCAAATCCAACCCTTATATTGAATTTAAAAGTAATGCATTGGCCAGTACTTCCTCGGGAAATGCTCGAAGCTATTTGAACTACACCATAAAAAAAAATCATTATTGGACACTTGATAAAAGCAAGTTATTATAAACAGTAAATTTTTAGGACTTCAACCTTAACTTTCCACATGGGAACCAGTTTTGCTCAGCTTTGAAAAATATAGTTAAAACTTTTTGAAAAAGTTTAATAAATTGGAAAAATATAAAGAAGATAAGCAAGACGATGTTCCCCCATTGCATAAAACATTTTTAATGCATGGTTATTTTAAAATAGCATTCACAATTTAAAGCAAAATTCATTTGTTTTACTATGTTGTATTTTCACTTTTTTTTTATAGGAAACATATCACACTGTGTGCCTAAGCAGTGGGATACATTGCAGTTTTTCATTAGAAGTATACCTCAGATGTCCTCCCAACATATGTCTAAACTGTCGACAAAAATTAGATGTGAACAGAGTCTAAGGTCCCAAGTGGTGTAAACACCGCAAAAAAAGTGGCGTTTTACAGTCACCTTGTGGAAAAATATGCGCAGAGGACACACTGTGATTTCCAAAACTGTTGCGTTTTTGGAAATCACAGCATGTCGATTATACCTACGGAAACACCGGCGGTTTCACTATGGGTATAATGGAAGCACTATGGGAAAACCAATGATATGTTGCCACCACAGTTTTTCGCGTAATGCTTTTTTGCTGCGGCCCACTACATGGTACATTAGCCTAAAACTGATACAGCATATTATACCTAGCTTATACCTAGTACAGAACCAGAGGAGGTAGAGAATGACAGTCAGTTTCTGTCTGTTTTGTTAAATCCGTCTTGTGCTACCCTTTCAGGTCCTACACAAGGTATGACACAGTGTACAGTATAGGTTTTGTCTGAAGTGCTCCAACACCTGCATTTGACAGTTTGATCACCATATTGGAGGAATTAAAGTGGTTTCCGAGACCTCAAAAATTTAAATAACAAGGGAGTGTTACTCTCCATCTTCAAAAAGTCATATATTTTTTTTTTTCTGTTCAGAGAGCTGTGTGAGCACTTATTTTTTTCCAGGACAATTGTACTTTGAATTAAAAAAAAAAGCTGCATTTGAGACATTTTCCCTTATGAGATTTGTTTTTATAGCATTCACTGTGCAGCTAAAATGAAAGGTTACTTATATTCTGCAAGTTGGCATGAGCACAGTGATATCAAAGTTTTTTCTTATGTTTTAACTGCAAAACTTATGTTAAATCCAAAACTTAAAAAAAAAAAAATTCTTTGACACTATATTCTGACACCCATAACTTTTTTTTTTTTATATATACTTTATATATATAATGTGTAAGGCATCTTTTCTTTGCAGGATAAGTTGTACTTTTTATTGATACCATTTTGGGGAATGTCTGATGTTCTGATCATCTTTTATTCAATTTTTTATGAGGCAAACTAGTGATAAAATGTTAGTTCAGCCATCTCTATTTTTCTTCCAGTTAAAAAATATTATTTTTATGTTTATAGTTCAGGTATTTTTGGATGTAAAGATACCTAAAGTATTTATGTTAGGCTTTTTTGTGATCTAGGGATCACATATTTTATACATATTTTTATAATTATTAAACTTTTTAACAGTTTAAACAAGGTGAAAGAGATGGGTGTGGTGGAAAATCAATTACAGAGGTGAGGGAATAAGACAGTGTTCAGACTGAATACAACAAGAACCTAAAGCAAGGAATGATAGCCGGACACGCCTCCTGTGCCACAGCCCGCGACCGGAGGCAATGGTTCACCCATCTTATACTGTGGGATGATGACCCTCTTCAATATGATGAAGCCCCTGCATCACCGGTGATCAGATGACTAGGTCACATTTTACTAGTCTCTAGATCTCTGGAGATCTATCTATCTATTTATCTAACTCATCTTTGCGAATCTTGAATTTACTGTATCATTGTCACAAGGTGTTTTTCTCAGAAGGTACCAGCATGCTCACCTACGTAATGTTATATCAGTTGGTGACAATAAGCAGGTGACAGATAATGACACTTGATATTTACTCCATGTTTGTGGACCAAATCACTCACCCAGTGCAAATCTGTTCCATATATGAGAGCATGCTCTAACAAACTTTTTATTTTTACCACTCACACTCCTAGTCTAGTAGGATGATAAAGCAATAAATTACTCAGTATAGTGAGAAGATAGACAATACAAGAGTGGGTGTTACTGGGGATTAAATGGACACAATCTGACAAGGCATTATTTAGCATGAGGGCTTATTAGGCTATTAACACATTTGTTCTTGGAGGGTATGTTAAGAAAAAATCTAATCAGAATTTTAAGTGAGGATTACATGATCTCCAGAGAGCGGCTTATCTGTAAATCTATCAGAAAACCTATTTCTTGTTATTTCTACTCACACAATAACTAATAAATAACATTGTAAGGACTTTATATGAACCAGTTTATTGTGAGCATTTAATACCATGTTTATTCTTTATGTAAATGTGCAAGGCATTGATAATGCAAATTATAAGAGTAATCTATGGGTATTAAAGTTGTTGTTTGGTTTTAGAAAAAAATTGTCTTTTTATCCTATGGACTGTGGAATTGGAACTCACTAAACAGAATCAAACTGAACTTCAATGTCAGGTGCAGCCCGTGAACAAGAGTGCTGAAGGAACTTTTTTTTATAATTCTCAGGTATCTACTGTAAGGTTGGGGCCCCACGTTGCAGAAAAGCTGCTTTTTTTGTTGAGCCAAAGATAGTAGTGGATTTACCAGAAGGAGGATCTTTGTTTAGATTTCCCATTCCATTTCCCTCTTGACTTTGGCTCAAAAAACCACAGAAAAATCTGCAACAAAAAAAGCAGGTTTTTTGCAACGTGGGGCCTTAGTCTAACATAAATTTGTTTAATCCTTCTTATTTCTTGTCTTAAGCATTTATCTCAACATGCCATTGACAAGACCAGCTACACCCCTAAGATTCTTACATAATGTCTAAGACCTCAAGCTATGTTATGCTATGTTTACACCAGCATACAACACTAGTTTTGCCATCCAAATGTTATCCTTGACAGAAATATGGTGATTTCATTATCAATCAGTGGAATTCATTGGTCGCTATTGAGATCCATTACATCTTTACAGCTATGGACCTCATCTTACGAGCTGGATTGGCAAGCCACTCTGTTGCCTCTCCCCTATTCAGGAAGGCTCAAGAGATGTCTAATTTACAAAATCCTTTGATAGCCAATTCTGAGAAAATTGGTTGGGTTTTGGGGAGCCTGACAGACAGAATAGAAAGCAACCATATAGTGCAGACATTGTTCTGGAGAGCCCAGCGTGCCCAAACATGACATATACAGATCTATCCACCGGCATAGTTGGGAGTTATTATCACAAGGAAGACAAACACATCGGAGAGGGCCCCCAATCCAGGTATACCATTTGGACTGGACTGCCATGACCAGCTGTGACTTGTCTCTGTAAAGTTTGCAACACAGACATCTTTGGCTCCTTACTTTTTGAAGCACCTGACCCACATTTTTCTCAACTACACAATGTCCCCATCCCGCTGCTACCCGAATTATAAAATAAAACCAGGAAATGAATAATTCTCCTTGTTTGAATCTTAAAATTACTAATTTTCCCGTTTGAGCCCTGAATACTTTGAATTGTGTGCCCAATTAATAATGACCCTGTATACTGCCTAATTATTAATGCCCCCTTGTGCCCCTAATTAATAATGCCCCTATGTACCAACTTAAATTAATATTGCCCACTTCTCCAGAGATGGATAATACTCCTAAATGCTCCCCTGTATTAATTATGCCCTGACTCCCCCTTACATAAGCATTATCCTCATGCCCTCTTGTACTAATAATGCCCTTTAGTGATCCCCTTTGTATTAATATTGCTCCAATGTCCCCTTATATTTATATTGTCCCAACTGCCCTTTTCCACTTGTATTAAAACCCCTAATGCCCTTTTGTATTACGTATTCCTCTGATTCCTCTTACACAAATATTTCCCCTAATGCCTCATTGTATTAAAACTGCCCCAACAATCCTTTTATGATCATATTGTCTCAATTGCTATCTCATACAATTAATGCCCTACCTGAAGCAACATCTCAAGACATCAGCCAGGAAGTTAAAGCTTGGATGCAAATGGGTCTTCCAAATGGATAATGATCCGAAGCATACTGCCAAACTGGTTACAAAGTGGCTTAAGGATAACAGTCAGTGTTTTGGAGTGGCCATCACAAAGCCCTGATCTCAATCCTATTGAAAATTTATGGGCAAAGCTGAAAATACAGGTGCGAGCAAGACAGCCTACAAACATGGCTCAGTTACACCAGTTCTGTCAGGAGGATGAGCCCAAATTCCTACCAACCATTGTGAGAAGCTTGTGGAAGGATATCCAAAACGTTTGACCCAAGTCATAAAGTTTAAGGACAATTGTACCAAATACTAATGAAATGGATGTAAACTTTTGACTTTGCAGAAAGTTATAAAAATGTCTTAAAAAATTCTCTCTCTCATTATTCTGGCATTTGGCAAATATAAATAATTTTAATCCTAATTGACCTAAAACGGGAAACGTTTATTCTGATTTCATATAAGATAGTGAGAAAAACATATGTGTCTTTTTATATAGTGTATGTAAACTTCTGGTTTCAACTGTATTTATGATACAATATTGAAAAATAATATTGTCTTTAAAAGATAATAATTTTGTGACAAACATATCTGGACATGTCCTGCCAAGAGGAAAGGTGTAATTCTTCATCTATCCTGCTATAACTTATAACTTATAGTAAGGAGACAGTACATAGTAACATAGTACAATTAAAAAAAGACATATGTCTATCAAGTTCAACCAGGGGATCGGATAGGGCAAGAATGACGGAAATAAGTATTCTGTACATGTCTATAAGCATCAATGCTATTTTACTCTAAAAGCCATCTAAGTCGTTTTGAAGCTGTGACCAGCTCCTGGGGTAGGCTATTCCACAGATTCACAGTCCTTACAATGAAGAAGCTTTGTTGGCTCTTGAGATTAAACCTTATTTCTCCAGGTGGAGGGAGTGCCCTCTTGTCTTTTGAAGGGATTTTACATGGAACAGCTTTTCCCCATATTTCTTGTATGGGTCATTTATATATTTATATAGGTTTATCATATCTCCCATTAAACACCTCTTCTCCAGACCTAAACAGATTTAACTCCTTTAATCTCTCCTTGTAACTGAGTTCCTCCATGCTCCTTATTGGAGAAGAGCGAAGTATTAAAAAATTAGATTCAGCAACTTCGCCGAATTTCGCGATATGATTCTATTCGATCCGAATTAATTCACGGCGAATAAACAGCTATTTCCTGTCTGCAGAGAGCCAGGGTGGGCGGGTGATCGGCAAAATGGCGGAAGCCCTTGGCTGCCGCGGTCATGTCTCTCTCTCTCCAGCACGGATAACTTTTATTCATGTGGAAGGATCTGCTAACAAGCAAAGACACGCCTACCCAATCACATCACTAGAGAATATCTTGTGGCCGTCTGATGTCACAAAGGTACTAAATATCCGTTACTGCGAAGCATCATGAAATCCGGATTCAATGTAAATCGAATATTTCCTGAAATTCGGATCGAATTCCACTTCTGCAGCTTTGATTCGCTCATCTCTACTCCTTATCAATTTTTTGGCCATCTGTTGAACCTTTTCTAACTCTAGGACATCCTTACTATGAATTGCAATGGTACATCCAGAAACCAGCTTATTGTTGGGGGAACTCTCAAATTAATATGGTTGTTCGTTGGAGATACACCTTTTAAAACATTAGAATGGATGAAAATACTTGTTATTGTTTCACATTATATATATTTAAATGGAGTCTGTCACGAGAACCCAGCACATCAACTCAGCAGATTGGTAAGTTACTCAATATTTTAATAGGGTTAGTCAGCGAGTGACAGAACTTAAAGGGAGTCTGTCATCAGAACCGAGAATATTAAACCATCCCCGTAGACATATAAGTCAGGGTCACAAAGGGTGTTTTCCCTTTGTAAATCGGTGCCTCCATTGTCAAGATAGCACCTTTTTAGTTGATATACAAATTAATTCTTTGGAGCAACAATGGTGTTACAGTTGGTCCAAAGAGGTAAGTAGTAATGTGCTCATTTCTCAAAAGAGTTCATTTGCATATTGACAAAAACAATAATATCTTGGCAATGAAGGCACCGATTCACTAAGGAAAAACTCTGTGACAATCTAATTATCTATCTATCTATCTATCTATCTATCTATCTATCTATCTATCTGCAATATACCACCATGCACAGTAGGGCATAATGCAAGGTTACCAACATTTTCATAAAATTTTGGGCAATCTGGAGACATTCTGCACTGTTGGCTGGGGATGTGTCATGCAGTGTTGCACTGTCAGTACCTTTTTACCTACTCCCAGTGTCTTCCTCATTTTCAATTCCATTTAACAATCAATAGTGAGCATGTGTTTAGCTCATTGCCTGAATTTTTTTTTTTAATCAAATTTAACCAGTGTTATCGAAGCTGTGTCTTTTTAAGATATAAACTGGTGATTATATCAGTTTTGTTCAACTACCATAAAAATATCTTAGACTCCCAGAAAGAAATCGGGTAGAACTGAACATTTCATTTATCTTCCCCATTGGTACATTTGAAAAGCAATTTCAGGGATTTTTCCATATATTACAGAAGCAAGCATGTCATTATACGAGCTTTGGCATCTCAGAAGCTGTAAATTATAAGATATTCTAGAAAAAATATGTCAAGTGAAGTAATGCTGCAGACTGATAAAATGAATCCTCAAAACAAGTAGAACCTGCATTAAAAATGAACCATATTATTCAAGTGCTAAATAAAGGAAACTTTTTTGCATTTTATCTACTCATAGAGCATATGGAAGAGGGAAGGAAGGTGGAGACGGAAAACAAATCAGAAAAATACAGTATCAAGTGGGAAAAAGAAGAGTGATTAAAGAGTAAGCACACATCTAAAGTACCTCAATAAAACATAACTATGTATAGCGTCAGACCCCAGAGTATAATAATCGGAGGCCCAGAGGAGGTGAGGGAACATAAAACCCTTTGTTACTCACCTCCTGCGATCCGATGTTACTCCGAGCAGGCTTCGGCCCTCTGGTGACATCATCAGGTCGTGATGCCGGCCTGATCACGTGACGTCTGTGCGCAATTAAAGAGGGCCGAAAGCTGCAGGGAGTGCACCGGTGTCCAGGAAAGGTAAGTTACACTGGTTTATATGTTTGTCACATCCCCTGAATTTCCGATCATTATACTCTGGGGTCTGAAAATACCCCAGAATATAATAATAGTTCATGGGTGGGCCACTATGGGGCATAATACAGTGTGCAGGGGCCGCTGCGGGCCATAATACCGTGTGCAGGGGCCGCTGCGGGCCATAATACCGTGTGCAGGGGCCACTGCGGGCCATAATACCATGTGCAGGGGCTGCTGTGGGCCATAATACAGTGCAGGGGCCGCTATGGGCCATAATGCAGTGTGCAGGGGCCGCTGCGGGCTATAATACAGTGTGAAGGGGCTGCTGTGGAACATTATAGTGTGTATAAATGGGAAACTCAATTTTTTTTTTTTGGGGGGGGGGTGGTGTCTTTCTATAGTCCGCCTTAGGCAGCAAAGAGGCTAGGTTCACCACTGGCTAAGATGCAATCCATTAACTCAGAGGTAACACGAACTGCATCAATTTTGTAGCTATCCTGGCAAGCTGGTTATAGTGAACTTTATGGCAAGTCAAGTCTGATATAGCAGTGCAGTAGACAAGTAGTGATAAAGCTGGGCTTAGGCAGTAATAAAGCTGACTGTAGACTTGTAGTGATGAAGCAGTTTTGGATCAGTATTCAACATGACTGTAGACTTGTACCAGAGAAGCAAGACTGAATCAATATTAAAGCTGGCTGGATAATTGCGGCGATATAGCAGAGCTAAATCAGAAATGAAGCAGGCTGTAGACTTGCAATTACAAAGTAGAGGTGAATTAGTATTAAAACTGTCCATAGTCTTACAGCGACAAAGCAACCAGTAGTGGCCTGGTAATGGCCAATGCAGGAACAGTAAGTAGGCTAGAGAACGGAATGGATGCAGGTCTCAGAGAGAGTATATTGAGACTAAAGTTTCACTGTGTGTGGCCTATACTTATAGACTTTTAACAACCTCTTTAGTAGATGGGTGTGTCCAAGAAAGGAATTAAATAGTCACTGTTGTTTCAACAAACTTTGCATAAATGAATAGTACAGATATTCACACGTAGGAATTTGACGCTGAATTTGTCAAGCAAAAAATTTCTGCATCAGGAATTTGAAGCAGATTTTTTTCTGCTTGTCAAAAACAGATGAGGATTTTGACTCTGAATTGGAAGCTACTGTAAATATGGAAATTAGTGTCACTGTATTTTGCCTTTATTGGGAAAAGCCAAATTCTGCTAGCGGATTTTGACAAATTCCACATCAAATTCTGCGTCCAATTCCACGCTGATGGAAAAGGTGTATTTCCCATTCATTTATTTCTTTCATTGTGAGTTCTCAGGCACCTGAAGAATGAGCAGGATGCTTTTTTTTTTTTTTCAGAAAAAATCAAGAATTGCCTCCTGTTAAAATGATTCTGTCTCAATTTCAGCATCAAATTCCTACGTGTGAATACTCCTTATAGAGCAGATTCCTCCTCTCAGTGTATGGAAGCTGGCCTCCATTCACAGCTCAGAGAGGGATGCAAACTATAGATATAGCAAGCATAAGTGAAATCTGCTAAAAACTGCAGAATATAAGTCATATAATGTGTTACTACCCACGTACATGCACATATAATGGCTTATCCTGAAAAGTCACCTGAAGCAACAAGTACGCTTTAACTGTTGCTCTGTTGTTACCATACAAATACCATGCCAAACTTGACAACTGAATACACCTTCTTTATGGGATTAGAAGATGTGGCTGAGCAGAGTAAACTTCATTTCCTGCACAATTTGTGTCTGTCTGACTGCCCAACAGGCTCAGAAAGGCTGGATTTTACCTTACACTTGACTGGGTGTCTGGCAGATACTTATCTCTGCACCAACCATAGAAATGATGCCCATTCAGTTGACTTGGGACAGTATGGTTGAATAGGGAGAGACAGAGGACAGCTGAGTAAATATTATCTCATGTCATAGTTGAGAGATAAGTCAGCTGAGCAAACCTCAAATATCATGGATGGTCCCCAAGATGAGCTTTTCATGGACCAAATTTTAGTAGTCTTTTGTATTAGTAAACGATAGCTGTGATACCAGGAACAGTCTGTGCTATATGTATACTATGTATCCTCTCAAGTGTAGGACCTGAAGGGTCAGAGGAAGCAGGGAATTAATACAATAGACAATCCCTTTGTCATGCACCACCTCAGATGCTGCCCTAGTTAGAACACATGAGGGCATTTATTAAAGGAATTGTCCAGTATAAAATAAATGTTTTACATGATACTTCTTAGCAAACTATACATTTTTCTAATGTACCTCGATTAAAAATGTCAAAGGCTTCCCATCATTTGTTTCATGTTACTGGACTGTTCCCCAAGCCCTCACTGTGCTAGATGTCTCACGGTTCTCTGTAATAACTAGGGTATAAGATATACTGTATTGCTGTGAAGGCTCAGGTAATGTAACAGTATGGAGGAGAGGATATAATTTATTATTTTGTTTGTCCTGTTATCAATCCCCATAGAGTCTTGCCTGGGAGTGGAGGATTGTACTGCAGGAGTCGGAACAGGGAAGAATTTATTGCCACATCATTGTTGGAGCTTCCATTTGGCAAATTAAAAAGACAAAAAGTACTAAATGCAGGACATTTTCTTCTGGTAAAATGACATTATAGTCATTGGGGTCCCTCAGGATCCATTTTTGCTCATCATTTGATGCATTCATCTTTCTGTTGGATCCATCCAATGCTTTCCCCTTTGTTACGATAAGCAGAGCGATTGGACTTCCAATTCAGCAATGGGAGTTAATTTAGACATCTTAGAACTAGACAAATGTATCAAAGTGGTCCATGCTATATGATAAATTTGGCACATCCAGTTAAGCGGTTTTGTCTCACTGAATCCCAACTTATTGGTAAGCTTACTAAAGACCAATAATTTTGTACCTGGATTTTGGAACAATTTGGCACATATTCGGCCATGTTCTTTTCTACTAAACCATGCACCATTGCCTTTAAGACAGGGTTCACACTACCGTTGATGTCCGTTCTGATAGTGTCTGTTAAAAAAAAGAAAAACAAAAAAAAACACCTATCATAACAGACATTAACAAACAGTAACTGATGTTAATGTGTCCGTTTTTTTAACTGATCCAATTAATGGATTAGCTAAAAAAAATGGACACATTAGCATCAGTTAGCATCAGTGTCCGTTTTTTAACACTGTCCGTTTTTTTAACACTGTCCGTTTTTTTTTTTTTCTGCTTTCTGAGCATGCGCAGGAAAAAAACGGACATAAAATAATGGACAGTAACTGATGGCTATCAGTTACTGTCCGTTATAAGTCCATTACCCATAGACTTCAATGTTAAAAAAATAACGGACACTTGCTGTCCGTCAAGAATCCGTTTTTTTCAAACGGACAAAAAGTGCTGCATGTAAGATTTTTTGTCCGCGAAAAAATAACGGACTTCTGACGGATTTGGTGTAAATGGACACAAACGGACACTAACGGACACAATATAAAAACCCATTGAAATGAATGGAAATTTTAACAGATTTCTGACGGTTCAGCTAGTGTCCGATGCTAAAATCTTGTAACGGACAATAGCAACGGACACTACTGACGGTCATCAACAGTAGTGTGAAGGCCCCCTAAGCCATTTCCCTAGTGAGGCACAAACGTATTTAAAACAAATAAATCTGACACAAGGCATATAACAGTAATTTTGGCACATTTACCACAGTAAATATCCCCATTATGTCAGTTTTGCATAGAGTGTTCCTTTACGTAAATCAATAATGCAGTGTGTATACCTGGGGGAGAATACCATTTCTGGCCATTACATAAATTAGATCTTGTAATTTTTAGCAGACTCTGTCTGTAGCTGATGGGTGAAGATTAGCTGCTATACACTGTACGCAGTAAGTACAAGAAACTATACTCCATCCCCAAGGGGTTGCAGATGGAAAACATCCAGATAACAGCAGAAAGAAGCCAATTTTTCTCTGATAAGATGCAATATATTACTATATTCATCAGTTCTATTGATTTACACAAAGTTTGTTGAAATGCTAGTGACTATTCAAATACTGAACCCAACAATCTGTTTGTAATATATATATATATATATATATATGTACATTGTATACTTGTTTTTAATTTCTAATTTTACCACTTCATTTAGTTTGTGTGTTGTGTTGATAATGAAGTGTCAAATGAGTGTTTCATTTTAGCATTGATAATTAACAAAGTACAAGAGGAAACCTTTACTGCTGTTTTATTCAACAGTAGCATACAGGAAATGTACAGTAAATCCAACTCACTAATGCTCATGTCCGAGAGTCGGGTAGTGTGAAACCAACCTAAAAGCGACTGTCCAGACCCATGATTATTATCTGTAGCCCCAACCATTCCTGAACAATATGCACTGTTAGTTTCAACACCCAGTATGCTAAATATGCTCCCTTCGCTGGAATCAGTGAGTGGCATCTAATGAAGGATGCAAAGAGTTGGAGTTGCTTGAGGTGGTGATAGGTCCTTCTCTTTAAAAATGGTACATAAAAAGAAAAACTAATACTCAACTTCACTTTTCCTCCACCGCTCCTCTTCTGGTAATTGCCTGAGATCTACATGATATATTTTTTTTTATATATTATTTTATTTGTAACTTATAATTTTGTCTTTATTATTATTATTATTATTATTATTATTATTAACTACCATATTTCATATTTGTATTTTATTTTTTTGTTAGAATTACTTAGAACTGTTATCTTGGTACAATCATTTTTTAATAGTTTATTTTTATTGTTTTTATTAAAGCAATATTTTATTATTCTTCATACTCACAATACTTCATAAATGTTATTTGTGTAAATTTATAGATTTGATTTATTGCCAACTATATATTCAGCAACAAGAAAACAACCAAAACACCTAATGTGATGATGCCCACCATTGTTATTTTATGGAAACATTCTGGAGCTCCTTTAACATTTCCTGTTAAAAGTGATATATTGTACTCTTATCATTTATACTTAGATTTATTGCTATATTTTTTTTACCTGTTGAACTTTTGTCCGAGACATTGTGAAATTGTTTGTCTGATAAATGGCCTTATTTCATCAGATGATGCTTGGAGTTTATTATTAGGATATTGCCCAAGGGACAAGCTAAGTGATGAGAAGGCCGGGAATATTGTAGATCATTAAAAACATAGTTTAGACAAGGTACAAGATTTGTGACTTCTGCCGGTGGCCTGCTTTCCTTTATATTTATATAGCATTTAATCATATTGTAGAACAGGTAGGGATCAAAGCGGTTAAATAATTTGGTAAAAAATGTAGTGCCAGTATGGGAATGAAGATTAGATAAGTCTCTATATAATTAAACACAGAGATAAGATTAGATTAGGTTTATATTTATGTTCATGTTTGTTTCTGGTTTATCATAAAATTAACAATTAAAGGGATATTTCCAACATACAGTGCTGGCCAAAAGTATTGTCACCCCTGCAATTCTGTCAGATAATACTCAATTTCTTCCAGAAAATGATTGCAATCACAAATGCTTTGGTAATAATATCTTCATTTATTTTGCTTGCAATGAAAAAACACAAAAGAGAATGAAAAAAAAAGTCAAATCATTGATCATTTTACACAAAACTCCAAAAATGGGCCGGACAAAAGTATTGGCACCCTCAGCCTAATACTTGGTAGCACAACCTTTAGACAAAATAACTGCGAACAACCGCTTCCGGTAACCATCAATGAGTTTCTCACAATGCTCTGCTGGAATTTTAGGCCATTCTTCTTTGGCAAATTTCTCCAGGTCCCTGAGACTTGAAGGGTGCCTTCTCCAAACTGCCATTTTGAGATCTCTCCACAGGTGTTCTATGGGATTCAGGTCTGGACTCATTGCTGGCCACTTTAGAAGTCTCCAGTGCTTTCTCTCAAACCATTTTCTAGTGCTTTTTGAAGTGTGTTTTGGGTCATTGTCCTGCTGGAAGACCCATGACCTCTGAGGGAGACCCAGCTTTCTCACACTGGGCCCTACATTATGCTGCAAAATTTGTTGGTAGTCTTCAGACTTCATAATGCCATGCACACGGTCAAGCAGTCCAGTGCCAGAGGCAGCAAAGCAACCCCAAAACATCAGGGAACCTCCGCCATGTTTGACTGTAGGGACCGTGTTCTTTTCTTTGAAGGCCTCTTTTTTTTTCCTGTAAACTCTATGTTGATGCCTTTTCCCAAAAAGCTCTACTTTTGTCTCACCTGACCAGAGAACATTCTTCCAAAAAGTTTTTGGCTTTCTCAGGTAAGTTTTGGCAAACTCCAGCCTGGCTTTTTTATGTCTCTGGGTCAGAAGTGGGGTCTTCCTGGGTATCCTACCGTAGAGTCCCTTTTCATTCAGACGCCGACGGATAGTATGGGTTGACACTGTTGTACCCTCGGACTGCAGGGCAGCTAGAACTTGTTTGGATGTTAGGCGAGGTTCTTTAGCCACCATCCGCACAATCTTTCGTTGAAATCTCTCGTCAATTTTTCTTTTCCGTCCATATCTAGGGAGGTTAGCCACAGTGCCATGGGCTTTAAACTTCTTGATGACACTGCGCCCGGTAGACACAGGAACATTCAGGTCTTTGGAGATGGACTTGTAGCCTTGAGATTGCTCATGCTTCCTCACAATTTTGCTTCTCAAGTCCTCAGACAGTTCTTTGGTCTTCTTTCTTTTCTCCATGCTCAATGTGGTACACACAAGGTCACAGGACAGAGGTTGAGTCAACTTTAATCCATTTCAAGTGGCTGCAAGTGTGATTTAGTTATTGCCACCACCTGTTATGTACCACAGGTAAGTAGCAGGTGCTGTTAATTACACAAATTAGAGAAGCATCACATGATTTTTCAAAGAGTGCCAATACTTTTGTCCACCCCCTTTTTATGTTTGGTGTGGAATTATATCCAATTTGGCTTTTTGACAATTCTTTTTGTGGTTTTCCATTGAAGACAAATTAAATGAAGATATTATTACCAAAGCATTTGTGATTGCAATCATTTTCTGGAAGAAATTGAATATTATCTGACAGAATTGCAGGGGTGCCAATACTTTTGGCCAGCACTGTATATAGTAATGGAATGTCACTATGATGTGCCAATACTTTAAGATAAGGGGACCCCCACTGATCCTGAGAATGAAGGGGGTGCAGTTCTGATTTAGCAATGTGTCCCCTACACTGTCTTCCCTGCACATCAAAACCCTAGACATCCAGTACTTTGGGAGTTGCTCTATAGCCTCATTGAAGTGAATGGACTACACTGCAAGTCCCTGCACAGCCAAGTATCTGGAGGCGCCACTGTGCAGGCATGCTACTTGGGATGCCGAGCTAAATCTTTTCAGTTGTCCTTTTCTTAATCAATATCTGTGGGGGTTCAGGCCATGAAAGAGTTAAAAGTCACGTGTTTGGGGAGATGGGCCAGTTTGTCCCTCTCTTTGAGAGAAATCTGGGAGGAGAGCTGTGTGACTGGAGCTATGCTAATAAACACAGTATAACAGCTAGGGTCATAGTTAGAGATGAGCCAACCAACTTGTACCACCCAAGGTTCGGCTCTAATAATCCAATATTTAAATATTATTCTTTCATTTTTTTATGAAATTGAACAAATGGAGATTCGTCTTGTAAAATGGCCGCCATATTATACTCTGGCATCACATTATACCAGTGGTCACATAGGCCCATGTCACCGCTGATACCCAATCAACAGTGACCCTGGCCGCATGATGTCACCAGTTGAACGCTGAAAGCTGCATGGAGGAACAAAAGAAGTAAAGGAAGATGAGTATGAATATTTTTTTAAAACATTTTTTTACTCCATCCCTGGGCCTTTGCCTAATATATGTATAGTGTAATCATGTCATTTTCACTTTGGCATAACTTCGGCTGTGTTTGTCTTAGAGAGCTAGAAATTGGATAGATAGGTTCCTAGATGCAGTGTTCTACACTATATTTTATAGATAGGTTCCTAGGAGCCCTGACAGTGTTCTACACTATGTTTTATAGATAGGTTCCTATGAGCCTTGACAATGTTATACACTATGTTTTATAGATAGGTTCCTAGGAGCCCTGACAGTGTTATACACTATGTTTTATAGATAGGTTCCTAGTAGCCCTGACAGTGTTCTACACTATGTTTTATACATAGGTTCCTTGGAGCACTGACTGTGTTCTACACTATGTTTTATAGATAGGTTCCTAGGAGCCCTGACAATGTTATACACTATGTCTTATAGATAGGTTCCTAGGAGCCCTGATAATATTATACACTATGTTTTATAGATAGGTTCCTAGGAGACCTGACAGTGTTATACACTATGTTTTATAGATAGGTTCCTAGGAGCCCTGACTGTGTTCTACACCATGTTTTATAGATAGGTTCCTAGATGCACTGACTATGTTATACACTATGTTTTATAGATAGATTCCTAGGAACCCTGACTGTGCTATACACTATGTGTTTATAGATAGGTTCCTAGGAGCCCTGACAGTGCTATACACTATGTTTTATAGATAGGTTGCTAGTAGTCCTGACAGTGTTCTACACTGTTTTTATAGATAGGTTCCTTGGAGCACTGACTGGCCACTATGTTTTATAGATAGGTTCCTAGGAGCCCTGACAGTGTCATACACTATGTTTTATAGATAGGTACCTTGGAGCCCTGGCAATGTTATACACTATGTCTTATAGATAGGTTCCTAGGAGACCTGACAGTGTTATACACTATGTTTTATAGATAGGTTCCTAGGAGCCCTGACTGTGTTCTACACCATGTTTTATAGATAGGTTCCTAGATGCACTGACTGTGTTATACACTATGTTTTATAGATAGGTTCCTAGGAGCCCTGACTGTGTTATACACTATGTTTTATAGATCGGTTCCTAGACGCACTGACTGTGTAATACACTATGTTTTGTAGATAGGTTCCGAGATGCACTGACTGTGTTACTGTAAGGGAATTGCCAGTTGAGCAATTCCCCAGTGCTGCTGCAGAACCCTGGGGGGAGGGGCACAACAAGACAGTGAGCCCTAAGCTGAACCCCCCCCACTGTCCCTGGCTAACTTGCCTATCTGTCCTAGGCGACAGCAGCAACTGGTCGACAGGCCCTACTTAATATAGGTGACAACACAGAACGCAGACAGGACAAACAACAGACAAAGAGAGGTCAGCTAGCCAAGGGGTCGATACCAGTCGAGCAATGCAGTACAAAATCACAATCCAAGAGAATAGTCAAAAACAGAGAGCCAGAGGTCAGAAATAGGAATACAGGGAATAGCAGAAAAGGAGCTAGCAGGCACAAAGTCACAAGACAGAATCAATAGCCAGCGCCCATGTGAGGGCTGACGACCTGTTTATAGAAAGTCAGGACCTGCCCCAGACTGGATTGGTAGACAGGCTGTCAATCACACAGGCAAGCCTGAGATTAACTATTGAGAAGCCGAAAGAAACAAGGTGCTGGAGACGGGTGTGGCAGAAAATCAATTACATAGTCTAAGACAATGTTCAGACTGAGCAACAAGAATCTTAAACAAGGAATCAAACTGAGCACGCCTCCTGCACTGACACGTGCGAGCGGAGGGTGATGCAGAGACCCGAACAGGCAGAGAAGTTACAGTTATACACTATATTTTATAGATAGGTTCCTAGGAGCCCTGACTGTGTAATACACTATGTTTTATAGATAGGTTCCTAGGAACCCTGACTTATTATACACTATGTATTATAGATAGGTTCCTAGGAGCCCTGACAATGTTATACACTATGTTTTATAGGTAGGTTCCTAGGAGCCCTGACTGTGTAATACACTATGTTTTATAGATAAGTTCCTAGGAACCCTGACTGTATAATACACTATGTTTTATATATAGGTTCCTAGGAGCCCTGACTGTGTTCTACACCAAGTTTTATAGATAGGTTCCTAGACGCACTGACTGTGTTATACACTATGTTTTATAGATAGATTCCTAGCAACCCTAACAGTGCTATACACTGTGTTTAATACATAGGTTTCTAGGAGCCCTGACAGTGTTCTACACTATGTTTTATAGATAGGTTCCTAGGAGCCCTGACTGTGTTATACACTATGTTTTATAGATAGGTTCCTAGGAGCTCTGATAATGTTATACACTATGTTTTATAGATAGGTTCCTAGGAGCCCTGACAGTGTCATACACTATGTTTTATAGATAGGTTCCTAGGAGCCCTGACTGTGTTATACACTATGTTTTATAGATAGGTTCCTAGGAGCTCTGATAATGTTATACACTATGTTTTATAGATAGGTTCCTAGGAGCCATGACTGTGTTCTACAGCATGTTTTATAGATAGGTTCCTAGATGCACTGACTGTCTTATACACTATGTTTTAAGCCATTTTAAGGTGTGGTGTGTACCAAATTTGTTTGACCTGAAATGAATCATGGACCAAAGCCGTCCAACCTGAAACGAATCCTGAGAGGTTCGCCCATCTCTAGCCAGAGTACATCTTGGTTGCTGAGCTGCAGTCTTAGAGACAGGTGGACAGGGTCCTGAGTAACTATAACCCTCACCACAGAATGAGTTCCCCATGACTGCAGTACTTTTCACAGTACTTTCCAATTCCTGATAGGAACTTGGAGGGAGGAGTCAGTTGTTTTGCTTGCTCTGACAAAGAGTAAAAAACTGTGTTAGAGAGAGAGAGAGAGAACGGAGGTGTAACCTGGACCCGCTAAGTAGAAGTGAGTAAACAAGAGGAGAGCCACCTGAGAAATAAGACACCTAGAAAGTGCAGGGTGTGTGAGCTTCAATGGGGCCCTAACCCACAAAAGACTGAAGACCAGCCCTGAGCTACTAGACTGTGTCAAAACAGAAGGCCCCACATGTTGCAAGTAGACAGATTGCAGGATTACCTGAAGGAAGCATGCCTAGCAAGGAGAGGCCTAGATAGTAGAGGCAAGTGACCAGCCGGGGAGTGCGATTGAGTAGAGTGCACACTATTTACTTGCCAGAGAGTGGATAGATGTATGTAGTAGAGTTTAATGTGTGTTGGTAGCTGAATGTAGTTCAAGAGACAGCCCAGGAGACAGGGTGATGTGGATCAGCCAGTGGGTTATGTACTCACATCCACAATGCTGAGGAGTAACCGAATGTCTATGCATCATCTGTGTTCACCATGAAGCTGGAAAAGTGGCGTGCCCAGAAATGAAAGTGTTAATGCAGAGAAAGAGAGAGCTATCCAGTAGGCAACCTGGGGTCACTGAGAGAGTATATTGTAAGTGAACTCAACCTCAAGGGGGAAGAGTGTCGCCAACTACAGAGAGGAAGTTTACCATTGCATTGTGAACTTCATACATTGAATAGGCTGTGATGCTAAAAGTTTGAGTCAAACCTGTTGGTTCTGAGGAAAGTTGTTAGGCTACATTCACACTACCGTTACTAACGTCCTTTGCTATCATCCATCATAGGCAGAGTAGCAAACACAGACAGAGCCCTGTCGTGTTTTTTACAATTTGGTGAATGTAGATTGACATCTGATAGAGGAGACTCTGTCTGCATCTGTATTTTAATATCCGTTGCTCTCATCCTGTGATGGATGAGATCAATAGACATTAAATAACGGTAGTGTAAACGTACCCTTATTGTTAGTTGTTTCAGACTGAGTTATTTTGCTGTGTGTTTGGACTAGCCAAAACTATATTACTCCGTTACAGGGTTTCCAGAGGTATGACTCCCACACATCATAAAGGAATAGCATATCCTAGTGATATTCTATAATTTTCTAACATTCTAGCAGCCTTTCAAAAATGGATGCAGAATATATATAAAATAATACCAAATGTCTATCCTTGTAAAGTATTTATTGTAAAAAAGAACACATATTTTGCCCTGGTTTATAAATTAATGGGGTGTGAGTTTTACGATAGATCAATATGGGTTTGTCTTATCTTGACAGTTGCCTTTAGATATACTACAGCATGCAATAAGCTGTATCCATTTCACATAGGTTAGCTTATTCCTATCCAAATTATTTTTCTTATTGTCATACCGTAAGTTCAATATTTCCTGGTATTTCCATGACTATTGACTTTTCCTTGAGGGTTTGTATGTATACACAAAAAATATGTATCATCGGAATAAAATAAAAAACTATACGCTAAAAGAGACATTGTAATAAATCATATCCCTAAAAGAGAGGCTGTATATACCTACAGTGAAGCAATGGATCACAGCAGTTTCCAGATAGGTCCAAGTAGTATTGGTGGGGATGGCACAGGTGCAAAATACTGATAAAGTATCTATTAACACACTTACAATCCATGAGGGGGGGGGATGCCTAGTATTGCACACAGATAAGGCTAATATAAGGTGCCAACCACATGCTACTGCAAGGCGCACAGTAGAGCTATATATGTATACACAACAAACTCTCTCAACCAACATAACAAGGCCTGGCTGCATCCTGCAAAATATGACTTAATCACAAGTAGGTAAGTTATTAACATATATTTTTCCCAAAATAATATTTGCTGCCCACCCTGTATGCATTCTGCAGTGAACCATTGTTTCACCTAATAGCAGGTAAATATGGCTTCATATGAATAAGACTAAGCTGCAATACCATACACAGCCTTGGGACAGGAGGGGCATTGTTTCTGAATTAAAAAAATATAAGAGACATAGTAAATGTTGGGAAATGATCAGAGGACTTGAAACACTCACATAGGTACTCATTCATGTTGGTCTTAGTGGTGTGAACTTGTCCAGAGCCACCTTCATAAGCCCTACTACATGTGTAAACATGGCTGTGGCCCCAAGAATCAACCTGCCTTTCTGCTCCTATATAAAGAGGGAAATGAATAATATTGGAAAATTGGACTTTTCTCATATATATGATGATATAGCACGATGGCATAAATCAGTAACAGAGTAACATATTTTTACTTGAAACTGTGTCCATTTTCTATAGTTTACCTTTACATTTGCTTTACTTATCTACTGCATTAAAATAAAGTGACCTTGTGTTGTAACCTAGTTTTTGGTTCCAGGCAGACTTAACAAATCAGCTGTAAAAACATGATAAACTGGCATTAGATGTTCAAATCACCTACAGCGCCACCACAGAGAAAACAAAGAATTACACAGCTCTCATTGAGGTATCATTGAGGTCTCATTGAAATTAGTGAGCTGTCTTAGTAATACATGTGTACCACACCTTACAAAATATGCTGTTTATATTCACTTTCCTTTCTTTTAAAAGATGTTTTTTTTTTAGTTACGAACTGCATGTGGTTTTAAACTGTAGTAATGCCTATGTGTTACTGTGTATCTCACTGGTATGCTAACAAGCTGCAAACCAAAGGTTTTCAAGTTAATGGCCATTACCATACAGTTGAAATACATAGTAACATGTGCTAGTCATTATCACAATTACAAACTACAGGCAGTTCTTCAGCAAAAACGTGCGGTGTGAACCCAGCCTATTAGACGAGAATCCTGAAAGCGAGACTTCCCCCAATACCTTAGAATTCGATTTACTAAAATAGGTTTTATAAATCAGAGTACCACTGTAATGGAGTGATCGTGTTACACTCCTTAACATTGTAATTGCAACACCCAGAAGGACAAGCTATAAGGTTATGCAAATCAGAGAAGTAGCAGGTGTCACTAAAATCTGCAAATGGTCAAAATTTTAAGCACCTAGGTCCAATCTGTAGCATGTGGGGGACCATGATAGCTAGATTGAAAACAATGATTTTTAGGCACGTGAAACCTCAAAAATTGGATCAAGTGGAGTGGGATGATTGTACGATGCCTCCTGTTCATTGACATGCCAGTTATTGCCACTTGTTGCAAACTGAGAGGCATACTGTAGAATCCTTGAACTGAGAGACCTTAGTTTATCACTCTGGAAGATCAATATGTGCCTAGGTTGAAACGTCAGAACTATTCAATGTTTGGGTATCCCGGAATTGAGATAACAGAAAGAATTGTGCAGAGACGGACTTCTGCACCAAATAATTGGAAGAATGGAGTGCAGCGATTCATTCTGTACTACAAGTGAGATTGGATGTCACATCCCAAGTCTAGGGTTGCAAATAGAGATGGACGAACCTCTGAAGATTTGTTTAGTTTCAGGTTCGGTGCAAAGATTTGTTTCGGGTCAAATAAGTTCATCACAAACCAGAGTTTAAATTGGCTCCTAAGACTCTTTTTAGCCCATTTCTAGGTCTTTATGGCAGACACAGCTGCAGTTATGTCAAAGTGACACTGACATGTATGGCTATGGGGGAAACAGATGGAATGCAATGAATATAAACGTCTAGTTTAGCCACACACACTGCACTGCCACTTTCTTGTATTTGTGGAGATATGCCTGACTGAAAGATGATGAAGAATAAACCACAAAATGTATCCCTTTATGGGAGCAGAATGCTGCACTAATATGGCATGGGTATGGCAATGGAAGAATCAATGGTGTTTTTTTTTTTTTTTGTTATACCAACAGTTTGGTAGTGGCAGGTGGCAACTACATCATTTGCAGAAAAAAATTGTGCAGACTATCAGCATGCCTGGATTGCCTACCAGTTGAAAAGGGAAAAACTGGCTTTTTAAAACAAGCTGCCAAAAAAAATCCCTTTATAGGAGCAGATGCCACAGCAACATAGTATTAGACGTAGAGTGACAATTATAGAATTTCAATTGGTGGCACACTGTCAACATGCATTGTCTGGCAGCTGAAAAAGCTGGAATATCTTATAAAATGGAAATGATTCTCTGATCATGAGAGCAACACTTGGAAGCCAAAACAGAACCTGCATTAGGCTGTCCATCATCCCTTCAGGGGAGCAAATGCCACAGCAACATAGTGTTGACAAAGTGACAAGTTAAAGAATTACGAAAAAAGGGCCATCCTTCTCTCCAGCTGTGAAATATCAAGGGCCTCCTTCTTCATTCAAAGTCTTCCTCCTCCTCTTCCTTCAGTATAGGAATCCCAGGTCTTTCACCACCATGACCCAAAACCAGTTCTTCATCTTGCTCCAGTTCCTCTTGTACCACCACAGTGACTAGGTAAAAGTTTCTATTCTTCTCTCACCTCTCATTGCCTTACTGCCTGAGTGTTTCTTGTAAAATATATATTAAAGAGATGACTTCACTGATTCTGCAATTGTCCCTGCTGCAGACACATTTGGTGGCCTCCTCAACGGACTTCACAAGAAGACACACTTCCCTCATGAGTCTTCAGTGGAGGATTTCAAAATACCACATTGTCCCTCTAGTTTGGTGCATAAAGTAATCATTCACCACTTTCTGCTACTCAGACAGATGCTCCAGCATGTGGCTTGCCATATGCACTTCACCTTACAATCATGAAATGAACAAGGGGGATTGGAGGCAATGACTTGCCCTGGTGAAGTTGATGCCGGGAAATGGGCCAATGAGGTGGTTCATGGGTCCTGCCTGGTGTTGGAACTGGGCCAGCAGCCATGGGGTGGTATCAGTACTAGCATCTGGCTTTGTTGCCTTTTTGGACTGTTGGCTCTGCTACTCTAAACAATATGTGTTGTCACTGCCCATAATTGTTGCTCCATGTGTTTGTGGTGGCATGCACCTTTATCCACATATTCAAGGAGAGGTCCACATGTTTATGTCAAACAAGGACAGCTTTTCTAGAGAAATAATGGTGGCTAGGTATCTTCCATTGAGACTGAGTGCATGACATCAGTTGGTGAAAAGCAGTGGAACCCACTAAGTTGTATGGCAGCGACTGCTCCAGCAGGAAATAGTCCAGGTGTGGATTTAAGTTGCAGATCAGTTGGATGATTGGGCACATATTGCTGTTTTCTAGACACACATTGCCTTATGAATGACTGATGTTGGCATGGAGGAAGAGGAGAAGGAGAAGTAGATGTAGATGATGATGATGACGACGATGACCATGTGCTAGGTGCGGATGTAGCCTGCCTATAAAGAAGATCACTGGGAGAAAGGGTAGGATGGTCTTTGTCAGCCAGTGCCACTGCCAAATCAGTTGGTGACACCATTTCATGTGAGTATGGAAATACCTAATTCCTGCTTGTGTGCCTGCAGGGCCATGGCTTATATTGTGCTTGCAGATCTTGCACCTTGCCATGGATTTGTCATTTGGTAATATACAAAAAAATTTCCCGTATGGGGATGACTGCACATAGCTGCTGCTAAGACCAGCAGCAGTGTACAATGTGTCTTCAAGTGCCATCAGTGGTTACCACCACAGCCACCACCCGAATTTGCCTTAGACCTATTCCAGGCAGGTTTTTTTTTGCATTTGTACTGTGTTGTATGGAATTGTTATTATTGCAGCTGCGCCCACTCTCTTCCACTGATGTCACCCTGATGCAGTTGCCAGGCTTTATCTGCCTTAGAATTATCAGATTCAGTAATTTCATAATCTTCCTATTTTTTTCTGACTCATAATAGCAATGGGATATCCTCATAATTTCCATTTCCAGCTTCCTTGAATTTCTCCTAGTGCCCCTACCAGCACGACTACCAGTACCACACCACCTGCCACTACTACCTCCACCATACACAACCGTCATGTCTTCCACCTCTGCCTCCTCTACATCCAAAAAACACATTGTTCTCATCCAACTCATCAACAAGAGGAAGATTTGGGCTAAGAGGCTAGCCCAGCTCTCTCAGCAGATACCACATGACTACTAGGGAATGGGATCTGTGTCAGTGAATATGAAGAAGAAATGTTTTTTGTTTTTTCTTTTTTTTTTAAACTTGATTTCAAGAAAATAAGCAAATCCCTTTCTTGCACCAAACATATGCAAAAAAACCCTGTGTTCCTCCTGTGCCTCTCTCGCCACATTATGCGACTATAGGTGAAGTGGGGTGGGAAGAAGTTTTCTGGCGTGAGTTGTAATGGAAATCTACTGCAGTTCTATAACTGGCGTACATCTCCATTCACACACCAGTACGATTGCAATATTGTTGTTGTCTTTCAACTAACAACTGTGACAATTTGGGGGGACTAGTCTCAAATGGCGGCAAACTCCTGGTCCGGACAGCAGTGGTTCGTGGTACTGGGCGCCGGAGAGATAGCGTTCAGACGGTTCAAGTGTAAAGTAAAACTGGCTTTATTCAGCATAGGTGCAACATAACAAAAACAAAAACATAGGCCACGCATAGGCCCTAACTCACTGCTTGACTGCTATCTATCCTAGGGGCAACAAGCAGCCTGACTTATGCTCCGTTTGAGCCAAAAGTCCACTGTGGACCCCAGCCCTCCTGGTACAGATCGTCTATCTGTCCTTGGCTGGTTCCACAGTTCCTGCATCCAGCAGGACTCGACGCCAGCTCTGCCACTGTAACCACTCCCCTCGGAGTTACGCCCCCCACCCATAGGTGTGTCTGAGGGCCTTTTCAGGCCTGGTCCTGGGTCGCTCAATAGCGCCCTCTGGGTTCACATACTCACACAACGTATTAGAAGCAATTGCTTTTGATCATACAGTGATAAGGTGTATTTCTCTAACCTTGCAGTATCACAAAATGGCTCTTCTTCTTCCTGCCCAGTATCTTTTATGCTAATATAATATCAGCACTGTAACCTCTCCACCTACCACTCATGATTGGCTGAAAGGCTGTCAGATGAAGCAAGAGGCACACCTAGGTCACAGAGACAATGTGATTCACCTCCTGTGCTTTGGCACTTTAGTTTGTCCATTAAAAACCAAAATCTTTGGAAATTTTGGATCAAAACCAGTTTGCTTCAAATTGGTTCACTTCAGTGGTGATAGAGGTGGTGTTACGGGTATTCAATTGACCTCGCACCACCACGGTCAAAAGCTATCAAGGTGCACAGCAAGACAGCATGGAGGCTGGAATGGAGGTCTATCCTCACAGTAGTGATGAGTCCAGGTTTTGTTTCAGACCATATGGGCAACTCTATGAAGAGACTTCACAAGGGAATATCTCACTGGTCCTACTCCTAGAATTATGGTGTGGAGTGGCATAATATACATTAGACTCCTCCAGCCTTCATTTCAGGTGCACTAACAACTCAGAGTTATATTGATTTGATCATGGAACCAGTGGTACAGCCATTTCTCCAAAGTGTCTCAGGAGCCATTTTTTCAACAGGAAAATCTTATGTTTCTTCTGCCATTGTGAGCAGACTGTGTGGTCTAAACATATTACCATAACCTGGAGTATCTCCAGGCTTATCTCCCATTGAGAACATCTGGAACATTATTGTTTGGCAATTGAAAAGGAAGAGGAAGCTGCCAGCAGTCAATATTGATGGTTTCCATGCATTCAGCTTGGCATAACATTCATTGTGGCATAACATTGTTTGCATTCAGCTTGGCGTAACATTCTTCAGACAACCATTAATAACCTCATTGATGGCATGCCAAGACATGTAGGTGTATGTATTTCTGCATATGATGCTCATACTCAATACTGAAAAAATCAAGATGTTTTAAATATTTTATTTCCATTTTTTATTATTTGCATATTATTAACATATCTATCGATCATGTGATTTTCATATTTCGAAGACTTTTTCTTCTTGGAGCTGCAATTTTAATGGTGACGATGAATATATATTGTAGCTTACAAATGACTTAGTCTGTAAAAAACTAAGGCTAAGACCGCACATAGCGGGCCATAGTGAAAAAGCGCTGCAGGAAAAACCACAGTGGAAACGCATCTCGGTTTTTTCCTTTTCACAGAAAGTCTTCCTCTGTAGACTTTCTGCTTCAATTATACTTACAGGAAAACCACCGGTGTTTCTGTAGGTATAATTGACATGCTGCGATTTCCAAAACCACGACGGTTTTGGAAATCACAGCATTTCTGCTGCAGGTATTTTTCTGGAATGTGTGGATAGGATTCACTAGAAACCCATCCACTTTGCAGGGACTGAAAAACGCTGCAGTTTTGGCCACAGTGGTGTTTTCGCCACGTGGGACCCCAGACTGCAAGTTTTTTTGCCTTAAAAAACAGCAAGACCCTTGTCCACTGGTTTTGTGTGGCATTACAGCTCCATTCCATTTACTTCAATGAAACTGAGCTGCAATACTGGACACAACCCAGAAACCGGGATTGCGCTGTTTCTAGTCAAAGCAACAATGTTTTCTTGTGCAACCTCGTTAACTATCATTAATTATCAGGGCTAGAATTAATGATGTATTATTCCAGATAAGGATGAACTTTATATTTCTAGAGATGCAATGGCTACATCAATGTAGACATCAGACAACCACAAAAGGTCAAAGCTTTTAATTGCAGTTGTTCCTAAGTATGGCCGCACTAAAGATTGTAAGTAATGATTAAGAGTGAAAATAGAGCCATTAACTTAAAGATGTTTACTGAGATCCCTGAATAGATTATGCCATTAGAATTGTTATCACAGGATGTGTCATCACACATACAGAATAAGACAGTCTATTAATGGCATTAAGACTTCAGGGCTGAAATCTGCTAAACACAGCAAGACCCAACAGTTATAAAAAAATAGCAGAATTTTATCAGAATATTTTATATGTAGTGAAGAATTAATTGTGAGCCAACATGCATGGCAGAAAATACCCTATAAGTATATGCAATCCTCTTGATGAGCAATTCCTCTCTAGGGTACCCAAATATAACCAATTATGATTTGATTAGCTGAAAATGATTAAAGTGGCCATTCGCTTTTTTTTTTTTTCAAATAAAGGTTCTCTAATCATAACCTGACTAGAGAAACTCTCACTGCTGGGATCCCAAGACATCAACTGTAATCTATGGTAACCTGTCTGAAAGTATTTGATTCCCCTGTAGCACCCCCACAGGCAAAATTAAACATTACATAATTGGATGTCTACTCCTCGTAGCCACTCTTCATTCACTGAGGGTCCAGAATGGTGGTGTCACCTTATTTACACTCATTGGCTCAAGATTTCACCAATGCAATATTATTACATGTATCAGAAGAAATTACTTTCCTGTACTAGTATTAGTTGTAGGTTACAAATTGAAGATAACATTTCATAGTATACATAATAGTCATTAACATATTGCATGACTAACTTCACTAAGAAATCATGCAGAAACCAGTGTATCATGATCAGGGAAAGGCTGCCTGCTGTAGCTGCAAATGTCCAATTTTGACCAATGTACTGTAAGTACAATGATGCACTGCTAAATTCAGCAATAAGCAAGTATTGTGACAATTTATTTTATAAAATTGAAGGCTGATCCTATTTCCACCTCTGGATGCCTTGGACACATCTCTAAAACTGTCCCTGGGAAACTAGAAGAGTCAATATTGTGTAGTATGGCAAGCTCTTCCCTGAGGCAGCAGGGAGAGCTGGCCCTCTAACCCCAGGAAGTCCAACACAATTAACAGGGAAGGGGGACGGACAGCCATTCTGATATCAGACAAACCTGGGCAGGCGCTGGGGACCAGAGCAATAGGGAAGGCCCACTCAGGTTCATTAATGAGTGCCTCCATCAATACAGATGGAAGCTCTTATTCCACTGAGAGAATGGAGCGGTAAGTGCAGATTTCACTTTCACTTAATGCTCGTACATCCTCAGACCCCTGCCCCTTTCCTACTTCGATGCTGATAGGGTTCCCATAGCAGAGAAGGGGAGAGGGTCCGAGGAGCTACAAGTGGTAAGTAAAAGTGAAATTTGCACTTACCGCTCTCTCTGCACTTACCTGTGGAGGGGGTTAGGCATAAGGGATCACAGTACTGCATGGGGGATTAGGGGATATTATATGATAATCCCTGTTGTCTTGTTATGAACAGAAAGACTATTGAGCTGTTTTAAGTATTTCAGGTGCCTAAAGAGACTGGGCATAATCAACTTTTGATGAAGAGACTGTTGTACATCTTAACTGCAAAGAAATTATAAGGTTGTTTTGAGAGACAATGTGTGAGAGGAGAAGGAGGCTCCTGCCCTACTGGACTGTGTACTGCTGAAGACTGGTTGCTCTGATAGAGTTAATCCATTATTATATGTGCCATTCTGATTTACTGTTCCATGTACTTCAAAAGACTTTAGTATAACATTATAAACTGCAGCTGAGTGCCTCTAGCCAACACTAATAGTCATTCTAAATAATTTTTTTGTTAGAATATATTCCCCATCATTTTTTGGCCATTTATTGGATTATGTTTTTAAATACGACTGTATTGGTACTAGTCAGCAGTATCCAAGATGCAATGAAGAGAAAGAGGACAGTTAATATCTAGAATTTTGTTGTAGTAATGTCATTGGTTCGAAAATAACTTTATTTTTGAAGAATGTTTTTTTTGATACAGTAAATTGGCCCACTGATGGGATTTCCAGTGATCAATTGTGATCTGTGGTTGAACCTTGCAGCAAATGTTCAATTTTCTCTTAGCCCCTCGATAGTTATATAAATAAGTACTGTATAGCATGACACAGTTCCCAATGAAATCAATGACCTCTTTATGTAATGTATGGCTGGATCTTCTAGGTCATCCAAACAGAGGGATTCTATTTGTGGCTTCACTGAATTTCTTTAGGTGACATTTGAACCCCCTTATCTTTTCACTTCACATGGATTATAATCTCAGATTTTGTGTAGAAATGAAGACACATTTGCTAGACCAGTATTGTCTACATCCACTCATTTTTCCACAGGGTAAATAAATTGTTCATTGCTTTCAAAAACTGGAAAGTACACTGCATAAAATATTAAGGGTTTTGCATTTTTCTAGCATTTCATCTACCGAGACTGTAGTTCTGGTTGCAACCACAGAACAACAAGGGAATCTTCTCAGAGAAGAAAGACACTTAAACTTGAGGAAAGTTTGTCAAACCATTTTTCAATAATTCAAAGCCAAAGTTGAAAAATGTATGTTAAACATATTTATTAAGCCTCCCGAGATGGAGGATTGACAGTAAATTGGAGGACACACTTTTCATAAGTTTTGTGTTATATATACTTGGCAAGAATTGGCTGTTGAGTCCTCTTTTATTCATCTTATGAAGCAAGACACTCAACAGTCTGAAAATAACGCTGGATACAGATACTCATTTATAATTACAAAGTGAATTTTTTTTCGCTCGGTGCTAGTGGGAATTGAGTCAATAGATGTAAAAAGTGTAAAATCTAGACAAAACAGTCTATAGTATTTGTGTAATGCCTTGAAAACATTTGAATGAAAAGCCAACTTAGTTCTTAAAGGGGCTATTTAGAAAACCCATTTTATAATTCTGCATTAATAGAGGTGGTCCACTGCTTAGGATCCTCATTTTATGGCCGGTGTAGAGAGCTGTTGCAAAGAGCATCCCTCTCTCCCTCTGGAGGACATCTCTTTGCTGCATTACATAGGCACTCCATTAATCAATTGGCACTGCGTAATGCTTAACCCTGTAAGGACACAGGGTAGTTCGTACGTTAATGCTCGGCGACTTTTTCCAGATTTTCCTTCTCTGCTTTTCAAAATTCTTAACTTTTTTTTATTTTTCTGTTGACATAGCTAAGTGAGGGCTTATTCTTTGCATGATGAGTTGCACTTTCATTTGGCAATAATGTTTTTATTACCTTTTATTAAAACTCTTGAAATAGAACACTGTGTGTAAAGAATCTAGAAAATATAGGAGGTCACTTTTTAATTTAATTACTGAAAGAAATAAACGTTTCAAAGATATTCTAATTTATTGAGATACACCTGTACCATTTTCCTCGGGTCACCATATTGTGATGGCTATAACTTTTTTACTGTTTTGTTGATTGGGATATGTAAGGGCTCTTTATTTGTGGGGCAAGTTGTAGTATTTATTGGTACCAATTTTTGGTATTTATGACTTTTTGATCAATATTAATTTTATGGGGATACCTAACATGTTTGTTTATTTTATTTTGTCTATGTGTTTTTTAAATTAAAAGGTTTTTTTAACTTTTTGTTTATTTTTTAAACTTTACCAGAAGCATAGATCCATAATATATCAAAAAGATAAATAAAACTTAACATTTAATATAATAGTTAAAAATTCAACAAGGTCCTAATTTGCATGTAAATAGACAAATAATCAGAACAATCTTACCGATTTCAACGGTGGACTGTAGTAAGTCTCTCCACTGAGGGACTGGTGTAAACTCCCCTGTACAAGGGGTTGTAGCACAACCTATACTTTGAACCACCGGGTTCTTCCTCCACTTTCCCCTGAGGAGCACCCGTTACAGGGTGGTGAAACGCGTCGGGGGGAGGTGCATATTGGGATTTTTTAGGACAAGCTTCGGGACTGCCCTTGTCAGGGCGGGAGCTTTATACCTTTGGGTATTAGGGAAAGAGCTAGATATTCCTCCTATGATTCTATGAGTTCCCTATACCCATCCTTTGATACAATCTCTGCCACATTTGGCCCTACTACAGTCCACCGTTGAAATCAGTAAGATTGTTCCGATTATTTGTCTATTTACATGCAAATTAAGGCCTTATTGAATTTTTATCTATTATATTAAATGTTAAGTTTTATTTATCTTTTTGATATGTTATGGATCTATGCTTCTGGTAATTAATTAACTGATCCGTGAGGAGCTAGTTATTTTGTTCTCCTTTTTTCGTGTTTATATTTTTTAAACTTTATTAACTTTTTGTTTTACTTTTTTTTACTGCTGTCCCACAAGGGGACTTGAACCTGGGATCTCTGATCTCCAGTGCAATGTACTACACAGCTAGTAGTACACAGCTCGTTATAGTCACAGCACACTAATCAGACATCTGCATGTTAATGTGCTCATCACATGACCATGGACCCTAAATAACATGATCATAGTCAGAATTTTATGCACTGGAAGTAACAGAATGAATCACAGCAAGCAGAGAACTAGAAAACCGAGGAATTGATACAGAAAGTATATTGGAAAATTGTATAACTTTTTATTATACAAACAATACTGTCTCTCAATATTGGTCTGAAACTGGCTAACCCCTTTAAGGTTATCGCCCAGTTCATTCTTGAATGTTTCTATGCTATTGCCTGGCAGCATTTCACCTGAATCTTAATTTTTTTAAAACCATAAAAGAACCTGCAGGGGTAAAGATAAGATCACAATTCTCATGAGAATTCACAAGGCGAAATAGGGTTTCTCTATGGTGCATTAATCATTTTTTCCTCTCCTTTCACATCCAAAGTGAGGATGAAAATGGCCACCAGAGCATAGATATTGGTTATGATGAAGATAAGCTGGTCAGTGACAGAACTTACAATGCAATGTAGAGAAACTTCACTTCCCAAGGGCAACCAGTAGAAATGTGATTTTAGCTTTAGGTAGGAATAGAGAAGAAAATGTGTCATGTAAATCAGGATTAATACAAAAGTAAATGTGAAAACTTGATCTTGAGTAGTTTAGCCCATTATTTAATCATATACCTTGAGTTTATTCTATGGCTAATACCAATATTGAGTGATGATTATGATTTATTAATAGATTTCCTGATTCTCCAGGATGGAGTTTATTTACTAAATTACAAGAGTTGATTAAGCAGCAAATGATTCCAGTTGTGTGATTTCCCTAGGCTATCTCCATATTAAAAGCAATTGGTTTGCACATTTACTAAGCTACTAAGATCTCATTACCCTGCTAAACATTGCAGCATTCTGGGTAATTGTGCTGGCCAGGCGACTTTGGGTAACAAAAAGTTGACTTAATTTAATTTACATCCTATTTTTTTTTCTACTTATTAATGAAAATATGAAAATATAAGTAGTAAATGAAAAATATTAGTCATTCATCACCGAATCATGAAAAAATTGATAAAACTTTACATTCATGCATAAACATGAATAAATAGAGTATTCACAGGTGTTTGGACTTCACACATTTATGGTAAATGTATGACTCTTTTCAGTTTCCAAGATCTCTGTTTGCTGTCATTGAATGGGAACTTTCATCATGTGTAAATGATGATCACATAACCTTTTGGTGACCACAATCACAACAGCTTAGCGCCCACAGGGGGAGTGAACCAGCAGTCCAACAGCACCCCTGCTGGCAGGCTGAGCATATAAGTTTTGTGTCTCACCACCCCACAGGCACACAGGATTTATACACCTTGATAAAAGTGTATAAGAACCTTGTATTAAGTTTTGTAGATTTTACTGAGACGCAAAGATCAATGTATAATACTGGGATGTGTGGTCCATGTCTTTCTATTTTTTGTCTCCAAATGTCATTACATAGCAAGACTGTGCTTTCGTTTCTTGGTTTGCCTTGGTACCCACACTCCACTCATTCTGCAAGGGTGTTTTTAATTACTAGGAGACTGCACAAGGGATCCAACTACTAGTACAGTTCTCTGACTGACATCATTTGGTAAGGTGAACTTTTTGAGATCTGTTCACATGGTGCCGTTCTGCATGGCGGCTGTTTTTGTGGTGATGTACCTGTGGGTTGGTGTGGTCCAGAGTCTGGGGGCTGAATCTGGCAGTAGGCATGCTGTTGGGCTGCTGGGTCACTTCCTCTGTGGGTGCTGTGTTTTGATGGTGATGGTCACTGTGCCACCCATAGAGTAGGGACCCACTATACAGAGGTCACTGTGAAGTGGCTAGTGTAGTCTCAGATCCTCGTGTTCAGTTTTGTAAATTTTGTGGAGAAACATAAATCAGTCTGTAATACTGGAAAGTGCGGTCCATGTCTTTCTTTTCTTTTCTCAAAAATGTAATATGATGATGATATTAGTAAATGCTGTGTAACAAGGGAGAGGTACAATGACTATAATAAACTGTTTATTAGACAATTGAAATGATTAAATGATATACAAAATTCATTACAGTATAATGAAAAGGTATACAATTGTCTAGAACATTTGTGTATGGATGCCTCACAAGATCTCTGCTTGTAGAGTAAGTGGGAACCGCCACACAGAGATGAAGATTGGACCTTTAGCATAGTTATAAGCTACTGTGGGCTTTCCTTCAACTGTGAGCAAAAATTCATTATGATGATTTATCTGTTATTATGTTCCACTAGCTAAGGCTGGATTCACATCTGCGTTGTAGTCTCAGTAGGAAACTCTGCTGCAGATTCCACCTAAAATTGCAAGGTGGACTTTTGTCTCCGCCAGTATCACACTGAAGCCAATGGAGAGAAATATCTTCCTTGCAGGATTTTTCTCTATGCCGATTTTAGGCAGAATATGAGTTAAAGTCTCCTATTATAGTCTATGGGGTCCATTGCTGTCCTCGGGTAACTGCTTTTTAAACAGACAGGTTCTCCGTCTTTCGGGTCCCCATGTGGACCCAAACGACAGAGAGCCGAAAGGTTAGTGGGAACCTAACGTAAAACAGTGTTTTTTGCCGTCCTCCTAGGACCCAGCACAGGATTCACTGGCTGTGACCCTTCCTTCCATAGTCAAGCAAAGGGAATCCTTTATACAGCACCTACATGAGTATGAGCCATTGGACAATGTGGTTAGTAACTCAATGATGGGCAGCTCACACAGTTTATAGCACATCTTATGCCAAGATCAGAATTATACAACTGTGCGTTAATAGATCCAACTTTAGTCCGTTTACTGTATTATATCCTAGCTTGCCACCACAATGGCATTGCTATATATGTGTCACAAGTTCACTTTTCAGAACAATACTGTACCTTGATATTGTCCCAGAAAGTGATAACCTGTGTGTGTAGCCGCCCAGTGGTTGTTTTGTGAATTACAGCATTTCAAGGGTTTTGCTAGCATGTTGTGATATTGATTTGAATTGGTTTTATGAAATTGGAGTCCTTACCTGACCCACAGGTGAACAGGTAAATCCACTGATGGGTCCCTGAGCCACACGGGATTCCAGCTCAACCTGACATAGTAGAGTACACTCATTCACTTCATACAGATACTTATATGCATTTCAACCAGACTATCCAACAATATAATATACTATATAGATTAGGAAACTTCCCATTTTATTTTAATATACATTGGGTGACTGAGATGACATCTAGGTGCAGACTCAGGCCAACCAGTATCCCTCCTCCCTGGGCCCCATCTTCTCAAACACACTGCAGGGGCCCCAATCACTAGTCATCTTGCTCCTTGTGGTCTGCTCCTGTATTGGCACATACTCCTTTCGACAGAGGTAGGAGGACCCTAGTTCAAACCAAGAGTTGGGCATCAAGCTACTATAGGAAAAAAATTATGTTGGTGATATTTTAGGAATTTGCAAACAAACATCAGGTAATATTTGCATGTAACTATATAGTGGCACCCAAAAATGAATTTTACAGGTGGGCCCTAGGCACCCCAGTCCAACACTTGGTGATCACAATAAAAGGTGTGACAGAATACTGCAAACATATCTGAGCATGGCCACCCAAGAGGTAAAGTAAGACCACATCTGTATTGTAGAATTCAAAAGAATGGGGCACTCCTGTGACACCAAAGGCCATAGACAAGAATGTTCCTGTTTCTACAATGAAAAGTTCCTGGACAACCCCTTTAAGAAGTTGATAAATTATTTATGCGAGTCAGCAATTGCTTTTTCTTGATATAAAAGCAATATTATGGCATCATAGGTGAAGAACACCTTTTCTCATACATTCACAATCTTTGCTTTTTATTAAGAGATTTCAAACCCCATTCAAATCAACGTCTCAGCATAAAACAAGTGCCAAATGTCTCATTTAGTACATTTTCCAAAAACGTCAGCACATTTTGTAACATGACAAAGAGAAAATGAAATTTTCTTCACTTGGTTTTCGGGTCTTTGAAATATGTGACAGCCAACAAAGGAATCTCATTGGGATGTTCTCATACTTCTCAGCTACTTTGATCAGTTGCAACAAAATAATTAACAGGAACTGTATATTAATCATGTTACATCTGTCTCCTTTATCACTTTACTTGGTTTGTATGAGAAATAGTCAAAACCAAAGAAATTTAAAAGGGTTTACCCAGGAGAGCAACTTATCCCCTATCCCCAGGATAGGGAGTAAGTTGCAGATCAATGTGAGACCCCCATAATCACTGATGAACCCTTGTAGCCTTGTCTGAATGGAGCAGTAGTTCACACAGGTGCTCTGCCACTCCATTCAATTCTATGGATCTACCGGAGATAGCGGAGCACTTCTTACTATCTTCAGCAGTCTTATAGAAATAAATAGAGTGGCAGTCCATCTGCACAAATGACCATCATTTTAGACTTGTACCCCATTCTTATAATCAGTGGGGTTCTCGGTGGTCAGACCCCCATCAGTCTGCAACTTATTTCCTAGCCTTTAGATAGGGGATAAGTTGCTCTCCTGGGTGAATCCCTATAAGTTTTCTATCAGTGGTGAATTCTTCTGAAGATGATTACAATGTTTTATGAAAGGGGCTAATGAGATACTCTGCTCCAACCATTTCTGAAAATAAGGGATGCCAGTTCCCAGTTCCTGGACTGAGAGCAGGAGGGTTGAGACTAGCTGATATGATGTCTACCAAAGATAGTACACAGAAAGTAGAGGATAATCTGCTCCATAATGTTATGTCACTCAGAACAAGCAGTAGGATCATGTAGATCATCATAGAGAATAAATTATGTAAATAAAGCACTTGGTGTGAGATGGGTACTTGCTATTTAGCTGTATTAGCCTCAGTCTGTGTATGTGCCCCTCTTCTTTTTCCTCTTTCCCAGAGTGGTCTGGGCATGTGCAATATGGTCCATTAGGTTCTTGCTGTCAACTAAGGCAGAGTTCTCCAACTGGGCTTTAGATTACCTGATACTGGGATGCAGGTTTCCTCAGGAGTAATGTACAATTATTGTACTTACAGGGCAGTGATGCGTCGGGCAGGACCTCCTCTTGACCACAGCCTGTGCGCATCTTGATGCACACAGGCTGTGTACCAGTCGAGGTACCGCCCACCCCATAACTGCTCTGTAAGTATAATATAGCTATGCAGTACAACAGAGCATGAAGGATATTAGGCCACTATTACTGTAATAATGCCCTCCCACAGGTAATAGCATTACTTATTTGGGGGGGCTATTACCTATGGAGGGGGGACTATTACCTGAATGGGGCACTATTTGGCCACTATTACTGTAATAGTGCCCCCTTAACTGTGTGTGGGGGGGGGGGGGGGAAACTATTACCTGTGGGGTGGGGTGCTATTAGGGTACTATTACAGAAATAGTGCCCCACAGGTAATAGTATTACTTACAGTCATATGAAAAAGTTTGGGCACCCCTATTAATCTTAATCATTTTTAGTTCTAAATATTTGGGTGTTTGCAACAGCCATTTCAATTTGATATATCTAATAACTGATGGACACAGTAATATTTCAGGATTGAAATGAGGTTTATTGTACTAACAGAAAATGTGCAATATGCATTAAACCAAAATTTGACCGGTGCAAAAGTTTGGGCACCTCAACAGAAAAGTGACATTAATATTTAGTAGATCCTCCTTTTGCAAAAATAACAGCCTCTAGTCGCTTCCTGTAGCTTTTAATCAGTTCCTGGATCCTGGATGAAGGTATTTTTGACCATTCCTCTTTACAAAACAATTCCAGTTCAGTTAAGTTTGATGGTCGCCGAGCATGGACAGCCCGCTTCAAATTATCCCACAGATGTTCAATGATATTCAGGTCTGGGGACTGGGATGGCCATTCCAGAACATTGTAATTGTTCCTCTGCATGAATGCCTGAGTAGATTTGGAGCTGTGTTTTGGATCATTGTCTTGCTGAAATATCCATCCCCAGCGTAACTTCAAATTCGTCACTGATTCTTGTACATTATTCTCAAGAATCTGCTGATACTGAGTTGAATCCATGCGACCCTCAACTTTAACAAGATTCCCGGTGCCGGCATTGGCCACACAGCCCCAAAGCATGATGGAACCTCCACCAAATTTTACAGTGGGTAGCAAGTGTTTTTCTTGGAATGCTGTGTTTTTTTGATGCCATGCATAACGCCTTTTTGTATGACCAAACAACTCAATCTTTGTTTCATCAGTCCACAGGACCTTCTTCCAAAATGAAGCTGGCTTGTCCAAATGTGCTTTTGCATACCTCAGGCGACTCTGTTTGTGGCGTGCTTTCAGAAACGGCTTCTTTCGCATCACTCTCCCATACAGCTTCTCCTTGTGCAAAGTGTGCTGTATTGTTGACCGATGCACAGTGACACCATCTGTAGCAAGATGATGCTGCAGCTCTTTGGAGGTGGTCTGTGGATTGTCCTTGACTGTTCTCACCATTCTTCTTCTCTGCCTTTCTGATATTTTTCTTGGCCTGCCACTTCTGGGCTTAACAAGAACTGTCCCTGTGGTCTTCCATTTCCTTACTATGTTCCTCACAGTGGAAACTGACAGGTTAAATCTCTGAGACAACTTTTTGTATCCTTCCCCTGAACAACTATGTTGAACAATCTTTGTTTTCAGATCATTTGAGAGTTGTTTTGAGGAGCCCATGATGCCACTCTTCAGAGGAGATTCAAATAGGAGAACAACTTGCAATTGGCCACCTTAAATACCTTTTCTCATGATTGGATACACCTGGCTATGAAGTTCAAAGCTCAGTGAGGTTACAAAACCAATTTTGTGCTTCAGTAAGTCAGTAAAAAGAAGTTAGGAGTATTCAAATCAATAAAATGATAAGGGTACCCAAATTTTTGCACCGGTCAAATTTTGGTTTAATGCATATTGCACATTTTCTGTTAGTACAATAAACCTCATTTCAATCCTGAAATATTACTGTGTTCATCAGTTATTAAATATATCAAATTGGAAATGGCTGTTGCAAACACCCAAATATTTAGAACTAAAAATGATTAAGATTAATAGGGGTGCCCAAACTTTTTCATATGACTGTATGTGGGGAGGCTATTACCTATCGAGGGGGGCACTGTTACCTGTGGGGTGGCGCTGCAGCCCAAATCGCACCCACAACCCTGACCTTCCCCCTACCAGCACCACCCTAACACCCGCCGGGCCATGGAAAAATTATCTTGAATGAAACTGGTCCTTGGTGCAAAAAAAAAGTTGGGGACAGCTGCAATAAGGTGTTTTGTTCCTGCTTCTGTTACCGATCCAGCTTGCGTATTTGATCTCATATTCCTGTCTGCTAATGCTTGTGACCAAACTCCACGTCTTAACCTGTATTGTAAACTACCTCGGTACTCTATCCCAAGGACGTAGCTATAGGGGGTGTATTGGTAGCAGAGACTACTGTGCTCTATACCCTGAGGGAGCCCCAAAGGTCCCTCTGCAACAGAAAATATATAACTATTCTAAATGACACAAGGTACTAGGGGCCCCATTATAGATTTTGCATTGTAGACCAGGAGCTTCAAGTTACACCTCCATTGCATCCTAGTGTATTTTGCCACTAATAAACTACCCTTTGCTAACAGAAAGCACTTCGGGGATAACAACCTGGGGATCCCCATTTGGAAATGTTCATAGCTCCTTGCAGGAATTTAGGGTGAAAAATCTTCTGCCCTCTGGTTTAGCCCTTTACTAAATAACTTAGACATTAGTTTCTGAAGACATTGCTATACAACTGCACAAGAGGACCATTTTTTTCACTATAAATTTGGGTGGTTGTCTCAAAGGGTACACACCATTGTGCAAATGTCATGATATTGTATATAATTGCAACTATGCCTAATCCTCACACAATGCTGCTGCTCTTGGGAGCAAGAATCTTTCAAGCAAAGAGACTCACCACCAATTGCGAACTCCCCACCCTTATTTCTAGTGTCATCTGCAGTATGATTCTTAATTACTATTAATGTAAATGCTTAATCAAAGTGTTTTCTCCACCTTATTATTTAGCATTTTAGACTTATTTAACTTCTTCTTCAGCCATTTACAGTTTAACCTTCACAATTCACCCTAATTATAGGGATATCACAATTTATCCAATCATTTCGCTTATTCCTGTATATAATTTCACATGTTGAAAAGTCAACATTTGGATACAAGTTCACAGCATAGTGTTACAAATATTATAGTCTGTAATTACGTAATTATAACATACGGCAGTGGCAGAGAAGCCGCACAAAATCTTATCACTGCAGATAAATAACATCTGGAAAGTAACATCATATTAGTAGCATAATTCAGAGGCACAACGGCTCCTATTGCTCATCTTCTACTGTGTAATTTCCAGTAATAGCAAAAGAAAAATGTTTTTAATAAATACCTTGTATGCATTGCAAGTTTGCAGTGAATGACTTTTGTCCTAATAGTTATTGCATTTCTCATAGAAACATTATTCCATAAATGATTATATTGCACAGGAATAACAATAATTGTCTATGAAAGCAATATAGGGAATGAGCTAGTGCTGGTTTATTTGCTAATATTTTCATTGAGGATACAGAGAAATCATGTAACTTTATAAGTAACATGTTCTATGATATAAACCAATAACACCAATGAAAAGCCCTCTATGAGACAAGCTAGGCTTACAATGTAATACAATTTCAACACTCATTCTAATGTAATTGTAATGCAAATATAAATATAAGATAGGAACGTCTCTTATATTGCCAGCTAAGGTTGGACTGACTCATCAGAATGCCAGTAGATGTATAAGGGTCCATGTAGGGGTCAGTCAGTCAGGATTGTTGGACCTAAGAATGGTATGTTTGGGGCCCCGCTCAGGCAGACACCATAGAAGATTGGAACAGTTACGATAAGGCAGTAAGCTTTGGTGGCTGCTTAAAGTTACTAGAGATGAGCTGAACCGAGTTTGGACTAAGCTTTCCAAAAAATTTAACCTGAAGTCTTTGTGGTTTGATTCTTACAAACTAGCTAAAATGGTATTTGCCGGTTAAATGCATGAGAAGCAAAAGCAGGGAAAAAGAATCACATGATCAGGAAGGCTTCTCCACAATGTCTTGTAAGCAGCTCAGATGCTAGGAGACGGCCAATAATGAGGGACTATAGGTCTAGGGTCACTCACGACTCATAGTCAGTATGGAAAGCCCAGAGTGATGGAGAAGGTGTTTTTGATGGGAGAGATTAGAGAGATAGGATCTCAGATGATCAGACTGAGAGAGATAGGAAATAATACTTCTGGGGAAGTGTAGTATTAGAACTGGAGAAATAGACATTGATTTATTTGTCACTCTGTCTGTCATGAAGTGAAGTGATGTGCTAGTGCTACTGAGCTGAAGAAGATGCATCCATCTTAATCACAGTGCTAAATTAAAACATTGAAATTTGATCTGCACTGTGTCCAAGACCAAGAACAGACAATTTAGCTGGGCAACTGCCGAGATTTAATCCCTTAGATGCCATGGTCAATAACGGCATCCAGAGGTGGGCCTTTACATGGCAGCCAGGGGCCTAAACGTTCAGAAAATCGAAAATTAAAGACCCTAGGGGTGCAAAAAAAAAACTGTAAAAAAAGTTTAAAAAAAAAACAAAAACGCACAGTAACAACTCAGTTACACATTAACTGCTCATCCCAAACCATTTAATAAATAGTAAAAAGAAATCTAATTATATGACACATATTGGGTATTGCTGCATACCCAAGGACCTGAGCAATACAAGTGTATTGTTATTTTACCTGCACGCCGAATGGTGAAAAAAGTTTTGGCCCAACCCAACAAACCTGAACCAAATCTTGAAAGGTTCGCACATCTCTAGTTGTTACCAGAGCTTTACATGAAGTAACAGGTTTAATAGTTACAAACAGTATGTATGTGAGGGCACAGTTCTTGATGGTTTCACTCTGCACAGAGACATACTGCTTAAAGGGAGTCTATCACCTCCATCAAGCACACTCAACTGTCTTCACCTTGTTACAGGGCACATTACAATGATAAACAACATACCTCTTCTATGGAGGTCACTGTTCTAGATTTCAAGAAAAAAAAAATCTTATTCAAATTAGGCATTTGGTGCACCAGGGGTGGGCCTTCAGCTCCCTGGAGCACTGCTCTTGCCACTCAGAACCCAACCATCTCGTGTCTGCGCTACCTCGTGCAGTGAGAGTTGATACTTCCTCTGTTGTGACATCACCAATCCTGAATGAGCAGAAAAGGACCCACCCCCAGTACTCCAGCTGCCTCATTTGTATAAGATTTTTTTCAAAGTTTTTTTTTCTGGAAAACTAAAAAAGGGACATACAAACGTATGTTATTTATCACTGTAATGTGCTCTGTAATGTGATGGAGGCAGTTGAATATGCTTGGTAGACTCCCTCCTTTAAACAGAACAGAAAAAAAATTCTTTATATAGTACTGAATCTAGTGGTTGCTGCTAGTAAAAGCACACAGTCATGGTTATTTTAAGCTTTGGTCTCAATGCTGTACTCACTGTAATCTCTACACCCTAATCTCATCCAGTGTTGAATGATCACTTAAATGGAAGATATCACCAATTTTTTATTTATTAAAAACTGTGAAATATATCACTTTTTTTTCTATTATATTTTTGGATTGTAGATTTTTTAAAATCTATTTCCTGTATATTATTATGGGAGCTGACATCTTCTCCTCTGCTCTATTGCCAGCATTTAGTAATATACTTTACAGCACTCTCTTGACCATAGGAAACAATAGACTGGAGCCAACTCAAGGTCTATGGGATAGTTTTCTAGACATACTCTGTGCAGTAAAGGTGATTAGATAAGCTATGACATCATCTTATGTCAGCAGTGGATGCAATGATGGGTCATTAGCTTTATCTATAAAGGTGTTAGCTTTTATTGTTATACTGCCTGTTATAAAGGGCGAGACTGAAAAAGAACCCTATAGAATTGGCAGTAGCAGAGTAAAAACTGCAGGACTTGGTGCTTATTTTTAAATATAGATAGTGATATGGAAAATAAAAAAAAAATATTAACATCACATTCCCTTTAACACTTTAAAACTTTACAGGTTTCTTTAGCTTGTAGTTCACCGGTCACAAAGGACTCATACTGGTCTAAACAAGCAATCACACCACCCTCAGGCAGTAGGGACTTGGGCTCTCTGTTTAACAATTCATAGTAGTAATATAGTTGAACAAGCTTCCCGCCAATCTTTGTCAGGATGGATATCAATTAATATGTTTCGGATGGATTGTCCACCAATCTCTATAGGCTGCAATTGGCCAGTAATGCAGTATTGAAAAACCACTACTAACTAAAGCCTTGAAAATCATACATTTCCACCCAAACCACCACACAGACACATATGAAAAGTTAGACTTTTACTGAAAAGTTAGACTTTTACATTATTTTAATGTATAGTAATGTATCTTAAAGGCAACCTGTCACTATGAAAATGCAATCTGCCAACAACATATTACAGAGATGGAGAAGTTGAGCAGATTGACATATAGTTTTGTTGGAAAATATTCAGTATAACTTGCAATTTATTCATTTATATCTTTGTTTTATCTATGCTTGGAAAAGGGTCAATTAGTGAAGGGGGTGGTGCTACTTAGTAGCCCCCCCATGTAAGACTGTACATACTAACATAGCTATCCATCACTGATAGGATGGCCTTGCATTTTTATCATAACAGGTTTCCTTTGTTTGGTTGAGTATGTCTTAAAGACAAACCCTTGCTTTAGCCTTATGGATATCATAGATAAGGTCAGGACCCTCCTACTTATTCCAGCGCAGAGAGCCCCTCACAAAGAGTATCTCCCACTCTGCTGTTCTCAACCCATTCATGTATTACATGGTCAGTCTTTTATTTCAATGGCCAGCATGTAATACCACACTTCCTCTGTAGTGGCCGCTGCAGGGAAAATGATCAGCTGATTGCCTGAGAGATCCTCACACTATTATGTAGAATTAAACAAAATCAAGTATAAATTTGCTTATGTAATTCAAGAAAGATCATAGAATTGTGTGCAAATTGTATTTTTGATGATGCAGGAAAGAGTTTTCACAAAGCTCAACTAAAAGTAACTTTTCCGAGAAGTCAATATAAGGTAAAGCCGTGTAAACAGCTACTGTATTTTAAAGTAAAAGCAATCTATAAAGTGTTTTGCAGGGAAAATGCTGCTGCCTTTAGGCCGAAAGTCAATTATATAATTGATTTACTTAAAAACATTTTTGCGGCTTTTTAAACAATTTGAGTAAAAAAGTTTTGTTATAACTATAATAGTTTGTTCAGTAAATAATACATAGAGTGGGGAAAAAAAAGTATTTAGTCAGCCACCAATTGTACAAGTTCTCCCACTTAAAAAGATGAGAGAGGCCTGTAATTGTCATCATAGGTAGACCTCAACTATGAGAGACAAAATGAGAAAACAAATCCAGAAAATCACATTGTCTGATTTTTTAAGAATTTATTTGCAAATTATGGTGGAAAATAAGTATTTGGTCACCTACAAACAAGCAAGATTTCTGGCTTTCACAGACCTGTAACTTCTTCTTTAAGAGTCTCCTCTGTCCTCCTCTCATTACCTGTAGTAATGGCTCCTGTTGACATTGTTATCAGTATAAAAGACACCTGTCCACAACCTCAAACAGTCACTCCCCAAACTCCACTATGGTGAAGACCAAAGAGCTGTAGAAGGACACCAGAAACAAAATTGTAGACCTGCACCAGGCTGGGAAGACTGAATCTGCAATAGGCAAGCAGCTTGGTGTGAAGAAATCAACTGTGGGAGCAATAATTAGAAAATGGAAGACATACAAGACCACTGATAATCTCCCTCCATCAGGGGCTCCACGCAAGATCTCACCCCATGGGGTCAAAATGATCACAAGAATGGTGAGCAAAAATCCCAGAACCACATGGGGAGACCTAGTGAATGACCTGCAGAAAGCTGGGAATAATGTAACAAAGGCTACCGTCAGTAACACACTACACCGCCAGGGACTCAGATCCTGCAGTGCCAGACGTGTCCCCCTGCTTAAGCCAGTACATATCCGGGCAAGTCTGAAGTTTGCTAGAGAGCATTTGGATGTTCCAGAAGAGTATTGGGAGAATGTCATATGGTCAGATGAAACCAAAGTAGAAATGTTTGGTAGAAACACAACTCGTCATGTTTGGAGGAGAGTGAATGCTGAGTTGCATCCAAAGAACACCATACCTACTGTGAAGCATGGGGGTGGCAACATCATGCTTTGGGGCTGTTTCTCTGCAAAGGGAACAGGACGACTGATCCGTGTACATGAAAGAATGAATGGGGCCATGTATCGTGAGATTTTGAGTGCAAACCTCCTTCCATCAGCAAGGCCATTAAAAATTAAACGTGGCTGGGTCTTTCAGCATGACAATGATCCCAAGCACACTGCCAGGGCAATGAAGGAGTGGCTTCATAAGAAGGATTTCAACGTCCTGGAGTGGCCTAGCCAGTCTCCAGATCTCAACCCCATAGAAAACCTTTGGAGGGAGTTGAAAGTCTGTGTTGCCCAGCGACAGCCCCAAAACATCACTGCTCTAGAGGAGATCTGCATGGAGGAATGGGCCAACATACCAGCAACAGTGTGTGCCAACCTTGTGAAGACTTACAGAAAACGTATGACCTCTGTCATTGCCAACAAAGGATATATAACAAAGTATTGAGATGAACTTTTATTATTGACCAAATCCTTATTTTCCACCATAATTTGCAAATAAATTCTTAAAAAATCAGACAATGTGATTTTCTGGATATGTTTTCTCATTTTGTCTCTCATAGTTGAGGTCTACCTATGATGACAATTACAGGCCGGCCTCATCTTTTTAAGTGGGAGAACTTGCACAATTGGTGGCTGACTAAATACTTTTTTTTCCCCACTGTACATATGACTTGAAATTTTGCATGCTGAACAAAAAAAATATTACATATGAGAAAAACAGCTGACATCAGTTTCATTTCACGAGACTATTAATAAAAGAGACGGAGTTTATATATATTTGCATCAAGGGGTATTCCCAGGAATATTTCCAGTTAAAGCAGTGGTGGGGCTTGCAAATTTGACAATTTTGATAAAAATGTTGGTAAGTATAGTATAATAAAGAGATTGGATGCTTTCTGACCGGAGATATTATTTTGATATTATTTTTCTGTTATGGACCTATGTATGCAACTAAAAAGAAAATCAAAACTAAAATATAGATCTGTATTTAATCCTCTGTTTTCTTAAGAGAGGTAAACACAGTCCTACCATATTAGATCTAATAGACAATCTTAAACAACAGTTCTGTGGACCTTTACAAGGTGTTCGGTTAGGGCAATATTAGAAGTAGTGCTCAAATGTCTACAGTGATCAACAAGGTCCTTAGGTCCCATACAGGAAGATCAGTGCTGGAAATAAGATGTGATAGTTTGGTGGTCCACAGATTTTGCACAAGGGTCCCAGGAGCTTCAAGTTACATCTTTGCTGTCATATAAAAGTTTTCGGTTTCAGGTATCGACGACCAAGTGAACAAATTATATTCTTTCCCTTCTCTGTATTGACATACCATAGGTGTCATGCTTATTATAGATTCAAGCATCTTAAATGGACAGAATTGGAGATACAATGTGATTGTTACTGTCAACCTTTCAATAAGGATCACATGGACAGCTGCTGTGACTGCTAGATTTCCATTATATAGCTGCATGGTATGGGCAAGGTGCTTTAAAGCGAACCTATAAAATGAGAAAGCTATCTGATCTACTTGCTTCATATAGGGCAGGATGAGCTGAACACATTGATATATAGTTTTTGGAAAAAGATTCAGAATAAATTGTAACTTGATTAAAATCCCTATTCTTTCTTTGCTTAGGAGTCCACTGTTTAGGCAGGGTTCACACCACCGTTGGCTTCCGTTATGAAGGTGTCTGTTAACAAAAAAAAACCAGACACCTACCATAACATTAACAGACACTAACTGATGTTAATGTGTCCGTTCTTTTAACTGATCCAATTAATGGATCAGTTAAAAAAAAAGGACACATTAGCATCATTTAGCATCAGTTAGTGTCCGTTTTTTAACACTGTCTGTTTTTTTTTTTTTTTGTTTCTGCTTTCCGAGCATGCGCAGAAAAAAAACGGACATAAAATAACGGACAATAACTGATGGTGATGTCCGTTATAAGTCCGTTACCAATAGACTTCAATGTTAAAAAAAATAATGGACACTTGCTGTCCGTCAAGAATCCGTTTTTCAAAACGGACAAAAAACGGATTGGGTGTAAACAGACGCTAACGGACACAATATAAAAACCCATTGAAATGAATGGAAATTTTAACGGATTTCTGACGGTTCAGCTAGTGTCCGATGCTAAAATCTTGTAAAGGACAATCGCTACGGACACTACTGACGGTCACCAATGGTAGTGTGAACACCCCCTTATAACCACCAACTGGACTCTTAAGCATAGATAGTGCATCAATTTCAATCAGGTTAAAAGTTGTATTAATTCTTTATCCACAAAACTAGATGTCATTTGGCTTAGTTCACTCTGCTCCATAACATGATGCTGGCAGAGTGGACCGCTTGTTCAGCATGACAGGTTCCCTTTAAGGGATTAAACAGTATGCATGTATTACCAAATAATTTATCTTGAACATATAATGAAAGGTTTTATGTTTATCCACTTTGTCTAAACACAGTTTGCAGCGCAATTTATTCTTCTATTAAACAAATATTCGGAACATTTTGTTGATTGTATTGGCTTGGCAGAATTTGAGATATTTTAAACATAATTAAAATTTAAGTAAGCTTAATAAATATAAGACATAAAACATGTGCTGCAGAATGCAATCATAGAGTAACAGATGGGAAGTATTTATCGAGGAAATTATTTTTTTAGTTGAAAGGATTGAATGATACAGTGCGATGATAAACATATAAAACAGAAAAACAAAAATATAGTAAAATGTCGTGAAAGTCATCAACACTGAGATGTTAATGGGAAGGAATCCAATATAGTGCTCTGAATGGACTGGCTATGTGTTGTAAGAAGTAGAAAGTTAAAGGGATATTTCATTCTCAGAGGTTACTCTTTGTGTAATAGAATACTATTCTATAATTTCCCAATACACTTTTTATATCAATTTCTGGTAAACAAAAAAAATGGGGGGGGGGATGAATTATCGCATGAGTACAAATCCCATGGACAGGGATGGTGCTTTTTAAAGGTAAATAGTCACTAACTTATCAACAATCTTTAAATAAAGTATTAAGCAAAGTATTAGATTATATGTGTTCAAAAAGTCTATGGAGTAGGAAGAAAAGATGAAGGAATAGGAGTCAAATGAGAAAGAAGCAAAGACAGAGGCAAACACACCCCAAGTACTTTATTCCCATCACTACTGTTCTGTGTTTCTGTCTAATGTTCTATATGGTGCTGCTGTTGCTTCTGAGTTGGAGAGATTTAGGGAGCAGAATCTCCAGTTTTCTGCATGTGCTGTCTATTGGAGACATCCTAGCAGCTAGTCTCTAAAACTTGCCCAGGGACAACTGAGAATGCAAGTCATATAATGACTATGAACAGTGTTACTCCTCATGTTCAGAAAGGCAGCAGCTTATCCTGAAACATCATCTGACAAATGACTTTGAGTTACAAATGAGTTACCTTTCACATATTAATCTATGGAGAGGGGAAGGGAAGGGGGGGACTGGTGGAAAAGATAGCAAACTGCAGCAGCTACCCTGTGGGTCAGTGAGTTCTTTTGACACTATTAAGTTTCAACATAAGAGTCTACCACTGCACCGAACAAGGCAATAAATCAAGTAACAGTCATTGACCTTGGAGAGCCAGAGGGACAGCGATGGCAGACTGGTCTTTTCACATCAGGGGTACAGAGGCCTGAGCTGCAATCACTAAGAATGTCAACAAAGAGCGTTTGTAGACCCATAGTGGGATGTCACTGTGATGTAAAAGAACAAGGCAGGACCAAGGGGCTGAGTTGTACCTGTCACATGTCTGATCACCTGTTGACTCTCATCCCAAAAGGGAGTCAAGACTCTGCAGGGTCAGAAGGTGTGGAGAAGTGTCCCCTCTTCCTCTCCGCACCTCTAACACCACGGTAAACCTCAGGGAACATTTTATGTAGTCTAGCCTGGACCAATGTGAAAGGAACTTTTATGTCGCTTCTTGAAAGCAAGAGCTAATAGAGGACTTATACGCCAACAGAAATATAGTCTCTCTGCTCTGTCGTACACTTGATGTCTAAATCCAACTCCCAATAAAGCAAAAAAGGGGGAGGAGGATGGTTAGATGGGTCTATCAAGTGAGTATATGTAGTCCACAGAGTTTACTGCAGCAGACCCATACCAGCACAAAGAGATTCAAAGGGTGTCATGGCACCGCGTTAAGCTGTCTGTGGTGGCAATGTTCGGAGGAGACTCTTAACTGTAGGTTACACCATACGAACAAGGCAGGCGGCTTACAATAAACAGTGGGCTCAGAAATCTCTTACCATTCTCATCCTGAGCGCATATGCATCACTCGAGAAAACCCAGCTTTCACCCATGAACTGAAGGGCAAGTCCATGAACTCAGGCTCAAATTTAGGGTTACCAAGAATTGGATATAAGACTGGGAGGAGGGAGGAAGTGTTTGCGTATCAGTTTATGAGAACATACATGCAATGCGGGGCCAATAGTCAGGTGTGTGAGGAAGTGTATGAGCAAGGGAGTGTCTACTCCAATCAGTGACTCAGGTCAGATGTGATGCTTGATAGTACATTTTTTAAATCTAGGAGGCCTCCCCAGTGTTTTGGTTAAGTGAGAATTGTGGGTATGCCCCCCAAATGAATGTGGACTGAATGGACACCAAATACCGAAAGAATGAAGATGGGATCACTACTGGAAGAGCTTGGAATAGGTACAGCATCAAGGGAAGTATGTTCATTTTGAAAATAGTCCCAGGCAAGTAAAAGTGCCCTTGCCTCAGGTGTTACAATCCAAGGAGATCAAACATAAGAAGCAGGGAAAATTCAGTCTGAAAATATCTTTAGGGTCAGGTGGTATGATGGTCCCCAAATAGCGCAAAGCAATGGTCGTCCAGCAAAAGGGTACAGAGAGGCAAAGGGTACGGTTGCAATGCATTCGTTCATCATAATCTTTCCAAGGTTCAAGGTGTTTCCACGGGATGTGATCGGAGATCAATATGCTGGTCCCCTTGGATCTCGGGTCAGGAGTGTAGCTATAGTAAGCGTGAGGAATCCAAAGACTGTACAATTTATCCAGTTTACGGGCAAACAGATGGGTTTTCTGCAAAAATCAATATGTAAATGTTTACTTTTCAAAAGGTTCCATAAAATGGACCTCTTCCCTGTGCTATGAAGGCCCTTCAGATACAAGAACCCAACAGTTAACTCTCTTTAAACGTGAATGGAGGACATCATGGGACCACATTTTGGTCCTCTAGGAATCCTGACTAAAAGTAGCTGTTGGGCTGCAAGTTGGAATCTTTGAAGCATATGGGCTACAAACTGTTGCATTCCTCAAGATTATAAAATATATTACTCAACTAATTCTGTTGTCATGCCAATGTAGAGCTCATCCTTTGAAGGTTTCTGGGTAAGATTAGATTAATCCATGCAGACAATGAAGTATTGGAGTAAAAACCAACATCACCATAGATTTTGTTGAGCTTTGTTGAAGGGAGATTGATCTTTTGGGTGTTATGTAAGTAAACTATAAGTGGATAGATAGCTCTATTACCTATTATCTACTCACATAAATTATAGGTTCTTAGTGGTACATATTTGATAAAGTAGTAAAAGCTCATCTGCCACGACAAGATGACCTCATTCAGATTGAACCCTACACTAAACCGACATACCTCTCTTGAGCCCTGAAAAGACCTACAGTGTGAATAAACGGCAAGTACGATTCAGAGCAATGCTCCATTCCTATAACAATGGTCTTAGGCAGATGGGAGACTAAAGCAGAATCTAAGAGCACATCCTAATGTCCTAACAGGTGCAAGCTGCTATGGCATTAATACAAATACAAAAACCACAGCAGCATTCCATATAAAAATAGAGTTGAAAATACAAAGCTGCTGTTATCTATTATCTACCCATTTCAACTGTATTTTTATATGTCTGAGTGCTGCTGTAGTTTTTTGTATTTGTAATACTGCTATAGCAGTTTGCACCTGTTCACATTAGGATATGTTGTCTAAATTTTATAAAAATATATAAAAATATAAAAATGCTACTAACAATAATAATAATAACTTTATTTATATAGCGCCAACATATTCTGTAGCACTTTACAAATCAGAGGACACATGAACAGACACTATGAAACATTACAATGTGACAAAGAAATAAACATATCAAACAATAGGAGTGAGGGCCCTGCTCGCAAGAGCTTACATTCTATGAGGAGATAGGTGGAGACACAAGAGGTTAAGGGGCTTATTTGACACAATGGTCCAGCCATCTTTTAACAGAAAAGGTTGTGTAACTGAAGCTGTATGAACCCGTCACCAGCCAGTATCCTTCGAATAAACAGATACTAAGTGCAAGGAGTGCAGTGTAACTTATACATGAAGAGGACAGGATCTGAGGAGCAGAGGAGGAAGGATAGATTAGGATAAGTAATGTTATTGTCCTACACCTCCACACACTACACTGTGATCAGGGCACATGATAAGCCTGCCTAAACAGATGTGATTTTAGTGCAGTTTTGAAGCTGCTGTAGTTGGGTATTAATTTAATTGTCCAGGGTAAAGCGTTCCAGAGCACCAGTGCAGCTCGAGAAAAGTCTTGGAGACGGGAGTGGCATGTTAACAGAGGATGCAAGTCTAAGGTCATTGGCAGAATGGAGAGGACGGTTAGGGCAGTAGACAGTGGCAAGGGAGGAGATATAGGGGGCAGATAGATAGATATATAGATAAAGTGCCTTGCAAAAGTATTCATAACCCCTTGAACTTTTTCACATTTTGTCACCTTACAACCACAAACTACAACCACAAACTTAGATGTATTTTATTGAGATTTTGCGTGATAGACCAACACAAAGTAGCAGATAATTGTGAAGTGGAATGAAAATGATTCATGGTTTTCAAAATTTTAATCAAATAAAAATCTGAAAAGTGTGACGTGCAAAAGTATTCAGCCCCCCTATATCAATACTTTGTAGAGACACCTTTCGCTGCAATTACATCTGCAAGTCTTTTGGGGTATGTCTCTACCAGCTTTGCACTGCTAGAGACTGAGATTTTTGCCCATTCTTCTTTGCAAAATAGCTCAAGCTCAGCCAGATTGGATGGAGAGCGTCTGTGAGCAGCAATTTTCATCTCTTGCCACAGATGCTCAATGGGATTTAGGTCTGGACTTTGATTGGGACATTCTAACACATGAATATTGTTTGCTCTAAACCATTCCACTGTAGCTCTGGCTGTATGCTTAGGGTGATTGTCTTGCTGGAAGGTGAATCTCCTTCCCAGTCTCAAGTCTTTTGCAGCCTTCAACAGGTTTTCTTCCAAGATTGCCCTGTTTTTAGCTCCATCTATCTTCCCATCAACTCTGACCAGCTTCCCTGTCCCTGCTGAAGAAAAGCCTCTCCCCAGCATGATGCAGCCAACACCATGTTTCACAGCGGGGATGGTGTGTTCAGGGTGATGAGCAGTGTTACTTTTCCGCCACACATAGTGCTTTGCATTTAGGCCAAAAAGTTCAACTTTAGTCTCATCTGACCAGAGCAACTTCTTCCACAAGTTTGCTGTGTTCTCTATATCACTTGTGGCAAACTGCAATTGGCACTTCTTACGTCTTTCTTTCAACAATGGTTTTCATCTTGCCACTCTTCCATAAAAGCCAGATTTGTGGAGCGCATGATAGTTGTCCTGTGGACAGATTGTCCCACCTGAACTGTGGATTTCTGGAGCTCCTCCAGAGTGACCATGGGCCTCTTGGCTGCTTCTCTGATCATTGCTCTCCTTGCTCGATCTGTCAGTTTAGGTGGATGGCCATGTCTTGGTAGGTTTGCAGTTGTAGAATACTTTTTGCATTTTGGATGATGGATTGAACTGTGCTCCTTGGGATGCTCAAAGCTTGGGATATGTTTTTATAACCTAACCCTGCTTTAAACTTCTCCACAACTTTATCTCTAACCTATCTGGTGAGTTCCTTGGTCTTCATGATGCTTTTTGTTCACTAGTGTTCTCTAACAAACCAATGAGGCCTTCACAGAACAGGTGTATTTATACTGAGACTATATTACACACAACTGGACTCTATTAACTAATTAAGTGACTTCTGAAGGCAATTGATTGCACTGGATTTTATTTAGGGGTATCAGAATACAGGGGGCTGAATACTTTTGCACGTCACACTTTTCAGATTTTTATTTGATTAAAATTTTGAAAATTATGTATCATTTTCGTTCCACCTCACAATTATGTGCTACTTTGTGTTGATCTATCACTTAAAATCTCAATAAAATACATCTAAGTTTGTGGTTGTAAGGTGACAAAATATGAAAAAGTTCAAGGGGTATGAATACTTTTGCAAGCCACTGTATATAGATGTAGGCATCTTCAACTTGAATCTGATAACTCGCTGCAGTGTGATAGCTCACAACAAAAACCACTGAAAGCAATGGTAAAAAAGGAGCATTACAGTGATTAGCTACTTACTTTTCGTAACCTGTATGGTTACATCTGTATATATATGCTAATATGTAGTGGGTGTCAAGTTAAACTTTCCCACATTTGCATATATATTATTATTATTATTAAACATTGCTGGAGTGCCCAAAGTGCTATTTTTTGGAAGTATCCTATTTAGACAACATTTCCAATACTTTAGGCTATTCATTTGGTATTTGGTATTTCATAATAGGCATGAAAAAAGCTGTTACTGTACTATAAAGTTAGCCTTCCATTCCGACTTTATTCTTGTGTCTAGGGTATGCGAGGGAAATACAATAAAAGAGTTCAAAGCAAAAACACATAAAAGTATAGTTATTCTATGGTAAAGAATGCAGATCAGAAATTTCAGCTCCAGACACAGCAGCCTAGGGAACCCTGAAGTGCATTTCCTTATAACACATCTCCCAGGTCCTGCTGTTTCCACTCATTCACAATCTATTGCTCATTACGCCTTTTAAAATACAATATTTCTGGGCACAATAGTATAATAAGCCACCACTGTTATGTTTGAGCTATGTTTAAAGTGAAACTTTCAAACTCATTTCAGAAACAATTGGAAAGCCAATGTCTACTTATAGCTTTATTGTACTTTAAAAGGAATTAAACATATTAAAAAAGTATCAACTTTATCCCTTAAAGGGGTTGTCCATATTGGACAACTTTTAATTGTTAAAAGCTCCTTTGACCTCAAAGTCTCCCCCTGCTGGAATCCTCAATGATCAGCTGTAATCTGTGGGAAAACCTGGCAGTAAATGTTTTATTTCTACCACCAGTGTAGAAATTGGGCATTGCACATAACCTGTTCTCATCAAAGGGTTGTCTGTGTAGTGCAGGACAAGACAGGTCCTACAGAACAAGAAATGCTCTATATTCACTCTAGCTGGGAGATCAGGATTGTGAACTGAGAAAAACTTTCTATTCACATAGAATTCCCTATTTTTTTTCTTCTAAAACTAACAAGTCCTTAAAAGAAGACCTCTGTTGGAAATACAACTTTCCATCACTGCACATCACTTAACCATCTGTCACATTCTGTGCATCTTGTATGTAAAACTGCAGGCACTGACAGATAACAGAGAGTAGAAGAACAATCTGACAAAATTTCACATTGCTCCATAGCTACTGCCACAGGACCCACAACCTTAGGGGCCCCTGATGCTTTTTTTTTTTAATAAGCCAATATCTGTTGGAGTAATCCTTCGTTCCTGCTCATGGTTCCCCTTCTTCCTTCCAAGGGGCACCTGTTTGACATTGTTATCAGTATAAAAGACCCCTGTCCACAACCTCAAACAGTCACACTCCAAACTCCACTATGGTGAAGACCATAGAGCTGTGGAAGGACACCAGAAACAAAATTGTAGACCTGCACCAGGCTGGGAAGACTGAATCTGCAATAGGCAAGTAGCTTGGTGTGAAGAAATTAACTGTGGGAGCAATAATTAGACAATGGAAGACATACAAGACCACTGATAATCTCCCTCAATCAGAGGCTCCACGCAAGATCTCACCCCGTGGGGTCAAAATGATCACAAGAACGGTGAGCAAAAATCCCAGAACCAAACGGGGGGACCTAGTGAATGACCTGCAGAAAGCTGGGACTAACGTAACAAAGGCTACCGTCAGTAACACACTACGCCGCCAGGGACTCAGATCCTGCAGTGCCAGACGTGTCCCCCTGCTCAAGCCAGTACATATCCAGGCCCGTCTGAAGTTTGCTAGAGAGCATTTGGATGTTCCAGAAGAGTATTGGGATAATGTCATATGGTCAGATGAAACCAAAGTAGAACTGTTTGGTAGAAACACAACTCGTCGTGTTTGGAGGAGAGTGAATGCAGAGTTGCATCCAAAGAACACCATACCTACTGTGAAGCATGGGGGTGGCAACATCATGCTTTGGGGCTGTTTTTCTGCAAAGGGAACAGGACGACTGATCCGTGTACATGAAAGAATGAATGGGGCCATGTATTGTGAGATTTTGAGTGCAAACCTCCTTCCATCAGCAAGGGCATTGAAGATGAAACGTGGCTGGGTCTTTCAGCATGACAATGATCCCAAGCACACCGCCAGGGCAACAAAGGAGTGGCTTTGAAAGAAGCATTTCAAGGTCCTGAAGTGGCCTAGCCAGTCTCCAGATCTTAACCCCATAGAAAACCTTTGGAGGGAGTTGAAAGTCCTTGTTGCCTAGTGAGAGCCCCAAAACATCACTGTTCTAGAGGAGATCTGCATGGAGGAATGCAGTGGTGAACCTAGCCTCTTTGCTGCCTGAGGCGGACGCCCCCCCTCCCCAAAAAAAATTGAGTTTCCATGATACTAGTTTAACACACTGTTATCGTCGCACAATATACACAATACACAAACTTATGAAACAGTTTTTAAGAATTCTTCTTACTACATTACTTCAGTATCAGATCAACAACACGGCATTAACAATGAAAGTAACTTAACACATCTTCTGCTTGGTGGATGGACAAGCCCACGTGGCCCCCATTCTCTATAATAGGAGCGCCGCAGATAGCTGAGTACTGGACTTCGGCTATCTTTGGCACTCCCATTGAAGTGAATGAGAGCCACGCGGGTTCGTCCATCCACCAAATGACACACCTATATATGGCTGCGGTCAGGCTGAATTCCCACCCAGTGGGGGGAAAAAACCCAATTCTCAGGTTCAGTGGGGGTCTCAGCAGACAGACCCCCATCAATCAGGTATTTATCCTCTATCATTTAAGTGAATACAGGGCAGTAACATTTTTAGACTTACAGGTGATGTCTCTGACTAATCCTTCACATTTCCCTTCTCTTCCCTTTGGACCGCCATGACCACTTCTTCCCGCTGTGACTTGTCTCTGTAAAGTTTGAAACACAGACATCTTTGGCTCCTCACTTTTCCAGGCATCCAACCCACATTGTCCTCACCTACACAAAGCCCCCATCCTGCTGCTACCCCAATTATAAAATATATGATATAACCCCCCATAATGAATAATACCCCCAAGTGCATCTTTATATTAATAATGTCCATGTGTACCCTGTATAAATAGTGCCCCTTATTAATAATGCCCAGGTGTTAACTAATTAAAAGGTTTTCCAGGTCATTAATAAACTAATCAGTGGGGCTCAAAAACCCAGGGCCCCCACTGATCAGCTGTTTGAATGGTACCTGTGTAAGCGCCATGACCGCTTCTCTGTTTACATAGTATCATTCATCTTATAGCGGCCATGTAATGTAACTACAGCCTCGTCCTGTACATGTCTACAGTATGTGACAAGGCTGGAATTACATCACACGGTCAGTATAAACAGACAGCGTATAATATAAACAGGCGCCATAGCCCCTGTTTATAGCGCCCCATTTACACACACTATAATGTTCCACAGCAGCCCCTGCACGCGGTATTATGCCTCGCAGCGGCCCCTGCACACTGTATTATGCTCCATAGTGGCCCCTGCACACTGTATTATGCCTCGCAGCGGCCCCTGCACATGGTATTATGCTCCATAGTGGCCCCTGCACACGGTATTATGCCCCGCAGTGGACGCTGCACACGGTATTATGTTCCACATCAACCCCTGCACACAGTTTTATGCTCCCTAGTGGCCCCTGCACAAAGTACTATGCCCCATATTGGCCCCTGCACACGGTATTATGCTCCATATTGGCCCCTGCACACGGTATTATGCTCCACAGTGGCCACTGCACACGGTATTATGCTCCATAGTGACCCCTGCACTGGTATTATGTGCCATAGTGGCCCCTCCACTGGTATTATGCTCCATAGTGGCCCCTGCACTTGTATTATGCTCCATAGTAGCCCCTGCACTTGTATTATGCTCCATAGTGGCCCCTGCACAGGGTATTATGCTCCATAGTGGCCCCTGTACAGGGTATTATGCTCCACAGTGGTCCTTGCACAGGGTATTATGCCCCATAGTGGCCCACCCATGAACTATTATTATAGTCTGGGGTCTTTTCACACCCCAGAGTATAATAAACGGAGACCCAGGGGAGGTGACAAACATAAAAACCAGTGTTACTTACCTATCCTGGACACCGGGGCACTCCTTGCAGCTTTCGGCCCTGTTTAATTGTGTGCGCACGTCACGTGATCAGGCCGGCGACGCGACCTGATGACGTCACCAGAGGCCTCAAGCCTGCTCGGAGTAACACCGATCGCAGGAGAGGTAAGTAGGATATGTTTTTATGTTCTCTCACCTCCCCTGGGCCTCCGATTATTATACTCTGGTTTACACTGAATAGTAAAAATTCTGCCCCCCATACAGTGACGGACAGTGCCGCCTCACTTCGCCTCATTAGCGGTGCGCTCCTGGAGGAATGGGCCAACATACCAGCAACAGTGTGTGCCAACCTTGTGGAGACTTACAGAAAATGTTTGACCTCTGTCATTGCCAACAAAGGATATATAACAAAGTATTGGGATGAACTTTTGTTATTGACCAAATACTTATTTTCCACCATAATTTGCAAATAAATTCTTTAAAAATCAGACAATGTGATTTTCTGGATTTTTCTCTTTTTTTGTCTCTCATAGTTGAGGTCTACCTATGATGACAATTACAGGCCGGCCTCATCTTTTTAAGTGGGAGAACTTGCACAATTGGTGGCTGACTAAATACTTTTTTGACAAACTGTATATCTCTGCCAGAAGGAGGGAAATAAGTGAGAAAACTATGACACTTTAATAAAATATATTATATAAAATATTATTTAACAAAAAAGTTTTCAACGATTAGGAATGCCATAAGGGAGAGAAAAGTTGTGCCACATTTTAATACCACCCACGAATGCATTTTGTACAACTAACCCAATTTTTCTCACTACCAAAACATACAATTTAATTTTACAATACATCTCATCTTGATGAAATTGTAAAAACCTTTATTTAAAGTAACTTCTAATCTCATAACAAAATGTTATAAAGAAGATAAGAAGTTAAAAAAAAAAAGAAATGAATACAGTAATAACAATAGGCTGCGGTTTGTAAATGCCACTTACATTGAATAATTAGTCATTGATCTTTCCTTCACACACATATAATCTCTGGAAAATAAAACCACTGACATTACTTGAAGCCATAAAACTTGCTGGTAACATTTAAGTAAGATTTGTGATATCAATTTAACATTGACTCATTCATGACCGAACCCTACAAATCTCAAATATTCAGATTAGCCAACATTGATCTAAATAATTATAGATAGTACACACATTGCACACAATAGTAATAGTATTACAATTGAACACTCAATTTGATTTGGCATTCGCAATCTACAAGGATATAAATTGGGAAGAAAACTAGTAAGACTTTTGCAGGAGTTTGGTTGGTGGGGTTGTGCGTCCAGAAACTTAGCCAGGGTATCAAGACTGAAGCGCTAACTGAAGAGATAACCTAGATGTGCCTTAGGAAACTTTATTTTATAGGTCATTTATAGGGCAGAAAAATAACAGCTTTAATTGCACATCAGTTTTCATCTGACCATATGACATTCTCCCAATACTCTTCTGGAACATCCAAATGCTCTATAGCAAACTTCAGACAGGCCCGGATATGTACTGGCTTAAGCAGGGGGACACGTCTGGCACTGCAGGATCTGAGTCCCTGGCGGCGTAGTGTGTTACTGACAGTAGCCTTTGTTACGTTAGTCCCAGCTTTCTGCAGGTCATTCACTAGGTCACCCCGTTTGGTTCTGGGATTTTTGCTCACCGTTCTTGTGATCATTTTGACCCCACGGGGTGAGATCTTGCGTGGAGCCCCTGATCGAGGGAGATTATCAGTGGTCTTGTATGTCTTTCATTTTCTAATTATTGCTCCCACAGTTGATTTCTTCACACCAAGCTGCTTGCCTATTACAGATTCAGTCTTCCCAGCCTGGTGCAGGTCTACAATTTTGTTTCTGGTGTCCTTCCACAGCTCTTTGGTCTTCACCATAGTGGAGCTTGGCGTGTGACTGTTTGAGGTTGTCGACAGGTGTCTTTTATACTGATAACAATGTCAAACAGGAGCCATTACTACAGGTAATGAGTGGAGGACAGAGGAGCCTCTTAAAGAAGAAGTTACAGGTCTGTGAGAGCCAGAAATCTTGCTTGATTGTAAATTGATTCTGGAGGCCGAAAAGACCTGAAGAGGACAAGTTAGGTATGTTTACTCACTTTCCCTGGGTCTCCGCTTTTAATCTGGGGTTTGAAGAGACCCAAGAGTATAATAGTGTTTTGTGCATGGCAAACCCAAAATTTTGGGGAATTGATAATGAACCAGGCTTGTTACAAACTGGTTTCTCATCTCTAGTCATCAGTATCTGAGCTGGAGGAGTTCAACACCTGGACCAAGCACAAATCAGCTGTTCTGGCAGCCTTTGAGCATCAGAAGCTGCTGCAGTGGATGTAGAGTGGAAATAGCTCTGCTCCTATTCAAGTGGTAGGAGCAGAGTTGCAGTTCCTTAAAGCCACTGGTTTACAATGTACGGGGCTGCAGCTCTACTCCTATTACTTGAATCCACTCTTCTTCCACTACAGCAGCTTCTGCTGCCTGGAGGCTACTTGAAGGGCTGATCTGTGCAGGGTCCAGTTGTTTGACCCCTACATATTTGATACTGAGGACCTATTCTGTGGATAGAAACATGTATTAGGTTTTGGTAAACCTCTTTTACTTTTTTCTTGTGGTATAAAAGACACAGCTATGGACAAGTGTTGCACTGACTGAACACACTAGAGTTGATACCGGGTACAGTTTGACTGATACACTGGCTGGTACCGCATACTATGGGGCTGGTACTGAGGGCCTTGTGACTGGTATTGAAGACATCATGAGAGATACTGGATGCTGTGACTAGTACTGAGATCACTGTGGCCGGCACCAGGAATACTGCAAGTGTCCCTCATTCTTGCTGTTATCTGTTTGCTATCAGGAGGCTATACGATACAATCGTATTTGCTCCGACAAAACAGACCTGGACAAGCACCTCCTGGATCTGAGGACGAAATTTCTCAGATTGGGATACAAACCAAAAGTGACAGACAACCAATTAAACAAAGCAGCAGCCATTAACAGAGACAGTCTGCTCACATATAGAGAGACCCAGAAAGAAGCCCGAGTGCCCCTAGTTGTCACCTACAACCCACAGCTGGAGATCCTACGAGGTTGCCAAGGAGCTCCAACCTGTACTACATAGGGACAACAGACTCAAGGACATATTTCCAGTCCCCCTCTCCTCTCCTTTCGACAACCACCAAACCTGGGCGCATTATCGTCCGGAGTGCCCTGAAGGCCCCAACTGAAAATGGCACCTCACCTTGCCTACATAAAAGGTGCATGACCTGCAAGCACATCCACACCGCTGACAGTGTACCTATCCCACAGTCACAACAGGTGCACAGAATTAGGGGGACATTCTCCTGCAGGTCTTCCAATGTGGTGTACCTCATAATGTGTGTGCAATGTCCCACCACAGGCCTCTATGTGGGGGAAACAGGGCAGAGACTCAGTCAACGAATGAACTCACACAGATCCACCATTAATAACAGCAGAACCGATCTCCCAGTGGCCGCACATTTCTCCGGAGAACCACTCTATTGAGTTTGCGGGTTGTGGTTTTAATGGGACATTTTAAGACACAGGAGAAAAGAAAGAAATGGAGTATAAATTTATGCAAAAATTTCAAACTCTGCAATTTGGACTTAATATTCATGCCAGCTTCATGTCACACTATGTTTGAACCATGAACTGAACTCAATATTCATGCCAGCTTCAAATCACACTATGTGTGACCTGTGAGGGTCACAAATCACCTCCTGATAGCAAACAGATAACAGCAAGAATTACTGATCCCTCCGTCACGCACCACAAGTTTCCAGACTGTTTTTTTTTTTTGACCTGTTGTAAATAACTTCTCTACTTAGATTGCAATTTTTTTAAGGACTCTAAAATGCTTTGAAAACCATGTGTATAAAAATCTGTTAATTTTCAGTTCTTGTATCACACCATGTCTGATGAAGGGGCGAGTACTCCTGAAAGCTTACTTATAAATATACTCAGTTAGCCTCTAAAGGTATCGCCTGTTTCTTCACTCTTCCACTACTTTCAATGGCTAACACGGTACAACATTATACTAGTGTCCCTCATTGACATGGATGTGGAATTTTAGAGAGATCCTGGAAGAGGAGCCCAAAAAACAGGGTCCCAGGGAACCAAATTCCAAGTATGCAGAGCCAGAGCCTAAGAACTAAACTACTATACAGAATCCAATCTAAACTTTAGCTCTTACTCTAGCAGAGTCACTATAGCAACTCTGTATAATGTAATTGATATTCAAGCAATTCTCTGTTACATTGAAAGTCTAGGTTGGTTCTCAATGAACTCAGAAATTATATGTTTAGTCTTGAAGTCATTATAGGACTTCTTGATAACGGTTGCATTTCTTGTATTTTATGAGTGCTTTTAAGTTAAAGAAATTACATTTTGCCAGGAAATTCTGAAAAAAATTATTATTGTTTTTCATGGAACAGCAAGCAGTGACCAGCGCTTGCAAAGTCTATTTAAGACGATGAGTTGCGTATAATGAATTGCCAAAACTGTTCATGTGTGGCCAGCAATAAATGTGTCCTAAATGACTAATTTTTATGTTCTCAGAATGAATAGGCAAAACTACAGTGAAGTTTGGATCGCACAAGGGCACATTCACAAGCGTCAGATGGTATATACCTCCTCAGGCTACATGGCAACAAGAATTAAAGGACTGCACCAAGTCAGCATCAGCAACAGCTGTTGAAGGACCTTGCAGCAGCAGAGGTGGATTACATTGTTCCTGAAGGGATATTTTAAAACGTGGCAGTTTGCCCATGAGGAAACAGTTTAATATCACCTTGAGGAATTTCTCAACCAAAGAAGTTTGCTCACTTTATGCAAGCCAAGTATCGCCATCCCAGATGTGCTGATTTGGCAGTGGATGTTCTAAAGGCATCATGTATTATAGACAAAGGCAGACAATAAAGGTTTAAAAATGGAAAAGGCTACTGAGCCCCGTAAGCTTGTCCAGACGCTTATGTATACATGTCCCCAGCCCTGGATAAATATCCCCTGTCTAGTAGAAGTAGAGCGCTGCTATGATCTTATTATATTACTCTATATAAATAGCATTTATGCTTATTAACATATTAAAGGGAATGGTCAACTTTTAACAATATGTGATTATTTTTTTATCCAACATTCTGTGCTGATTTATTTTATAATTGGTTAAAGCTCCATTTTTTGGGGTCAGCCCTCCAGATCCCCTGGGTAGCCGTAAAAGAATATGGAAAATTCTGAAGCCAGTGATAGGGCGAGATTAGGACCTCACTGCCTGCAGATTTATTATGAGTTCAGTGGGAGCAGTGCAAGTAAGCACTAAGCTCCCCCTAGTGATGGTGACCCCTGAACAAGATAATTCTTCAGAATGGTAGGCATAGTGGTTGTGGAATAATTAGTAAATGTTTCTGGTCTCCTGTTTTTGAAGTTTTTTTTTTTTTAACCTAAGATGGTCACAGTCTTCTCAGATTACTCTATGCACAGTGTGTCTGCATTAGTCTGATGATGCTGAACACAGGAATTTCGGGGATGGGTACAGTGCAGACGTCATCAGCGCTAGTCTTTCAGACAGCAGAGCTGAATGTCTGAGACTACCATACTATATGTGCATAGGATAGCCTGGGAAGCTGATAAAAGGTATTAACCCTTCAAATGCCTCAGTCCAATGTGACTGAGGTGTATGGGAGCTTGTTCATGTTCTTCCAGAATGCCATCCCGGGAGCAAGATCAACGGCTGGCGATCTATCTCTATGACAGCCACAATCTATTTAAGAGTCCCAGGCCTGTGCTTACTATACAACTTTCTTACCTTGCAAGAAAGACACTTTACATAGCTCTGCCTAAAACAAACGCCTAAAACAGTTAAGGGTTTTAGAATATGGCAGTATTGTATTTTAGTTAAGTTATTAAAGCATAATAAAAACTGTATAAACGTGTACTCATCATAAAGGTACCAATGCACAGAATATAGTTAGCACATCATTTTGGCTACATAGTAAACGCTGTAAAAACAAAAAAACAAGAAAATGACGTAAATGCAGCTTTTTCTAATTTCACCTTGTTCTGATTTTTTTTTCCAGCTTCCCAGTACATTGTACAGAAAATTAAATGGTACCCATATAAAGAACAATTTGTTCTGGAAAATAAAAGATATAGCTTTTGGAAGGTGAGAGTAAAATTAAAAATGAAACTGTTCTAATGCTCCGAGTTCATTGGGCAGTACTTACAGTGAGCGACAGTCTCGACCTATGAATGTGCATACAGAAATAGCTGTCAGTCACTGTTAGCACCGCCCACTGGTTTTAATTACTAAATATAGAACGCACAAAGAAATAAATCGTTAATGATAAGTTATACTGAATCTTTTGCACAAAACTATATATGAATCTGCTCAGATCCTCCTGCTCTATAACATGCTGCCTGCAGACTACTCAGCAATTTCATGTGACAGGTTCCCTTTAATATAAGCTCTCCATGAATTAGCTGGAACAGGAAGAGGCTGCACAGAGTTTACTTTTAAAGTCATTAAAGATGGGTGAACCCTATGAGATTAGTTTCACCCTATGTTCGTTTTGGCTGAACTTGTTCGGATAGAAACGGAAGGGAAATTATTATACTCAGGGGTCTCTTCAGACCCCAGAGTATAATAGCTGGAGGCCCATGGGTGGTGACAAAAATAAAAAAATATTTAGGCTAAGGCCCCACGTAGCGGCAACACATCGCGCTTTTTCCCACAGCACTTTTCATGTTTGAGAAAACCACTGGAAACCGCTGCGGACTTTCTGCTTTCATTATATCTATAGGGAAACCGCCAGCGTTTCCGTAGGTATAATTGACATACTGCCATTTCCAAAGCCGCAAAGTTTTTGGAAATTGCAGCGTGTCCGCTGTGTGGAATTTTTTCGCAAGGTGTGGATGGGATTTGCTAGAATCCCATCCACTTTGCAGTGATTGTAAAACGCTGCGGTTGTTTATGTGGCGTTTCTGCCACTGCCACACTGTGGCACTTATGTCACGTGGGGCCCCAGCCTTATACTCACCTTCCGTTACCTGTTCTTGGACTCCTCGTGGCGTACGGGGCTCTGTGCTTTCCTCCGAGGAGGCACAGAAGAGGTAATGAAACCTGAGTATAAATATTTTATTTTTGTCACTTCCCCTGGGCCTTCAACTATTATACTCTGGGGTCTGAAGAGACCCCAGTGTATAATAATTTACTAGTGGTGGCCATTTTAGGTAGTCTGAGACGAATTCAAATTGTTCAGTTTCGTTAAAAAACTAACAATTTGGAAAATACTGTATCTCCAGTCATCATGTAATGCTCAATTTTCCCTGTGGTGGCGCTGCAAGGAAATTGAATACCTGAATTCAGATTACAGCTGATGACTGAGGATAACTATTATGATACCCACATTTGTCTTATTACCAGACAACCTGACTAATTAAAAATAAATATCAAAAGTGGACAACCCCTTTAAGATGATGTTAAGTCTCTTAAGGAAAAAGTAATCTGTAATGTCATTTTCCTTTACTGAACGTTGCAGCATCTGGCCAACCGTGCTAATGTGCACTTAATCAGTTCGATATTGGAGTGGAGTAGTAATATATTGACATTTGTAAAATATCAGACCCGAGCCACGTAAACCCGCCATTTAATATATTCAAATGTCACTTTGTACCTCCAACATGAGCGCACAGCTGGAGCAACCAGGGAGGATGTGCAGAACACAGAAGTCATTACAAACCAGTCTGTGTTACTATATTTGTTCTCGAAACACTTTCATCTTGGAAATTTACTAATTTGGGTCAGATCTAAATCCCGTGTCTTTGATTTTGGATTTGACATTTTGGCTGAGTGCAGACTCAGCGTGATGTTGTTACACAGAAAGCTCGAGGCTGACAAATCTAACACTATTTACTATTCACATATTGATTAGCTATTTCTGGGCTGATTTACTCTTAAATGGGTTTTTTTTTCTGTTTCAGTAAGTAAAGCTTATCTGTTGTATATTTTTCATGAAAACATAAACGTTAAGCAATTTGCAAGATCTCTGTGTGCTTTTATTCAGTAAAAACATTCCCTGTTTACATCCGGAGGATAAAAAAACCCTGTATGTGTATTTATATACAGTTTACGTATGTAGCCATCACCAAAGCAATGGTAGGTGTGCTATTCCATGTGAAATAGAGAGCATATGCAGAGATCACCTCCAACCCCCCTCCAGCACTCACTGGCTCTTTGAATGCCAGCACCTATGCAGAGCTGTGTGTTTACTATCCCAATAATGCAAAACCCTGCATTGGTTTGGATTTCAATTTCACACCAAAATGTTGTGGCTAGTGATTTGACACTAAATTTGCACACCTTTAAAGGGGTTGTGCAGGCAAAACTATAAAAGTTAAAATCTGCTGGGGGCAGTAAAAAAAAAAAAAAAAAAAAAAAAAAAAAAAAAATGCTCACCTGTCCCCATTGCTCCAATGTCATCCCGCGCCTCCCGGTTTGTCTGCTCTCCTGGGTCTCTTCTGGCATTGTACTGAAGCCGCTCATTGACCTCAGCGGTCACGTGACCGCTGAGGCCAATCAGCGGCCTCATCAGGCCTCAGGAAGAGGACCCGTGATGTAACAGGTAGTGACATTCAGGCCCTTCACTGATTGGCCTCAGCGGTCACATGACTGCTGAGGCCAAACAGTGGCTTCAGCACAATGCCGGAAGATGCCGCCGGAGCAGATGAACCGTCAGGCGTGGAAGGACATCGGAGCAATGGGGACAGGTGAGAATACTTTTTTTTTTCACTGCCCCCAGCTTATTTAAACTTTAAAAGGGTTGTCCATTTTTGCCTGGACAACCCCTTTAACACAGACTTTTGTCTTGGAGTCCTAGGTTCGAATCTGACCAAGGACAGCATCTGCAAGGAGTTTGTATGTTCTCCCTATGTTTGCATGGGTTACCTCTGGGTGCTCTGCTTTCCTCCGACACTCCAAATACAAACTGATAGGCAACTTAGATTGTATACCCTACTTCAGACAGTGCCAGACAATGTCTGTAAAGCTCTTCGTAATATGTTGCTCCTGTACAAGTAAGGGAAATAAATAAATAAGCCCAGGTGATCGCTAGTGTCGGCACTGAAAGAGTAGGCACTGTCAATCTCCTCTTCTGCTATACACAACCTTCACAGGCACTGGCATTAAGCTAGGACCTGCAGGGAAAGGAAGGTGGGAAGAGATCACCATGAGGCTCCCTCCACCATGCTTCACAATTGAAATGAGGTGTTGGTGTACAGTGTGCATTTGTGCTAAAAGGTTCCTAAAATATATCTGTAGGACATTTTCTCAGAGAGAAGCCTTCTGGATATACAAACCAGTTTCTCAGCAATACTTTTGTATCCTCATGTTTTCCAGAACACATCTCTGAGGTCTTCTGAAAATTGTTTGTCTTGAGACATGGTACATATCAACCAATCTTTCTTGAGAGGAATATATTTGTCTGTAACCAGGCTTTATGTACCTCTATTTAATGAGCAAAGCAACTTTGAAACCAACACCACTTCTCCTTATTTGGAACATTTGCCAGTTCATTCTTGTAGAAGTCATTACAATAGAGGTTCATATACTTTCTCCCTGCACTGTGGATGTTTATCTCGTAATCTCAATAAAAGAGATGAACCATACAACTGTTTGTGTGTTATTAGTTTAGTTATATTGTGTCTGCCTATAATTGTGACTTAGATAACAATCAGACCACAGTTTATTAGTAACCAATGCAGAAAACCAGGTAATTACTTTTTCTAGCAAGTGTATAAATGCAAATTTTCTTACGTAATCGTATGCACTTTGTGTTTGTATGTGCTTCAGTATGTTCCCTGATGCCATTTGTGTGTCTACAGAGGTAGCAAAGTTTAACTTGTCCTCAAAATCATCTGCAAATTCCGTCCAGATATTGCCTTCTGATATTTTCACTAGAAGGTAGAGATAGATGTTTATTTTTTCAGGACACTTAAATAAGAACTGTCCTGCTCAATCTTCGCATAGATACCATGAGGGATTCAGCTGCAGAAACCATGATACGAGGCTCATTAACAGACAAAGTTGTGGCAGAAAGAGGAAGCTCGGGATACCTTAAAGCGCTAACTATATTGTAGCCCAACTTTAATTTAGCTCAATAGCTACTCAATTACTTTTATTGTGTTATTTGATGTTATCACACTATAGTAAGTTATCAATGTCAAGTTTTGCTTTACTACTGTATATATGTGCATGAATTCATGCATTTATTCTAGACTTTACTCTGTTTATCCATTTACATTTTACATGCCATAATTCAGTGGTCCCCAATCTTTTTTTTGCCTTGGCCCGGCAGGGAGCAGGGGTGGGACAGACAGTTTAGGGGTGGGGCATTAGTCATATGGGGGCGGGTTTATACAGCAAACAGCGCTGTACTCCGGGGCGTGCTGTGGGGACCTCGGTGTACAGCGCTGTAGACCAGGTCCCTGCCATTAGGTAGCTAATAGCGGGGGATCTGGTCTACAGCACTGTACACCGAGGTCCCATCAGCACACACCAGTGTACAGCGCTGTTTGGTGTACTATAGACAGCGTAGAGGGGGGGATCATGTTTAGTATAGAGCTAGGAGCCACAACACTGTGGCCAAATTGCCGACCCGTGGACCAGCAAAAGACCCCCAACGGCCCGGTCCCGATCTGCAGACCGGTGGTTGGGGACCCCTGCCATAAATACAAAACATATATTTACTGTATGTCATATCATGTTTTCAGAGTTTTTTGTTGTCTCCTGTGATAAAATATCACGCTGCAGGAGTTTAAATAATTGCAGAAGTTTGGGTTATCCCTGCTACATCTATCTATCTATCTATCTATCTATCTATTCTCAGTGGGGAAAAAAAAGTATTTAGTCAGCCACCAATTGTGCAAGTTCTCCCACTTAAAAAGATGAGGCCGGCCTGTAATTGTCATCATAGGTAGACCTCAACTATGAGAGACAAAATGAGAAAACAAATCCAGAAAATCACATTGTCTGATTTGTAAAGAATTTATTTTCAATTTATGGTGGAAAATAAGTATTTGGTCAATAACAAAAGTTCATCTCAATACTTTGTTCTATATCCTTTTTTGGCAATGACAGAGGTCAAATGTCTTCTGTAAGTCTTTACAAGGTTGGCACACACTGTTGCTGGTATGTTGGCCCATTCCTCCATGCAGATCTCCTCTAGAACAGTGATGTTTTGGGGCCGTTGCTGGGCAACACGAAAGGTTTTCTATGGGGCTGAGATCTGGAGACTGGCTAGGCCACTCCAGGGCCTTGAAATGCTTCTTATGAAGCCACTCCATCGTTGCCCTGGCAGTGTGCTTGGGATCATTGTCATGCTGAAAAAGATCCAGCCACGTTTCACCTTCAATGCCCTTGCTGATGGAAGGAGGTTTGCACTCAAAATCTCACGATAAAAGGCCCCATTCATTCTTTCATGTACACGGATCAGTCTTCCTGGTCCCTTTGCAGAGAAACAGCCCTAAAGCATGATGTTGCCACCCAGTGGCGTAACTAGGAATGGCTGGGCCCCAAGGCGAACATTTGACATGGGGCCCGCCCGCCGAACCGCCGCCCCCGCCCTCTCCCCCCGGACCGCCCCCTCCAACCCCCCCTCCAAAAAAAAAAACGCATTCCTGCGCACACTATTATGTGCCATAGTGGCCCCTGCACACAGTATCATGTCCCATAGTGGCCCCTGCACACAGTATCATGTCCCATAGGGGCCCCTGCACACAGTATCATGTCCCATAGGGGCCCCTGCACACAGTATCATGTCCCATAGGGGCCCCTGCACACAGTATCATGTCCCATAGGGGCCCCTGCACACAGTATCATGTCCCATAGGGGCCTCTGCACACAGTATCATGTCCCATAGGGGCCCCTGCACACAGTATCATGTCCCATAGGGGCCCCTGCACACAGTATTATGTCCCATAGGGGCCCCTGCACACAGTATCATGTCCCATAGGGGCCCCTGCACACAGTATTATTCCCCATAGTGGCCCCTGCACACAGTATTTTGCCCCATAGTGGCCCCTGCACACACTATTATATGTCCCATTGTGGACCACCCATGAACAATTATTATACTGTGGGGTCTTTTCAGACCCCAGAGTATAATAATCGGAGACCTAGGGGAGGATACAAACATAAAAAAACAATGTTGCTTACCTGTTCCTCGCTCCGGTGCATGCCCGTGCGCTACTCCGGCCCTCTTCTTGTGCGGACCAGGCCGGCGTCACGTGATGCGGGACCGGCGTCACGACACAAAATGACGTCGGCTGACGTCTGGGACGTCACCAAACAGGCCCGAAGCGCAGGAGCGGTAAGTACATTGTTTTTTATGTTCCCTCACCAACTCTGGGCCTCCGATTGTTATACTCCGGGGTCTGAAAAGACCCCGAAGGATAATGATAGCAGGTGTTCGGGCCGCGGACTCACATACCGATCCCCGCTCCTGCTCACAGCCGTCTCTGCAGAATCAGAAGCGCAGGCGGCCGTGAGCGGGACCTCGGGGAACGGTAAGTATATAGGGACCGTTACCTGCTGGGGTTACTCCAGCAGATAACGGACTATAAAAAAAAAAAATGCAACGGGGGCCCGCGGGGCCCCGTAATGTCCCGGGCCCTGTGGCAGCAGCTACCACTGCTACCCCGGTAGTTACGCCCCTGTTGCCACCCCCATGCTTCACAGTAGGTATGGTGTTCTTTGGATGCAACTCAGCATTCACTCTCCTCCAAACACGACGAGTTGTGTTTCTACCAAACAGTTCTAGTTTGGTTTCATCTGACATTATGACATTCTCCCAATACTCTTCTGGGACATCCAAATGCTCTGTAGTAAACTTCAGACGGGCTCGGATATGTACTGGCTTAAGCAAGGGGACCCATCTGGCACTGCAGGATCTGAGTCCCTGGCGGCGTAGTGTGTTACTGACGGTAGCCTTTGTTACGTTAGTCCCAGCTTTCTGCAGGTCATTCACTAGGTCCCCCCGTGTGGTTCTGGGACTTTTTCTCACTGTTCTTGTGATCGTTTTGACCCCACGAGGTGAGAGCTTGCGTGGAGCCCCTGATCGAGGGAGATTATCAATGGTCTTGTATGTCTTCCATTTTCTAATTATTGCTCCCACAGTTGATATCTTCACACCAAGCTGCTTGCCTATTGCAGATTCAGTCTTCCCAGCCTGGTGCAGGTCTACAATTTTGTTTCTGGTGTCCTTCCACAACTCTTTGGTCTTCACCATAGTGGAGTTTGGAGTGTGACTGTTTGAGGTTGTGGACAGGGGTCTTTTATACTGATAACAATGTCAAACAGGAGCCATTACTACAGGTAATGAGTGGAGGACAGAGGAGCCTCTTAAAGAAGTAGTTACAGGTCTGTGAGAGCCAGAAATCTTTCTTGTTTGTAGGTGACCAAATACTTATTTTCCACCATAATTTGCAAATAAATTCTTAAAAAATCAGACAATGTGATTTTCTAGATATGTTTTCTAATTTTGTCTCTCATAGTTGAGGTCTACCTATGAAGGCAATTACAGGCCTCTCTCATTTTTTTAAGTGGGAGAACTTGCACAATTGGTGGCTGACTATATACTTTTTTTTCCCCACTGTATAATAATAATAATACATTTTATTTATATAGCGCCAACATATTCCGCAGCACTGTACAATTTGTAGAGTTCAAGTACTGACAAAAAAGATACATTACAAATAATAATATTCAATTCACACACTGGGACTGAGGGCCCTGCTCACAAGAGCTTACAATCTATGAGGTAGAGGGGATGACACAAGAGGTAGCAGGGGCGGCAACAGATGTAGCATTGCTTGTACAATGGTCAGACAATTTTGTAATAGAGGTTACTGTCATTACACATATATAAAGCTGTATGAGCCGTCACCAGTCGTGTCCTTTAACGTGCAGATGGTGCCTGGACATATAAAGTTAGTCTGATACAGCATCATATCCTGTGAGGTAATGTTGGAGCATCAACAGAGGAGGGTATGTTTTAGGAATTCTAACTACGGAAGGGTTTACATTAGGAGTTGTGATAGGCCTGTCTGAAAAGATATGTCTTTAGTTTACGCTTGAAGCTGTGGATATTGTGGGTTAATATAATAGTCCAGGATAGAGCATTCCAGAGAAGTGGTGCAACTCGGGAGAAATCTTGTATACAAGCGTGGGAGGTTCTGATAATAGAGGCTGTTAGTCTTAGGTCATTGAGTGAACGGAGAGTACGGGATGGGTGATAGACAGAGATGAGGGAGGAAATGTAGGGAGGTGCAGCATTATGGAGAGCCGTGTGAATGAGGGTGATAAGTTTATATTGTATTCTGTATTGTATTATCTATCTATCTATCTATCTATCTATCTATCTATCTACATGTAGTATAAATAAGAGAGGTCTTTTGTTTGCAAAAAAATGGAATTTAGAATTAGACACTAATTTGCCTCTGCCTAGAAATCTGGCTGGCCTCTGGTTCTACTCATTAATCGATGCACTTCTGATCTCACTGTGCTTCCAAGTGTCTCATTACTACAAAACTATAAACTTCTTTGATATGGATCACCCCTCTATGTTACATTTGATCTCATCTCCAGGACAACATCTATGAATGGGGTCAAGTGCACCAATGCTTAAAAGAAGAATCTACTAAGTATATGATCATTATAAAAATAGTTATACAGAGTATAAATAGTGACACAAAAGTCTAAAGTTAAAAGACAGGGTTCTCAAAGGCTGTAGTGGTCAGGGCAGGAGGGCTTCAAACAGATCTTACTCTTTATATAGTTATATTGTTAACATTGATGTTATTTTGTTGTAAGAAGGCATCTAAAGCTTTCTTGAAGCTCTCACTGTTACTTTTGTGACCAGCTCCTACAGTAGGTAGTAGGTAGTAGGTAGGCTATTCTACTGTTATACTGTTGGTACTTGTAACAGGTCAGTTGAAGTCAGGTTAATACATGAGCAACATGAGCATGTTGAGATGAGGGTACAATGTTATGAGGAAAGTTGTCATAAAGAACCAACCAGAACTAAAAATCTTTACAGCTCAGAGGAACTTAATGGACTTTATTACTTAGGAAACTACTAGATCTTATGATTTAGGAACCAAATGGACTTTATTACCGAGTAATCTACTGGATTTTATCATTCAGGAACCTTGTATACCGTATCATTCAAGAATCTAATTGACCTTATTACTTGGGAACCTATCTTATCTTATTACTTAGGAATGTTAATGGACCTTAGCAGACGTATTATTGAGGAACCTAATACATTTTATTAGTCAGAAACCTAGTGAGCCTTATTACCCTGTAACTTAGTGGACTGTATCACTCTGCAACGTAGAGGACCTTTATTTTACAGGAATTTGTTGGACTTCGGGGAACCTAGTGGATCATACTATTCACAAAACCAGTGGACCTCATTACTTATTACTACTATTATTATTATTTATTTATAGAGCACCATTAATTCTATGATGCTGTACTCATGAACCTAAAGGACCATATTATTTAGAAATATAATACGCCTATTAATCAGGAATATAACAATCCTTATTACTCGGAAATCTAAAGAGATTTATTATATACTAACCTATTCAGGATCTCATTACTCAGGACCAAAAATTAATTTATTGCTCAAAAATATTGGCTTGGATGTGTCAGGACATATTGGACCTTTTTACTGAGGAATCTAATTGACCTTATTATTTGGAACCTGAAATTTCTGATGTAACATGGTCAAACTGGTACTACCAGTTACTAAATGTACTAGTGGCAGGAAAAATAAAGCTATATTTTAGAATTATGTGAGCTACTATCAAACTCTTTCTTGGAATGGAATCCTTACACACCTACACAGCTGCCGTGCCCCGCAGAGGGGAAGGGGAAGGTTATTTACTGCACTTTAACTATATTATAGGTTTATTTCTATCATAAGTTTATATGGCATAGCCATGGGATATCACATTGTTACATGTTAGTAGTCTCACCTCTTTGACACTTATCTATTAGGAAAATTGGGGTCTAGTATTGGACTTTTTCTATAACTCCCACAGAATAGAAAAGAGCTGTACCAGTTGCTTGACATTGACATCAATGGGGAAAGCAGATGCTGACAGGCAGATAAAAGTGTGTAATGGGGGTCATATGGCCAATGTTCTCATGATGCAACCTGTGGAAATGTAAGGACCCATAGGACAGGGATGTGGCACGATACAGCACTGCATTTGTGGGGTTGTAAAACACAGTCTCTCTACTGAACTAGCCTCTACAGCTGTAAGGTTGGTTACACAATCTCATAACAAATACTTCATGGGGTGTCTCTGAGATGGCTCTTAATACTTCCATTTTTTGTTTGGTCTGACCCAGTTTCTTCTCCTATTTCTGACTTTTTCAGCAACTTCTCAGGTTACACATGAGCTAAGATCAATACCACAATATTTGCCCCGCAGCCTGGTCTGTGGATAAGTCTTCCTCAGTTTCTGGCATCACATCTCTGGCCTCCATGATGGGAACCGTCTCCTTATTAATAAGTTACTAAGTAGCGTGTTCCTGCAATGGTGTTGGAACACCAACAAATTTCCTTTACAAACATGGCATACAGGACTGGTTACCACCATACATTCAAGCCACAATGAGCCGGAGTTCTGTTGCATTTGCAGCCTATGCTGTGGGCGTTGTGCTTCTCAAAGTACACCTTATGCTTGCCTCGGCTAGACATTTTCTGTCATGCTGGGGGGGGGGGAGGACTATAATAGGAATTTCTCCCTCACCTTTTAGGAGTCTGGTCTGGGGTTTGTTCTGTGTGGACAGTCCGAGGTAGTCTGGGACTCAGGTGAGGGTTAGGCCAGAACCCATCTCCGAAGTCAGCAGAGTGGACTGTGGTGACCCCAGCAGTGGGTTCCGTGTGAGCTTCCTGTGCAACCCCAGTGAGAACAGGAACGCTGCTGTTTCTATGGGTAGTTGTTGTAACAAGGGGGGGCACAGCTGTTACAGAGCAGGGTGCTAATGTTTTGCATACATTTTAAGACCTCATAATTTGATGCAGTTTATGATCTAGTACTTGTCGTAAGAGACTCATAGCAGGATTCATTATTATAATTTTACTGTAATTTAGTAAATTATTTAATATCTTTTTTATATAATTGATTGTGAATAAATAAAAACACAAAATTTCAGGTACTTGGGAGTCCATAAAAGCTCAAATAATTGGAAAAGGTTCCTGCCTATTATAATTTTTCTACTAAATCTGTAGCTGTGATTGGTCCTTTTATTTATTCTTATCCATTTGTGCATTTAAATTGTGCCCATAAAGATGCCCAAAGCTAGACGATGGTGTGAATAAGAGAGTAAGTAATTGTTAGCAGATAAAAAAAGCGAAAATTGCTAAGTAGATCAGTGTCAGGAAATGTCGTTTAAGGACATGCATTTATCTGTCCTGCAGAACCTTCACAAGGCTGCGACTAAAACTCTGCTCATTTATAAGAGGTTCACAAATGAGTGCCCTTTACAAAATTGCAAAACATATATAATCCAGGCTGACAAAGGCTCAGGTAATATCAATAATGGATACAGGAACATAAAATTATTGCTGTACAATTTATTAATACATAAATATCTTGCAGTCTTTACTGTGCATTGTTTCAGTGTGCACCTTATTGCAGGGAATTTTCAGAAGGATGTACATAAGTGGCTCTGCTTTGGTGCATTGACCCTATTTGCTCTACTTTTTCCTTTTGTCTGCCCCGCTTGACAATTTTTAAGACAATGGGTTGAACAAGACAGGAAGAAGATACTTTTTAAGACACTGGGTGGAGCAAGACAAGACTCAATGCAGGTTGAAGCATGGAGCTTCAGCCTGTCAGACTTACTATAAGTCATTCCAGAAAACTAGCTGGAGTTACAACTGAAATGTGCTGCATTAACCCTGCTGTTCTGTTCGGTTCTACTATACACATATAATGTTCCGGTCATTTTTGACCGGGCCTATTAAAGTCTGGATTTTTAACTAATTTAAGTGTTTTATTTGAATTTCTTTTGCATTATTATACTGTATGTGAACATGGTTGTTCATAAACAAATGAAAAATGAAATCAAAAACTTAATTTTTATTTTTTTTGTGTCAAAAAATGTTACATGGACTTATTGCATTATTCATTTATATTTTACATTTGCACAAAAAAAATCTTTATATAACTGTAAACTATAACTAATAACATCAAACTGTATGTAAATATATTTAAAAAAAAAAAAAAATAAAAAGTCTAGTTTTTTCTATATAAAATGTGAAATAAGGTTCAAGGTGCTAAATTTACTGTTTGCATTCGTCACAAGTATAATTTACATGTCTTTTGCATAAGTACTTTGCACATTTGCAACATATCACATTTGATTTGCGATTACTTGATGTTGGACAGAAGGCGCATCGTTTCCGTTTTAGGCTGGTTGTACTGCTGGTGGAGGCCGTACGTATCGTCGCAGTGCTAGCGAAAACCCTTGGTTCACTTTCTTCAGCATGCTGTTGGATCCTGTGAACAATGGCTGCAGCTCCATCATCTCTGAGTGTTACTTTTCTTTGTTCAATATACAGTGGGGAAAAAAAGTATTTAGTCAGCCACTAATTGTGCAAGTTCTCCCACTTAAAAAGATGAGAGAGGGCTGTAATTGTCATCATAGGTAGACCTCAACTATGAAAGACAAAATGAGAAAACAAATCCAGAAAATCCCATTGTCTGATTTTTAAAGAATTTATTTGCAAATTATGGTGGAAAATAAGTATTTGGTCAATAACAAAAGTCCATCTCAATACTTTGTTATATATCCTTTGTTGGCAATGACAGAGGTCAAACGTTTTCTGTAAGTCTTCACAAGGTTGGCACACATTGTTGCTGGTATGTTGGCCCATTCCTCCAAGCAGATCTCCTCTAGAGCAGTGATGTTTTTGGGCTGTCGCTGGGCAACACGGACTTTCAACTCCCTCCAAAGGTTTTCTATGGGGTTGAGATCTGGAGACTGGCTAGGCCACTCCAGGACCTTGAAATGCTTCTTACAAAGCCACTCCTTCATTGCCCTGGCGGTGTGCTTGGGATCATTGTCATGCTGAAAGACCCAGCCACGTTTTATCTTCAATGCTCTTGCTCACGGAAGAAGGTTTGCACTCAAAATCTCACGATACATGGCCCTATTCATTCTTTCATGTACACGGATCAGTCGTCCTGGCCCCTTTTCAGAGAAACAGCCCCAAAGCATGATCTTGCCACCCCCATGATTCACAGTAGGTATGGTGTTCTCTGGATGCAACTCAGCAGTCACTCTCCTCCAAACACGACGAGTTGTGTTTCTACCAAACAGTTCTACTTTGGTTTCATCTGATCATATGACCTTCTCCCAATACTCTTCTGGAACATCCAAATGCTCTCTAGCAAACTTCAGACGGGCCCGGATATGTACTGGCTTAAGCAGGGGGACACATCTGGCACTGCAGGATCTGAGTCCCTGGCGACGTAGTGTGTTACTGACGGTAGCCTTTGTTACGTTAATCCCAGATTTCTGCAGGTCATTCACTAGGTCCCCCGTGTGGTTCTGGGATTTTTGCTCACCGTTCTTGCGATCATTTTGACCCCACGGGGTGAGATCTTGCGTGGAGCCCCTGATGGAGGGAGATTATCAGTGGTCTTGTATGTCTTCCATTTTCTAATTATTGCTTCCACAGTTGATTTCTTCACACCAAGCTGCTTGCCTATTGCAGATTCAGTCTTCCCAGCCTGGTGCAGGTCTACAATTTTGTTTCTGGTGTCCTTCCACAGCTCTTTGGTCTTCACCATAGTGGAGTTTGGAGTGTGACTGTTTGAGGTTGTGGACAGGTGTCTTTTATACTGATAACAATGTCAAACAGGAGCCATTACTACAGGTAATGAGTGGAGGACAGAGGAGCCTCTTAAAGAAGAAGTTACAGGTCTGTGAGAGCCAGAAATCTTGCTTGTTTGTAGGTGACCAAATACTTATTTTCCACCATAATTTGCAAATAAATTCTTAAAAAATCAGACAATGTGATTTTCTAGATATGTTTTCTCATTTTGTCTCTCATAGTTGAGGTCTACCTATGATGACAATTACAGGCCTCTCTCATCTTTGTAAGTGGGAGAACTTGCACAATTTGGTGGCTGACTAAATACTTTTTTTGCCCACTGTATGGGCTAACCAGTGATTTTCCCAACTCCTCTAAAAAAAATTCTTCTTTTATATAGTTTATTTTTGTTCCAATTTGGGTCTATTTCACGCCATAACACAAATGCATTGTACGCTGACACATCAAGCATGTTGTAAAAAACAACCATTGGCCACCGATTAGTTTTGCGTTTACAGGTGTCCATCTACAGTATCATAATTTGAAAATGTATGTATGTGTAACTCTGCATGGACCAAAAGGACCTAGATAAATTGATAAATAGTAGTAGATGAACTATATAGACCAAAATGAGATAATAACTCCTTTATTTAAAAAAAAAAATGGCTGGAGATTAGTATAAAAGGCTATCGGTCATTTTTGACCGAACAGTACAAGTGTAAAAAAAGACGTGGAGCAAAAAGTAAACAAAAAATAAATAAATAAAAACTGCTATTAGTAAGAACCCCTCAAATGAGGAAAAGTCAATGAACCACAAGTTTCAGAACCGCATAATGAATATTTTAAAAAATATCAAATTTCAAATCGGTCATTTTTGACCGAACAGAACAGCAGGGTTAAAGCTAAAATCTATGTAGGTATTGTTGAAATCTGGCTGGCATAGCTTTCAAGTGCGGTGCACAGGATCTCCAAAGATGTGCCAGAATTATTATAAGGCCAGTGCCTCTTTACCATTCTGCAGCATCTTGTGCCAGAGCTAGATTTGATAAGGATCGGGGTCCTTGAATCTGATAAAATGCTGCAACACGATAACTTTTATGTTTTACCTTCTCTGGCCTCCACATGGGTTGCTCCAGTTTTTGGACCACTCCTTTAACTAATTAGCTAGCAAGTTAGAAAGAACTAGGCAGATAGATAGATAGATAGATAGGATGGATGGATAGATAGATAGATAGATAGATAGATAGATAGATAGATAGATAGATACTGATTTTTAATCCAGATATGTGGGTGGAAAAACTGCATTGTATTACAGAAGAAGCAAATCTCAACCAAACCACGATAAAAAATTCAGTGCAGAAACTGATATATGATGATTTTGAAGGGAGTCTATCACCTCCTCCACTCAAATTCACCAGTCACCACTGTGTTCCAGAGCACATTACAGTGATACACAATATACCTCTGTTATGTATGTCACTTTGGAGAAGAACAACTTTGAAGTCTTATGCAAATGAGATAGTTGGTGCACTGGGGGCGGATCATTAGTCCTGGGAGCTTTGTTCCTGCTGCTTAAGTAGGATGAGTGAGAGGCAGGAGATGGCAGGCATCTGAGTGGCAAGTGCAGTGCTCCAAAAAGCTGTAGGCCTGCCCTCAGTGCACCAACTGCCTTGTTTGTATAAGACTTAATAGTAATTTTCTGCAAAACTACAAAAGAGATATACATAATAAAGGTATGTTGTTTATTTTCATTTCTACCTCATCTAATGGAAGGTGGTACAAAGCAACACCAATAAATAGTGTGTGTGTCCCTCTACCTCATAGATTGTAAGCTGTTGCGAGCAGGGCCCTCAGTCCCATTGTGTGAATTGACTATTTCTCTGTAATGTATCTTTTTGTCTGTACTTGAAGTCTACATTTTGTAAAGTGCTGCAGAATATGTTGGTGCTATATAAATAAAATGTATTATTATTATGATTATTATATATTTTTAATTTCTCAATATGGGCCCCTCCTTAAGGGGGATATGCAGGGATATAAACTTTACCAGTTACCTCCCTGCACTTGTTAAGCTTTATTACTAATATACAAGCATATCCCCTGGATTCTCAACAGGATGTTGTAACTATGTGAGTGCTGCCCTCTCTGCAGCCTCACGACATCACCAGTTCTCCTCTACTCCAGGCCACAGTTGAGTAGAGTCAGTCATGTGATTGGAAATCTAAGGGTCAGAAGGGGAAGCAGAGGAACAAGAGTTCTGGCCACCCCAGCTGCTCTTTGCAAAGGTAAACTTTGGGGCTCTGGGGATCAGGTGATATACTAGTAAAAAAAACAACAACCAGCATAGGGAATACACTGGTAAGATTTATTATTCCACTGAAAATTCCTTTAACCAGGGTAAAAGTGTTATGCTGCTATAGAAAGTAATGGAGTACTAAGCCTTGGAGAGATGTGGTCCTATCAGTAAAGTTACACAATTTTAGTTTTTCGTCTAGATATCCCACAACACTCATTTGGGAAATTTTTTTGCTAAAAGCCTTATTGTCAATACACAGAAAATGATCTATGTGAAATATTTCTGTAAAAGTACTGAGGATGAAATGTGTTCCTCACCCCGCCGGCAGATAATACTGGAATCTTTTCTTTAGATTCACCTTAATTCACCTTTTTGGTTTTTGGAATCAGAATATTTGAAAGCCATTCCTTCAAAATGACTCCTTCTATATGAGTCAATGAGTTTCTAACTGTCTAGTGACATCTGGAGTGGTTTTATCAACCTTCTTAGATAATTGGGCTGACTGAATAATTCACAAGAAGTTATTGTCCTATTTACTCTCCTTATTAACCCATCTCCTGACATTTCTGTAAGTAAAGCTATTCCCTGTAATATAACCATTCTAAAGCATCTTTTTCATATAACTCTGTGTTATACTTCTACTGTTAGTCCTGCATTACTTATGTTATTCATAAAGGTATGACTATTTCCTGTTGGGTTATGTCCCTACGAAATCAGTGTCAGAGTACCTACGGTAAGGACACAGCTCTTTAACAAGGGAACTGGAAACATCCTCTTGTCAATTTATTCATAGAAATGGCACAAAAAGGATTATGAGAAAATGCGTTTCAGAATTGTTATGTTATGGGGAATACAATTGCTTATATAGAAAATGTTAACTTGACATTTGATGCAATAAATACCATTCATTTGAATATAACACATTAAATGACTAGTTAATGTTTTGTGGAGTCAAGTTACTGTTTGCTACATCTGTACGTATTGAAGAGACACTTCAGGAGAGATGGCATGTTAGTAACGATTCAGTGGAAACCACTTTTGCTTTTATAATTTGCACTAGAAATATATACAGTCATGGCCGTATGTGTTGGCACCCCTGACATTTTTCAAAGAGAATGTTTTTCCTGGAAAATTATTGCAATTCCACTTGTTTTGGTAAACACATTTTTATTTCCTTTGTGTGTACAAGAACAACACAAAAAAACAGCAGAAAAAAAGCCAAAAATGATATAATTTCACGCAAAACTTCAAAAATGGGCAGGACAAAATTACTGGTACCCTCAATTTAATATTTGGTTGTACATCCTTTGGAGAAAATAACTGAAATCAGTCGCTTCCTATAACCATCAACAAGCTTTGGACCATTCTTCTTTTTCAAACTGCTCCAGGTCTCTAATATTTGAAGGGTGCCTTCTCCCCACAGCAATTTTAAGATGCCTCCACAGGTGATCCAGACTCATTGCTGCCCACTTCAGAACTCTCCAGCACTTTGTTTCCATCCTTTTCTGGGTGCTTTTTGAAGTATGTTTGGGGTCACTGTATTGCTGGAAGACCCATGACCTAGGACGCAAACTTAGCTTTCTGACACTGGACCCTACATTGCGACCCAAAATCCTTTGTTAATCTTCAGATTTCATTATGCCTTGCACACAGTCAAGTCACCCAGTGCCAGAGGAAGCAAAACAACCCCAAAACATCTTTGATCCTCCACCATATGTGACTGTTGGTACTGTGTTCTTTTCTTTGTAGGCCTCATTCCGTTTTCTGTAAACAATAGAATGATGTGCTTTACCAAAAAGCTCTATCTTGGTCTCTTCTGTCCACAAGATGTTTTGGACAGATGAGACAGCTTGAATTTCTTTGGAACTTGATTGGGGCTCCTTATCCACTATCAGAAATATCCTGCGTTGCAGCTTTGCTTCAGTTTTTCTCTTTCGTCCATTTCCATAGCTACAGTGCCATGGGTTGTAAACTTCTTAAACTTATGCTGCGCACCGTGGATAAAGGAACATCAAAATTTATGGAGATGGACTTGTAACCTTGAGATTGTTGATATTTTGGTTCTCAAGTGGTCATACAGTTCTCTACTCCTCTTTCTGTTCTCCTTGGTTAGTGCAGCACACACAGACACACAATGCAAAGATTGAGTCAATTTCTCTCCTTTTTATCTGGTTTCAGGTGTGCTTTTTATATTGCCCACACCTGTTACTTGTCACAGGTGAGTTTGAATGAGCATCACATGCTTGAAACAGTTATTTACCCACAATTTCATAAAGGTGCCATCAATTATGTCTGGCCCATTTTTGGAGTTTTATGTTAAATTATTTGCCTTCTTTTCTTAGTTTTTTTGTGTTGCTTCAATACACATAAAGGAAATAAAAATGTGCATAAAAAACGTGTAATTACAATAATTTTCTGGGAGAAATATTTCATTTTCTGAAAAATGGTGCCAACACATACAGCTATGACTGTAAATAAAATTGTACAGATATTTCGAGTTATGGTGATTAAAAATACACTTAAAGGGATTCTTTTATTTTGCATTATGCAAGTAAAAGTCATTCACAAAAGTAGCCATAGCTAAGATACTGTAAGAATAAACTGAGCAGATTGTATTCAGCCTCTTGTTTATTGCAGCAAAAATACTGTATTGAAGCATTTAATTCTTGCGCTAGAAATCCAAAGTTGTGACTCATGAGACAATTAGAAATATTAGGTTGTATGGAATTTTTTGGGATTTTGTGTACATCATTCAGTGTCCATTTTAGTCATAGATTATTACTTCAATTGTCTCTTCTGTCCTCATTGTCCCAATAAATTTGTTTTGCAATATTTTTATATGGCAGACTCCAGGCTGCATGTTTTTCTCAGTGAGCGCCTTGGAACACGGTGACATTTAAAGGCATTCATCAAAAGTTAATGTTTTACTTTCCATAAAGTAAAGTTCAACAAAGCATTTCAATAAATTGCTGACAAAATGCATTTGAGTCTTTGGCTGGCAGGAAATTTAAGATGTCTAAATCTTATTGCCGCTCTTTAAGGTTTCAAAATAAGATGTATGTGCTGTATGTGTGTTTACATCCAATCCATTACAGGGAGAGCTAGACTGACAGATATATAAAAGCACTGTACTATAAACAGGTGGTGATGGAGACCGGGAGAGAAGATCTGGGGGAAATTGCTTGCAGCCCTTGAATGTTGTTGTACAGTATAATAAGAAATAAATCAGTATTTTGGTTTCAGCCTGGCCTTGGTTGCACTGATGTATCATAAAATCTGGGTTACTTCTTATGTGTTTGATGTCTAGTTTGATGGAAAACTAATATGTTAGAAAAAAATTATTTAATCCATTGGTCGATAATCCAAACATGAGAGTGCAAAGACGAGCACGTCGAAAAGATTGACTTTATGCCTGTGCTGGGGTGCATCTGCCATGAGGCGACTTGATGCAATAGCCTCAGGCGGCGCCTCATGGCATAAAATGGGGGAAGGCATTCTTTTTTTAATTGGCCGCTGTTTTATTATTGCAATAAGTAGCAATCGATGATTAACTCACTCATCCACGTTCCTGACCAGAGCAGCATCTAGGCGGCGTTGCATGTTACATCATAACGCGGAAGGACATCATAGCATTCTTCAGTGTCGGATACAGCGTGCCCTGGTGGTGGCAGCGGAGGCCAGCCTGTTCAGGAGCATGAATAGGTGAGTAAATTGTCATCCACTACCTATTGCAGTAATCCAATGGTTAGCAACCTAACATATCACAGTGTGCAGGCAATAAAAAAAGGGGCCATATACTGTGTGGAGGCAAGAAAAAATGGGGTCATATATTGTGTGGAGGCCAAAAAAGGGGGTGATATAGTGTGTGGAAGCCACAAAAAAAGGGGCCATATACTGTGTGGAGGTCAAAAAAAGGGGGGTCATATACTGTATGAAAGCCAAAAAAAGGGGGGTCATATACTGTATGAAAGCCAAAAAAAGGGGGGCCATATACTGTGTGGGGGCCAAAATAGAAACAGAGCCTTATACTGTGTGGGGGCAAAGAAAAAAGGGGCCGTATACTGTGTGGAGGCCAAAATAAAAAGAAGGCCATATACTCTGTGGGGCCCAAGGAAAAAGGGGGTCATATACTATATTGGGTCCAAAAAAAAGGGGCCATATACTTTGTGGAGCCAAAGAAAGGGGGCCACATATTGCGTGGGGGGGCAAAGAAAAAAGGGGGCCATATACTGTGTGGAGGCATATACTGTGTGGGGACCAAGAAAAAAGCGGATCATATACTGTGTGAAGACCAAAAAAAAGGAGCCATATTATGTGTTTGGGACTTTGGGGCTAGTAAAGGGGGGTGATATACTGTGTGGGCCAGTGAAGGGTATTTTTTGATCTGCAAATCGAAGGGGCATGTTTTAAATTTTATTTAGGTGCCATAATGCAACCAAAGAATGCCAGGGGGGGCACTTTTCTATAGCGTGTCTTAGGTGGGAGAGAGGCTAGGTTCACCCCTGTGCATGTGTTATATTATAGGTTCCTTAATATGGTGGGCATTGTCCAATATAGATCCAAGGTGTACAGATGTAGTAAAGTTTAACTTGAAATTTGACGCTTTAACTCCACTGTTGCACAGAACTTTAATTCAACCTTTCAATGATTTTTCAATGTCTTTTGTCAAAATCTCTGATAACATATTGCGATGCAAGTTAAGAAATGTGGCAAATTTGTGCCATGTTCCATCAGGATACACCCAACTGGGCCCATAGGGACTCATGGTGCCACTATACAAGGTATATAGCAATGTCATGGGCCCTTAGACCCAGAATTAGACTGGGGTTCCCTGGACCCAGCATGGAATATGTACCGTATCTTCTATTGGCACAGACTTTATGGATGTCCATGTCATAATCTCTATTGTTATTGTTAAACACATGGGGCAAATCATCAAAAAGCTCTATTAAATCTAATAATTTAAATATATGTAAATCAATCCAAAAGAAATAGTCTCTAGTGGTAAGTAATTGCCTCTTAAGTCATCTCCAGATGAGGTTGTTTTACTGTTGTACACATTCTATTATTGTTGAATTCTATTATTGTTGAATAATATTCTATTATTAATTTTTATGAATTTGGAGGTCAAAGAAGGTATAGTTAGGATCCCTAAACTTCAGCAATTTCTGCATTAAGGCACCACCTAACCCAAGCCCTTATATATATAATTTCCTTTAAACTGTACATTAGTTTGGGTAACTGATATCAATGTGTTTCATGTTAACCACTTTCTAATATATATTTCAGTTTGATAATGCAACATACTTTATATTTGTAGATAGCATTTAATTTTTTCTGGAATTTATTCCAAAGTTTCAGCTTTGCTCAGGGTCTCTTAGCCAGCATTATATTACAGCAATCCACTCCACTGCTTCTGAATATATGACTGAGCATTTGGAAATGTGCTCACAATTGTGTACAGACCATTTGTGTGACTGTTAAGGTTTATTAAGGCCGTTCATTTTACTTAGGAGGCATACGAGCGCAATTAACATTTGGAAAATTTTTCATGCTAATATCTTTCCAGTCCAAGAAATCTACAATTCTAGAAAATTGGTTTATCGTCATTGTCTTGTTTGTAAGTTGCAGTTACTGGATTTCTGTCCAGTTGCTGTTTATCTAGTGGCAGGAAACATGTTGGCATATATAGACGGTTGTTGCCGGAGAGATATTTGGCACTGCACTGCCTTATATTAAAGTAGTATGTCGCCCTTCCTCTGAAAGCAGCAGGACAGCAAGGACCAAGGTCCACCGTGTGGCCCTCTTGATATGATAACATAGTGGGGCCTATAGTGGCATCTCCAAAGCTCCATTACTCATTTGGCCATGACAGTATGGTCACTATGGTAGAATAAAGCTTCTGTTCAGTGTATATAGGGTTAAACATAATTTCCCTTTGGTAACCACTGATCTATTCTAGATGTCCATTGTATATATAGTTCCAGACAGTTGTCCATTGTATATTGTAATTATTTGTTTTAAAAGTTCTGTTAATGTATGCATGTGTCATAGTGTTTGTGGTTCTAATTGGAGGTGACGCCCTAAAAACACCATTCTCATTGGATTAAAGGGCATGTCCCAGAGATGCTACTATAACATAGATTGCTGAGAGGTTATGAAGAAGGCTTCACACATGCTACAGTATTGCATTTATTGTCTGCTCAGCCCATATTTTCCTCCCCCCAGAGAAGCTCAAAAGCAAAAATGTGCTATAGCTAGTTGGAGGTTAATATACATATACCACAACACTTTCATAAAAGATGGAATAAATGTCTAGTAGTTGGGAGTTTCACCACTTATGGTGGGAATAGAGATTCTATGACCCCCTTTCAGATACTAGAAGATGCCAGATGGCAGTTAGTATGAGAAGGAGCTAGCTACACATTTGCAGTGTTCTTTGCCAACTCCTACTCCTATTTATGTTGGCTGCCTGCCATCCTGAATCGAATAGTAGAGGATAGTTCTATTTTCTCAATAGAGTTACTCCAGCTGCGGTCTGTGGAAAAAGCTAATATTCATATGACATCCAATTTTGAATGGCGCAATGTTTGATATGATTGCACACAAAGTGCACACAACACCTCCATAGGATAACATTATTGCTGTATTACAACTTGGACATAGAATGGTCAACTGCATCATGTTTTACCATCATTTGCGGCAGGACCAGATGGCTTCAGACCCAGCCGCAGTACCATTCCAGTTCCTCTTCAACTCTTCAACTCTTTAGTACCATTAGTGTTACCATTAACATTATTTTAATTACACATCCATTTTCAGGAATTTACCTTAAAATAAACTTCATTATTTATTCTCATTTCCCCTTGTTTTTAATGTATTCTGCAGGAAACATAAAACAATCATTATACAGATTACACATCCTGGAGCATCTGGAGTAAGTGCGTCCGTACCGTACACTGAACGATTAGTTAAAAGGCACTGCTATCCTATTCTTTCTACAATCATGTATATTGAGTATTACTGCAGTGTTTTCCAACTGGTTGTCAACCATAGAAAATGTAGCAATTACCAAGCTCTTTAAGAAAATTTTATAGATTCCTATGGAAATTATTATAAGTTAGAACACATTTCCTTTCATTTTTCTAGAGGTCTCTCAAAAATTACAGAGAATTACATAGAGGAAAGGAGATCCTATAACAGGGGTAGTCAACCTTTTTTGTTCGGCGTGCCGATTTTAATTAAAAAATCAAAGATGAGGTACCCGGAGTGCCGGTCAATAATTGTAAGTCTGACGACCCCTAAACTAAAGTTATATACCACAAACCATAACACAGAAGTGCTGCCACAAGATGCATTAGGACACATGCATTTACTGCTATTTCCTGGGACGCTCCTGTACTTTCCGATTAGAAGCAATGAAAGTACATGTACAACCGCCAATTAGTAGTAAATGTGTCCAGGAGCACCGTATGGCAGCACCCTCAGGGTGGTGACACACTATGTATCTGGATGCAGATATAGTCTTAGGCCACTGGAACTTTTACTTCAATGTAAAACTGCATTCGTATGGTGCATTTTCGCACAAAAAAAAAATGCCTGTGTTTTCTGTGCAAAAACACATCCTTAATGCAGAAAACACACCGTTATACAGAATAATGTCCCATAGCGGTCATTGCACACGGTATTATGTCCCATAGCGGCCCCTGCACAAGGTATTATATCCCATAACAGCCTCTGCACACCGTATTATGTCACATAGTGGCCCCTGCACACAGTATTATGTCATATAGTGGCCCCTGCACACAGTATTATGTCACATAGCGGCCCCTGCACACGGTATTATATCCCATAACAGCCTCTGCACACCGTATTATGTCACATAGTGGCCCCTGCACACAGTATTATCTCATATAGTGGCCCCTGCACACGGTATTATGTCCCATAGTGTCCCCTGCACACGGTATTAGGTCCCATAGCGGCCCCTGCACATGGTATTATGTCAAAAAGCGTTCCCTGCACACGTTATTATGTCACATACAGTACTGGCCAAAAGTATTGGCACCCCTGCAATTCTGTCAGATAATACTCAATTTCTTCCAGAAAATGATTGCAATCACAAATGCTTTGGTAATAATATCTTCATTTATTTTGATTGCAATGAAAAAACACAAAAGAGAATGAAAAAAAAAAGTCAACTCATTGATCATTTTACACAAAACTCCAAAAATGGGCTGGACAAAAGTATTGGCACCCTCAGCCTAATACTTGGTAGCACAACCTTTAGACAAAATAACTGCGAACAACCGCTTCCGGTAACCATCAATGAGTTTCTTACAATGCTCTGCTGGAATTTTAGACCATTCTTCTTTGGCAAATTTCTCCAGGTCCCTGAGATTTGAAGGGTGCCTTCTCCAAACTGCCATTTTGAGATCTCTCCACAAGTGTTCTATGGGATTCAGGTCTGGACTCATTGCTGGCCACTTTAGAAGTCTCCGGGGCTTTCTCTCAAACCATTTTCTAGTGCTTTTTGAAGTGTGTTTTGGGTCATTGTCCTGCTGGAAGACCCATGACCTCTGAGGGAGACCCAGCTTTCTCACACTGGGCCCTACATTATGCTGCAAAATTTGTTGGTAGTCTTCAGACTTCATAATGCCATGCACACGGTCAAGCAGTCCAGTGCCAGAGGCAGCAAAGCAACCCCAAAACATCAGGGAACCTCCGCCATGTTTGACTGTAGGGACCGTGTTCTTTTCTTTGAAGGCCTCTTTTTTTTTCCTGTAAACTCTATGTTGATGCCTTTTCCCAAAAAGCTCTACTTTTGTCTCATCTGACCAGAGAACATTCTTCCAAAAAGTTTTTGGCTTTCTCAGGTAAGTTTTGGCAAACTCCAGCCTGGCTTTTTTATGTCTCTGGGTCAGAAGTGGGGTCTTCCTGGGTATCCTACCATAGAGTTCCTTTTCATTCAGATGCCGACGGATAGTACAGGTTGACACTGTTGTACCCTCGGACTCAGGGGCGCACCGCTATTGAGGCGAGGTGAGGCGGCCGCCTCGGGCGGCACTGTCCGGGGGGCGGCATTTTACTATTTAATGTAAACCAGCCCAGGACAGGCCGCTTTAAAAAAAAAAAAAAAAAACAGAGCTGAGCGCGACCTGTCCTGGGCTGGTTTACAAGACGTCGCATCTCAGCGCAGGCGGCGATACAATGACGTCATCACGCCGCCTACGCTGAGACACAGACGTCGCGGACAAGAAGAGGAGGAGGCGGCGGCTGCATCAAGGCATCGCAGGTGAGTATAGCTTTTTTTTATCTATATAAATAGGCCATAACCTGTTGGAGCATCCCCGGCAGGTCAGGGCCTATTTATTTACCTACCCCGCGTCTGCTCGTGGCCGCCCCCGCTTCCCCTTCTGCTATGGGCCGCAGAAAGGGAAGCGGATGCCGCTGTGAGCGGCCGCGGGCATCGGTAAGTTAGGCCGCAGGCCGCAAATACTACTATTATTATACTCCGGGGTCTATTCAGACCCCGGAGTATAATAATCGGAGGCCTAGGGTTGGTGAGGGAACATAAAAAACAGTGTTACTCACCTCCTGCGATCCGATGTAACTCCGAGCAGGCTTGAGGCCTGTGGTGACGTCATCAGGTCGCATCGCCGGCCTGATCACGTGACGTGTGTGCGCAATTAAACAGGGCCGAAAGCTGCAAGGAGTGCACCGGTGTCCAGGATAGGTAAGTAACTCTGATTTTTATGTTTGTATTCTCCCCTGGGTCTCCAATCATTATACTCTGGGGTCTGAAAAGACCCCAGAGTATAATAATAGTTCATGGGTCGGCCACTATGGGGCATAATACCCTGTGCAGGGACCACTGTAGAGCATAATACCCTGTGCAGGGGCCACTCTGGAGCATAATACAAGTGCAGGGGCCACTATAGAGCATAATACAAGTGCAGGGGCCACTATGGAGCATAATACCAGTGCAAGGGCCACTATGGAGGATAATGCCAGTGCAAGGGCCACTATGGAGGATAATACCAGTGCAGGGGCCACTATGGAGCATAATACAAGTGCAGGGGCCACTATGGAGCATAATACAAGTGCAGGGGCCAATATGGGGCATAAAACTGTGTGCAGGAGTTGCTGCGGAACATAATACCGTGTGTAGTGGCCAATGCGGGGCATAATACCGTGAGCAGGGGCCACTATGGAGCATAATACCGTGTGCAGGGGCCGCTGAGAGGCATAATACAGTGTGCAGGGGCCGCTGCTGGCCATAACACTGTGTAATACTGTGTGCAGGGGCTGCTGTGGAACTTTATAGTGTGTGTAAATGGGGCGCTATAAACATGGGCTATGGCACCTGTTTATATTATATGCTGTCTGTTTATAGTGACCGTGTGATGTAATTGTAGCCTTGTCACATACTGTAGACATGTACAGGACGAGGCTGTAGTTACATGACATGGCCGCTATGAGATGAAATACACTATGTAAACATAGAAGCGGTCACGGCGCTTACACGGGTACCATTCAAACAGCTGATCAGTGGGGGTCCTGGGTTTTTGAACCCCACTGATTAGTTTATTAATGACCTGGAAAACCTTTTAATTAGTTAACACCTGGGGTATTATTAATAAGGGGCACTATTTATACAGGGTACACACGGACATTATTAATATAAAGATGCACTTGGGGGTATTATTCATTATGGAGGGTTATATCATATATTTTATAATTGGGGGTAGCAGCAGGATGGGGGCTTTGTGTAGGTGAGGACGATGTGGGTTGGATGCCTGGCAAAGTGAGGAGCCAAAGATGTCTGTGTTGCAACCTTTACAGAGACAAGTCACAGCTGGAAGAAGTGGTCATGGCGGTCCAGAGGGAAGAGATGGAAATGTGACCGATTAGTCAGAGACGTCACCTGTAAGTCACAGAATGTTACTGCACTGTATTCACCTAAATGATAGAGGATAAATACCTGAGTGATGGGGGTCTGTCTGCTGAGACCCCCACTGAGCCTGAGAATTGGGTTTTTCCCCCCACTATGTGGGAATTCAGCCTGACCATAGCCATATATATAGGTGTGTCACTTGGTGGATGGACGAACCCGCGTGGCTCTCATTCACTTCAATGGGAGTGCCAAAGATACCCGAAGTCCAGTACTCAGCAATCTGCGGCGCTCCTATTATAGAGAATGGGGGCCACGTGGGCTCGTCCATCCACCAAGCAGAAGATGTGTGAAGTTACTTTCATTGTTAATGCCGTGTTGTTGATCTGATACTGAAGTAATACAGGAAGAAGAATTCTTAAAAACTGTTTTATAACTTTGTGTATTGTGTATATTGTGCGACGATAACAGTGTGTTAAACTAGTAGCTTGGAAACTCAGTTTTTTTTTTTTTTGGGGGGGGGGGGCATCTTTCTATAGTCCGCCTCAGGCAGCAAAGAGGCTAGGTTCACCACTGCTCGGACTGCAGGGCAGCTAGAACTTGTTTGGATGTTAGTCGAGGTTCTTTAGCCACCATCCGCACAATCTTTCCTTGAAATCTCTCGTCAATTTTTCTTTTCCGTCCACATCTAGGGAGGTTAGCCACAGTGCTATGGGCTTTAAACTTCTTGATGACACTGTGCACGGTAGACACAGGAACATTCAGGTCTTTGGAGATGGACTTGTAGCCTTGAGATTGCTCATGCTTCCTCACAATTTTGCTTCTCAAGTCCTCAGACAGTTCTTTGGTCTTCTTTCTTTTCTCCATGCTCAATGTGGTACACACAAGGACACAGGACAGAGGTTGAGTCAACTTTAATCCATTTCAACTGGCTGCAAGTGTGATTTAGTTATTGCCACCACCTGTTATGTGTCACAGGAAAGTAACAGGTGCTGTTAATTACACAAATTAGAGAAGAATCACCTGATTTTTCAAAGGGTGCCAATACTTTTGTCCACCCCCTTTTTTATGTTTGGTGTGGAATTATATCCAATTTGGCTTTTTGACAATTCTTTTTGTGGTTTTCCATTGACGACAAATTAAATGAAGATATTATTACCAAAGCATTTGTGATTGCAATCATTTTCTGGAAGAAATTGAGTATTATCTGACAGAATTGCAGGGGTGCCAATACTTTTGGCCAGCACTGTAGCGGTCCCTGCACATGGTATTAGGTTCCATAGCGGTCCCTGCACACGGTATTATGTCCCATAGTTCTCTTCAGACCCCGAGTATAATAAGTGCAGGACCAAGAGAGGTGACAAACATAAAAAAACAACGTACTCAGCAGCCGCTGTGTTCTCTGGGGTCCTGTCGCGTCATTATGCTTAATGACGTCAGATGCAGACGTGACCTCTGAGGCCCTGTCAGCTGTCGGAAGCGCCTGCTGATCTCACAGCCGCTGCGGAGCACTGGGAGCAAGGTGAGTATCATTGTTTTTTATGTTTCATCACTTCTCTTGAGTCTCCGCTTATTATACTCGGGGTCTGAAGAGACCCCACAGTATAATAATAGCTGTTTCGTTTCGGCCGTGTTTGGTACGATCGAATCTGCTGGGTGAGGACTCGGGCTGCCGTGCCAGGAAAATAAGCCTCGCGTGCCACTCTTGGCACACGTGCCAGGGGTTGCCAACCCCTGTCATATAAGATAGATTAATAAAGGCCTTCCAATACGGTAGTAGGTTTTACAAGAGGGTCCTGGTGTTTGATTCCGTCTCTTCTCCCTTTGCATGATCCTTGGGTCACTGAACCATCCTTTTGCATGTTTGCACAAGTGTGTATACAAGTCTTTTCTACTCAGTAACAATGGAAAGCAGACCAACTAGGGCTGGACCTGCTGTCTCTAAGGATTGAATAGCAGCCTCAAGGCCTGTATATCCTTCATGACCTTGCCTCAGGATAAGTAATCAATTGAAGATCAGCAGAGACCCGACCATGTGACGTCACTTACGTCAGTCACGTGACCTATTTGCAGCTCAGTCTAATTCAAGTGAATGGGGCTGAGTTGGGATACCAAGCACAGCTGCTGTAAAATGTAGAGTGCTGTGCTTAGTTTAGTGTGAAGGGGCCACAACCGCAGCCAGCCAGTTTCTTCAAACAGCCGATCGTGGGGGCTGGGTGTCACACCCACCAATCTTCAATACTATGGATAGATCATCAGTAGAGATGAGCAAATCTCTCAAGATAGTTTTGGGTTACAGATTCATTTCGGGTCGAACTACCAGCATGCCTAGTCTTGCTACCAGCTGAAAAATCTAGAATATCTTCTGAAATGGAAAGGAATCTATGACTCTGAAAAGAATCTTTTCAGGGCCCCGCCTGGTGTTGAAACCGTGTCTGCCCTGCACCCAGGAGGTAATGTCAGAACTAGAAAGCATCGGGCCTTGCTGCATTTCTAGAATGAGGCCTTTGATACTCAAAACATTGACCCATTGTACCATAAAAGCTATGTATTGTCCCTGACCATAGTTGCTGCTTCAGATAATCATGGTGGTGTGTACCTTTCCCCACATGGATATTTACAAGGAGATGAGACTGTGCGCTGCCATCAGTTGGCAAAACATAGTGGATTCCACTAAGTGGCACGGCTTGTGACTGCACTGCCAGTAACTTGGCCAGGTAGGAGTTAAAGTTTCAGACCACCCGGATGACTAGGTGCAGATTGCTGTTTACTGGATATTCATTAACTGAAATTGGCGTGGAGGAGGAGAAGCATATGAAGATGATAATGATAATGAAAGTGACCATGTGCAAGGTGAGGATGTGGCTTGCCTAAAAAGACAATCATTGGGAGAAGGAATAGAACAGTCTTGCTCACTGCTAATTCCATTTTGCCAGATGAAATGTGACACCATTTCATGTGAGTATGGAGAGACCTAGTTCTTACATGTGTGCCTGCATGCCCATGACTAATTGTACAGATATTGTACTGCATATTGTATTGCATATTGTATTGCACCTTGCCATCAATTTGTTATTTGGTACTATACAAAAAAAATTCCCATACCGAAGATGACCACCCTCTTCCTTTGATGCTACCCTGTCATCCTGACCCGGTTGCCATGTCTTATCACTAATAGAATCATCATCAAATTCACTAATGTCATCATCATCTTCCCCACTTTTTTGTGACTCATCATGGCAATGGGACTCCTTTATGACCTCACAATCCCTAACAGAATTCCCCTTAGTGCTCCTACCAGCATGACTATCAGTAGTACGCCCCCTGCACTACTACCTCCATCAACAGTGATGTCTTCCACCTCTACTTCCTCTACATCCAAAAAACACTGGCAATTCTCTACCCACTCATCAAGAAGAGGAAGTCTTGGGCTATGAGATATATCCCTCTCAGCAGAAGCCACATCAATACTGGAGAATGGGATCTGTGTCAGTGGAGAAGACATGGTTGACAGTACAGAAAGACAGCATCGTAAAATTATGGGTTACAAAAGAGGAGGAGGAACACACAGAACCCTGACTCAACATTTGTGGTTCACTGCTTTCAAAAACTTCTTTATCATCAGGAAGTATGACAACACTGCGGCTTCTGGCGGGGCTATCAAGAACAGAAGTAGTGTTGCTGTTGGCATCCACAATCTTATTGTTAGTATTTGCACAAGCATTTCCTTTCTATCCTCCTTTTGTCTGTCTCCTGCCCTGTTTTTTTCAGTCATTTTACTGCACACTGCTTAATTATAATAGTGATTGGCAACAATTCTGACAATGTGCGTACTTTATAGTTTTCTTTTGTTTTTTCTACTAAAAATATTTTCAAGAAAAACAGAGTGCTAAAAGGGTGACCTGGTCAGTGACTATTAGACTAGAACTGCATCAGTCAACTTGTAATTTTTTTTTTTTGGTGTTAAAATGGCTGCAGTTTGTATGTACATTAAAAACTGGGATTTTTTTTTTCAAATTAGCACACTCCATCTCACTGTTTATTAGGTGAGCACAACAAAAACCCTTAAATAACAGATTTTTTTCAGATTAGCTCAGGCTGTAAAACTGTATATTTGGTGAGCAACAAAAAAAATGCTTAAAAAGGGACTTTTTTTAGATTTGCATGCTCTGTCATACTGTTTATTGAGTGAGGACAAAAAAAACATTAATATGACAGAAAACTAACAGGATTGTCAGTAAAAACTATGTTTAAACAATCTGTACACAGATTAAACTATGTTTAAACACGATGTAGACGTTGAAAGAGTTAACTGTCCTTTGTGTTTTAGTGCAGGCTGCTGTGTTGTCAGGCTGTCAACAGCACACATATTCTCCCTTACTCACTCCTATCTATGATTTGCCTGTAATTGATTAAATCTGACTAAACTGTCCTATTCCTAAAATTCTCTAGCTTTATTGCAGTTTATAAGCTTTTCAGAACTCAGTGCTCTCTGTATCATGAAGTGAGATGAATCACAGATCCATCCCTATATCCACCATCACTGCAATGCCTCAGTGATGGTGGATGCAGGGATGGATCTGTGATTCATCTCACTTCATGATACAGAGAGCACTGAGTTCTGAAAAGCTTATAAACTGGACCTTCTATACTGTCCACCTACCACTGACTATTAGCTGAGAGGCTGACTCACAAGACACATGTCTCTTCTGTTTTTTTTCCTGCACAATATGCAGCAGCGGCCATATTAGTTAATCTGCATTAGTGCTGTTTCTTTAAAAACCAAACAGTTTGGAATATTTGGGTCCAATATAGCTCATGGTGAATCGGTTTGCCCATCTCTAGTCATCTGTTGTAAACCTGGAAAACCCCTTTCATAGTTTAGTAGTTGGTACTGTTATAACACAAGTCTTGAAATTCTAAACCCATAAGGAAAACATCTCAATTACTGTTCAATTTCTGCCAGGTTCTGCAGTTTTATTCTACACCACAAAAACATAATGATAATCACTTTGTCATCCAAAGACCCAGAGCAATGGCATCCTGTGTTCCTACATGTCTATTAAACAAATTTTCAGACATTCCAGGTGATGTTGCAGTCTTTAGTAGCAACACAACTTCTAGGAGAGATTACCTCTGTTGTATGGCATACATGTGAATATGCTACAACTTTTTTGGTCACAGATTCCACATGACAAAAAACCTTTCATATTTTGCACCTTTGTTAAAATCAAAGGCAAAGGTACAGTATGGACCCAAATCAGTCTTTACAACATGGATCTATAATATGGCTATAGGCCAAGGCCTTTAAAGAGAATCTGTCAGGGCAATTTGGGACACTAAACCACCCACACGTCCATATGGACCTGGGGTTTAGTGTCCCAAATCACCCTGTTATAACACAATCCATGGCCGCATTAAAAATAAAAAAGCTTTATACTCCCCACGCCTGCGCAGTTCCTCAATGAAGCCAGAGGAGTACTCCTCGGCTTCAGTGCGCATGCCCCGCAATTACGCAGTGAAGCCGGGGTGTCTATCTTTGGATTCACTGAAGAACAGCGCAGGCGCCGGGAGGCGTGCCTCATGAATAAGCCGGACTGATCTCACCAAACAGCGTCAATCGGACCCTTATCTAGGTAAGTATAAAGGTTTTTTTATTTTTAATGCGCCTGCGGATTGCATTACAACAGGGCGATCTGGGACACTAAACCCAGGTCTATAAAGACCTGTGGGTGGTTTAGTGTCCCAGATTGATCTGACAGATTCCCTTTAAAGGGAAATTAGATTGTGAGCTCCACTGGGGGCAAGCCCTGATCACAGAAGACAACACTATGGAATATATTGGTACTACATGAATAGTGTAAAATGAAATAATAATAAGGACAACCATTAGTTTTCATCACAAGATGAAAACAAGACTCTCTCTTTATTTCCGTTAGTGTGTGTTGTGGTTGCTATACTTTTACATGGTATTTTTCATCTTAAAGTTTTCTCTTAAATGTATTGCACTAAAAAAATAAATGTGTGATATGTAAATAATCACTAACAATTATTTCCTTTATATTATTATTATTATTATTATATTACTAATAATAAAAACAATAATAATAATAAGAACAATAATAATAATGCTAAACAATACAATAATACTTAGAATTAATAATAATTACAATAGTAACAGTAGAAATAATTATACTAGTAGTAGTAGAAATATTAATAGTAAAAATAAAAAGTAACAGTAATAAATATCAATAATTGTAATTATTGTTGTCATTACTATTAGTATTATATATTACTGTAAATACAACAATAATAGTAATTCTATTATTATTGTTGTTAGCATTATTTGTAATGTTTTTACTGCTATATCATTATTTTTATTTAATCATGTGTTAATTATAAAAAAAAAAACAGGAAAAATAACCAAGCGAAAGAAATAAAAAAGAAAAAAAAAAGTCCACATGAAGCAGCTTCAGTTTATTGGCTTCAGCTTCACTTTTTCTCATATAAAAATGTTCTCTCAGTTTAGAGTTTCTGGCTAGAAGTTAGTGATCTAATTATACAGGAATTTTGTGCGGTTTCATTTTCTGTGAACACATAAATGTCAGGCACATTTAATGCTGTAGTTTTTTTTCTCCCATGCAAATTTAAACAAAATGCAATATGGTTTTCAAATTCTCATTTTCATGCTAAATTTGTAACATGAGCTTATGAAAAATGAAAAAAAAAATAACTAAAAATGAAAATTTTGTATTTTCTTATACTAATTATTTTCCTATTTTGCATTTTTGTTTACACAATCTAGATGCAAATTTGTACATTATAGTCATATTATAAGGAAGAGACATGGCAAAACAAAAAACTGTAAAAATGAGTTGCCTCTTCTGGTAATTTCTCCCGCTAGCCCATAATTTTCTCACGTCACACACGGTAGTACCGTACTAAAAATGAAAGGAATTATCAGGACAGGAAAGAGATTTGTGCTGATAATAAATTTAGATTTTAAAGAGACACTTTGTAATTTTATCATTTATCATTTATTATATACCTAATTCCCCAATATAGATACAGTTGGTCCACATTTAACTGACCTGTAATTTGATTAAGGATTCCAATTTGTTGTGATACCAAATCAATGCAATATCACAAAAGGCTAATGAAAGGCTTGAAAGAATGAATTGACCCTTCCCCACTGGGTTACATGATCTCTCCATGGGAGTATTTCCATGATTTCTTATATTATTTAGGAGAATAGACAGAGAGGGGTAATTACACTACGCCCCAGGAGGCAAGGATGGTATAGTCTTCAACTTCCTATACGATGCTGTTCTGAGGCACCATGGGATTGACAACACAGAACAGAGAAAGGGGAATCTAAAAATAAGATGGTGCATGATCATAAGAAGACAGATTTGTGTCAGCAGGGATATTAGTGCAATACACGAAAAGAGTGCAATGGTGGAAATAAAGGTTTTCGCTTCACTGCTTCTTTAAGAATTTCAAAACCTGGATATAATTACAGGAAACCTTTATTTGGAGATGTAAGGTCTGTACATGTTTAATATTATATGGGTTGTCCCTAATGGTGGTGTAAAATGGTATATAAACCAGAACAGAGAGCCTTTCCGGTGGCTCCATTGAGTCCATGCATTATAATGAAGTAAATGGCCAGCGAGTAATGCTACATTTCCCCTGGAATGACTAGTTCAAGGGAAATTATGTTTGTCCTGGTGCTAACAGGTGATTCAGCGGCCAGTGAAGGCGCATGGTGATCAGCTGTTGGGTCAGTTGTGTTCTATAGAATAGCTATTGCTCTTTTGCTTGTTATATAATTGCTTACATAAGTGCCTACACTTGCACATTGTTCTGCAATTTGCAGCAACTAGAAGTCATAGGTCTACAGACATGTGCCATTCTGTTGTGTCAGAGATGGTTTGATCAGCACAATTCCCCATTAAAATACTTTAAAGGCACCAAACAACTCTCATCTGTTGTGGGATAAATCCTATTTCTTCTCATTATGGAATGTACGGCTGGTTCTTTGTATCCCGGAGAGCACTGTTATTTCAATTTAGCATTCTAAGAAATGCAAAGGAATGTGATAAAAGGTCTGAGAATGCGCTATTTAATGTCACTATGACAGATGTTTCAATTACATCGACAGGGCTGTTTCTCCTTAAAATAGGTAGCAATGAAAATTTGATGAGATTTTGCAATTCCTGTTTATACTTTTCATTTATAATCTTGTTTTATAGGGCCATATTCATTAGAGGGACTCCACTCTTAAGATATGAGTTGTCTGTTTTAAAGGGCCATTAGTACCACTCAAAGACAGATCCAAAAACTATTTCCAAGCACAGGTGAATCAAAAGTAGACCAAAGGCTAAGGTTCAGTGAGCTTCTTTTACATCTCCCATATCCCACCTTGAACCTCATTGCCTACACTTGGTGAACACCAGAAATAAAACCTAATCCCTTGCAGCATAGAAGAATATTATAGTAAGTTTGCAGCTGAGATCGGGTGTCTGAAGGAACCCATGGAGCTCTCTGTCACATTAGAAGACAGCAATATTATAAATGACACACAACAGGTAGAGTGCCCTGTTACAAATTTGTAATTGTTACCAATGAGCTTAAAGTTACACTTCTGTGAATAAGAATTATGTTATTCTTTCTCCCAAATATAGTGGTCCATGAATTGGGTGGAGAAAAAGGAAATACATTCAATTGGGGCTGGTATACTTTTACTTAAAGATAGTAAATGGGCCTGTCTATTTAACATAAGGGAAATTGTCAAGATCTCATGGGGTAAATACTGAAGAAAAATTGACAGGTGATGGTAAGCCCTCTATAGACTAATTTTATGGGCCTCTGACAGCTTACACCTTGTGTAATTCTGGTTCTTACCCATGAGCAATGTTCTGAATATGTCTCATCTCTTCTTCTGGTTTGTAACATTCACAGGAAGGATCCTTAGCTCCTTTCCATGACTAGCTTCAACCAATGATGCATCTCCTGCCAGTCGGTGACTCCTGTGGGAATCCTGGTATGGGAATGTGGCAATATCTCCCATACCTCCTTTTGAATGAAGAATACAGAGATTCCCTAGACAGAGATTCTCAACCTTTTCAAGCCAAGTACCTCCTTGTGAAAAAAGTTCCAACTGAGTATCCCCAACGGACACTGTGATGTACATCATGTGACAGATCCAGTTTCTAATCTCAAATGGGGAAGAAAAACTGGTGCACATAGCATGCAAATACTTTAACCCTGACCTAGTGTCTTGCGTCATCTACCTTTGTTTGGCAGCCCCTATGCCTCAATATTCGAAGATAGTCTGTGGTTTAGGTGACCCTAGCCCCCAGGAGCACGGAAGCACTCAATAAATCTGCCACTTTCAGAGCAGTGGTTCTCAGCCATGGGTTATACCCCCCTAGACTGCTTGAGAACCGCTGCCCTAGACTATGGACCTCTGTTTAACCAATGTCAAACCTATTGAGGCTCAAAAGATTCATCTTCAGGTTAAAAAAATGCAAAATCTACTTTTTAGTTGGAAACTTTCTAGGGACACATAAATACAATAATGTTGTACAGTAGTAATGGAAAGGTTTGCCTTTTGAGATTTTTCGCCTATGCCTTTATGACTCCAAATATATTTCTTTCAAATATTCATTGTGTAATAACTGACGTCACTCTGAACTTTGCCTAGGAAAGAACAAAAGGGTTAATAAATGATGCATAGAAAGTTGTGGGATTGCAAAAATCAAAAATGTAGAATCATCGAGCATCTAGAAAGTAACAGGTTGTTATAGAAACTTCCCACATCATTTCCAAACAGTTCTATCAGTACATGCTTCACACAATGAAAGATTTCAGGTTGGCTTTGAAGTTTTTTGCATATTTTTCATGTTTTACACTAAAAAGAAGCAACATAGATGGCTACTGTACTATTATATTCCTCAGTCTTTGTTATCTTAGAGAATCCAGCTGCTTAAAGTTTTTTCCTACATGACGCCGGCACTAAAAATTAAGGATGTAGTTAATAAAACATTAGAGTTTAACCCATCTATGGTATTTTTACTTATCTTAACTTATTTATTTTTGATGTCAATGGGAGTTGAGCTGTAGTACCTGGCCTCTATACAGGCCATGGAGCCAACTACTTCCGACCTGTATTGTGCGGTTGCCTGAACTGAAAACAATGGGAGTACAAATTTATGCAAAAATTTTTAACTCTGCAATTTGGACTTAATATTCATGCCAGCTTTATGTCACACTATGTATGAACTGTGAGGGTCACAAATCACCTCCTGATAGCAAACAGATAACAGATCCCTCTGTCACGCACCACAACTTTCCAGATTGTTTTTTTTGACCTGTTGTAAATAACTTCTCTACTTAGATTGCATTTTGTTTTGGTTTTTTTTAAGGACTCTAAAATCCTTTGAAGACCATGTGTATAAAAATCTGTGAATTTTCAGTTCTTGTATAACACCATGTCTGATGAAGGAAGCTAGTACTCCTGAAAGCTTACTTATAAATATACTCAGTTAGCCTCTAAAAGGTATCGCCTGATTTCTTCACTCTTCCACTACTTTCAATGGCTAACACGGTACAATATTATACTACTATGAACTGTCCCTGTACACCTGAGCGGTACAGGGGATGGCTGTTGGCCACTGAGCAATTAAATATATATGATCTTTCCAAGGATAGGCCATAAAATCCTAAACCCTGGACAACCCCTTTAATGTATGAAAAAAACATTCTATCACCAAATATGGAACTCCAGAGGAGTTATGGGTTTAAGCAATTTTCCTCTAAGTCTTTATAGTTAACAGAAAAACAATGTACCTGGGCACTGTTTCTTCTAGCCTAGGTAATCCAAAACATCGTCATTACAATACATCTCAATAAATTGGAATATTTATTAAACGTTCATTCATTTCAGTAAATCAGTAATACAATTCATAATCAGCGTCTTCCATGATCGTGTGTCCTACTGAACCAGACTGAGGGACCATTTAAAGGCTTAGGAAACCTTGGTAGGTGACACACTGAATTTACAACACAACTATTTTACAATATTCAAATTTTCTTAGATTTTGGTTTTCATTACCTGTAATCCATAATCAACATTTACAGAAATAAAACACTTGAACTAGAACACTCTGTGTGTAAAGAATCTAGAAAATATAGGTCACTTTTTTAATGTAATTACTGAAAGAAATAAACGTTTCAAAGATATTCTAATTTATTGAGATGCCCCTGTATGTAGGATAGTAAATGGGTTTATTACGGAGTCATTTCGTGTCAAGTGGACCAATTTTAAAGGTCGTCCCCACCTCACCATCTCAGATTTTGATGAAATTTGGTACATAGTTTCTCTATGATATAAAACTAAGCTGTGCAAAATTTTAGTTCAAAAGACTAAAAATAGGAGGTTCTAGGGGACCTCAAGTAAAGGGTTGCAAAACGTCACCTGAGCAAAAATGACATTTTGTGCCAAATTCCAGAAGCTGTAAACATGGAAGTTTTAGTAGTATAAGGGGGATATTTGGGGAACCTGCACAACTTTTAGGGCTTAATGAACTGGCAAAACCCCATGTTCCTAGTCCTTACTTTTTGCATGGTTTAGGCTCAAAAAACTGCAAAAATTAATTTACAGCGATGTTGAGGCTGCTGTAGTGTCAAAACTAGTTGGCCTTTCAGGTTGATTTTTGGTAGGTGTACTAAATACACGGTTGTAATGAGGCCTTCCAATTTCCGTCAAGTGGTTGAAAAAATATGAGCGTTCAAAGTTGGTATAAAAAGCATTTTTGTCTAATTTTGGCTATCTTTGATGCCCTATATCTCCAATGGGACAGATCCAATCTTCTTTCTTTTAGCACCATTAGAAAGAGCAGAATATGTTGTTTTCATATAAGGATTGAAAAAATGCCCTCAAATGTTTGCGGGCAGTAGCCTTTGATTTCACTACACCCTTGATACAAGTGTAGTAAAAGTGATTCTTCTTTCAATTAACAACAATTTTTTAAATAAAGAACACATTATGTTATAAAACTGTATTCAAGAAAACGAAAAAACAGGAATGTTTTTTAGGATGTGGAAGGATGAAGCCTGATTTCATAACAGGTTTAAAGAAAACTGTAGTCAGTTAGGATGACCGACTTGGCCAATTATGATTGGTGGACCCCGTTGCAAGGTGGAATTGTTTGTTTCATTGGCCAGTTGTATGCTTCTGGTACCTCCTGCCTCCTGAGTGTCTGTTGCTAGGCTTACTTTGATGCCTACAGTTCACTAAGAGGTCAAACTGTAGCAAGGGTGCAGTGAAGAAACACAGCAACAGACACTCAGGAGGCAGGAGGTACCAGAAGCATGCAATTGGGCAATGAAACAAACAATTCCACCTTGCAACAGGGTCCACCAATCATAATTGGCCAAGTCGGTCATCCTAACTGACTGCAGTTTTCTTTAAACCTGTTATGAAACCAGGCCTCATCCTTCCACATCCTAAAAAACATTTTTTTTTCTTGAATACAGTTTTATAACATAATGTGTTCTTTATTTAAAAAATTGTTGTTTATTGAAAGAAGAATTACTTTTACTACACTTGTATCAAGGGTATAGTGAAGAAATCACAGGCTACTGCCCGCAAACATTTGAGGGCATTTTTTCAATCCTTATATGAAGAGAGTCCAAAACAACATATTCTGATAGAAGGAAATCTGCTCTTTTTAATGGTGCTAAAAGAAAGAAGATTGAAGCTGTCCTACTGGAGACATAGGGCATCAAAGCCAAAATTAGGCAAAAATGCTTTTTATACCAACTTTGAACGCTTATATTTTTTCAACCACTTGAAGGAAAGTGCGGCAAATTGGAAGGCCTCATTACAGCCTTGTAATTAGTACACCTACCAAAAATTTACCTGAAAGGCCAACTAGTTTTGACACTACAGCAGCCTCAACATCGCTGTAAATTAATTTTTGCAGTTTTTTGAGCCTAAACCATGCAAAAAGTAAGAGGACTAGGAACATGGGGTTTTGCCAGTTCATTAAGCCCTAAAAGTTGTGCAGGTTCTCCAAATATCCCCCTTATACTACTAAAACTTCCATGTTTACAGCTTCTGGAATTTGGCACAAAATGTCATTTTTGCTCAGGTGACGTTTTGCAACCCTTTACTTGAGGTCCCCTAGAACCTCCAATTTTTAGTCTTTTGAACTAAAATTTTGCACAGCTTAGTTTTATATCATAGAGAAACTATGTACCAAATTTCATCAAAATCTGAGATGGTGAGATGGGGACCCCTGGTCCATTTGATATGGAATGACTCTATGGTAATATATTTGGGGTCTAGGGCAGAAAAAAAGTTAATGTTAGCAACTCTAGTGTTTTAGGGCAGTGAAAGAATTAATGTCTGCAACCCTGGTGGTGGTTAATGGCAGAGATGGAGGTGGTCTAGGGAAAAGGTTAAAGGTTAATGACACTATCCCAGGTGGCCAAGGATAGGGAAAGGTTAAATATTAAGATCCCTGGTGGCCTAGGGGAGAATAAGTGCTGACTCTGCATACATGGCATCCAGGGAGTAATTCCCACCTCCAGGCTCCAGTATTGTATCTAGGAGAAATTCTGATGCCCACATATTGCAGACGGTTTCAATTGACTGTTCACTGCACCCCTCTTTCTCACACAGAATGCTTCTTCATGCACCTCTCACACAAACTGCTCCCCATACATCGCCCCTATTATTCACACTGCTCTCCATGTTTCCTTTCTCACATAAACTGTTCCCATGATCCACCTTATTGCACAGGTAGCTTTCCATGCCCCACTCTGTTACACAGACACTCCTCTTCTCAAACACTATCTTTTAACTATTGTGATTGTTCAGCTTTCTGCTTCTATACTGTGCTAATAATATAATAGGAAGGAAATAGAGAGAACTGTGCAGTTACGCAAACAACCATACAGTCATCTCTATTATTGTGCGATTGGTGTATGAAAAACACAAACAGGGAAAGTGAAATGGTTGACAAAGTGCCATGTCACTGTAAATCAATGCTCAGGAAGACTGGATCATGAGATTCTCTTTATTTGTAGTGGATTATGTGTTTCAGGAACATGCCACTCTCTTCATCAGATCAGACAAAGGAAGTGTTATGCTCCTGAAGCATCTACTACAAATAAAGAAAATGGCATAACTCGATCTTCCTTTGCTTCAATATTGATTTCCGGTGACCTGGCACTTTGTCTTCCATTTTGCTTTATACCTTGAATGTGTCTTCAAAACAACTACCACAATGAATTACTACATTTGGCCCTTCTCCTGAATGGAAAGGAATGTATTGCTGCCACAGTCTCGTCTCGTTCTATGCTGATCATATTGTTGTAAGCTTAACTATTCCAGGTGAGCACTCTACCTATGGCAAGAAGTCTTATGGTGACTCCCTGTTAATAAACAAATAGTGCTACACCGTTGGAGTATGCTGAAAAAATATCTTTATGATTGGGTAGAGAGAGTTTCATAAGAACCCTACCCAAGCATTAAGTGGAGAGCTTGGGGAGTCTATGTGGGGGTAGACTTTCCCTAAGGGGGAGGTGATTTCTAAGCTGTATGGGCATTTGTCAAGAAGCTCGACTCTCTCTTTGTAGTATTTCCATGACCTGTTGTGGCATCTTCTATGGACTATTGTCACTACAGATGATTACAAATTGTGCTGCGGAATATGTTGGCGCTATATAAATAAAATTTTTTATTATTATTATTACTATGTATGCCTTTTCCTGAACTACAGTATATTTATCACTTCATAAAATTCAGTAAAAGGCTTCGGAGATGTGTGCATCTGTATTAAAGGGTTACTATTGCAGAAGTTTGAGAGAACCTTCCATAGAGCACATGCTGCCTGATATCGGTGTGGTCCAGTTTGTTACTTCTTTGAGCTAAGATGCCCTGAATGCATAGATCTTCCAGGGACAGTACTCTTGAGCTAACCCTTGATGAGTCCCAGAAGGAACTCCACAATTTGCTGTTGAAATAAAGTCTTGGCCACATTTGATTACAGCTCTTGAAAGCCAGAAAACAATGAATTACTGAAGATGACTTACTATTATGATGATGAATTGTCTTGGTGCTCGGGATATGGGTGAATGCCAATAACTGCTGTATGTTTGACAAGAATAGCCCAAACAGATATTTGGGAGCTAGATGCAAAGCTTGTGCCAACAACATGATCTTTGATATTCAGTTGTCTAAAATTTGTTTCAACATTTCACCATCACAAAGCAGCTGAAATAAATTTTAGAGAAGAAATATTGCTGAAATCTCCATTCATGTCCTTGAATATATTAATATGTTAAATCGCTAACACGTGGATTATTAGAGAATTGGAAGAAGTACTATAATTCACTACGCAGACTCTGTCCTTGTATGAGGAACTTCCAAGTAAGATGCAGTTTTTGTAGTTCAGCTCATTGAATACCCAGTGCAATCCTCAATCAGAAATGGGGAGCTTGGTTCCATAGCAGTTCCAACCAAGTTGTGCAAAAGAAACAGCAACTGTCTTCCTGTGCCACTATGGATCTTCAAGGGGCTTTCCATCAAACTGTTAGAGGATCAGTCACCTTGCAGGGAGTCACTCTGCACCTCTATGGATCATAGTGGCCACTATGCTATTCTCTCTTTGCCATAAACATTCAACTTGCATGGTGTATGAACATTGCATCACAATGAAGAGAATTGTCTGAAGAATAGAGCTAGACTCTCGAAAGCTTACTATCAAATATACTCAGTTAGCCTCTAAAAGGTATCGCCTGATTTCTTCACTCTTCCAATGAAGAGAATGTGAAGTGAACAAAGAAAAGCTTTCAGCCTCCTGGGTAATGTTATGCTATTTTTCTGCATAACCCATGAGCTTCTGATTATTATACTTTGGGATCTGAAGAGACTCCAAAGTATAGTGATGATTCGAGGAGGAAAACCTGAATTCTTTGGAAAATTTGTAATGATCCTGATTTGTTACAAAACTGTTCACTCATATCTAGTCCATGTTCATATCAAGTACCTGCAAAAATTATGTTGTCCATAACTGTAGTTAGGCACGGTTTGACAAATTTTTACCTAGCTAATCATTCCTTGGATTTGTAACCGTGCCTTATAGACTCTTACCACGTCTGGTTGACACCATTGGATTTTTCTGTGTAATTCCAGATGGGATCTCTTTCTACAATATGCCATTTTATCCTATTAACTGAACCAATATGGATTTCCATAGGACTATATCTGAGTGACAACACAAAGATTTTCTCACTCTTCTGTTTCCTTAGTTCTTTTCTTTAGTAAGTGACATTCCTGTTTGTTCGCTCGCTCCTGAAACTCATTCATATTCTGACAATAATCTAGCAACCAGTCTAGAACTTGGTTCATCAGACTCCATGTTTTTTATCTCTTTTAAAGTAGACCATAAGTGGCCATGAGTTTGTGATAAACCTCAATATGCAACAAGTTTTTAATTGTGGCTAATACATCAAGAAATTCAGTCTCCTTTCTTTCATATTTATATGTAAATTGTATGTTCATATCATTATCATTAAGATATTAAACAAAAGGTATACAGTAAACAAGTCTTCTCTCTCTGACTAGACAATGAATATATTGTCTCTGTAACATAAAAATAATTATGTAAACCTAACTACCAGCAAACTGATCATGAGAATGTAGTCTTGTTCCCTCGTGGAGTGGCAGGCAGATCTTGACCACTGCATCTCCATTCTTTCTCTATGGCACTCTTGGAGATGGTGGAGCACTGTACTTGACTATCTTGGCCAGCCCCATAGACAGTAAATGGAATGGCATGGCTGCTCCATTTGGACAGAGGAACAGGACCCCCAGTGATTAGTATGCTATCTCCTGTGGATTACGACCCTTAGGATAGATCATCAATTGAAGGTCAGGGGGAGTTTGACACCAGGGAACCCCATGGATCAGCTGTTTGAGGTGGCAGTGGCACTCTCTGAGCTCCAGGCCATGTGACATTACGTTCATTTGGCACATGGCTCAATTATAGATCAGTTTCATTCAAATGAATGGGCTGAGCTTTGACACCAAGTACAGTCACTACACAAATGTACAGCACCTTTCTTGGTAAGTGTGAAGAGGCCGCAGCACTCACCCAAACATTGTGGCCTCTTCAAGCAGCTGATTTGTTGTGTCAGATCTTCACTCATCTGATATGACCTATCCTAAGGATACGTCATCAATTATTAAAACCCCTTTAAGACTTCTAAGCCCTTACCTCCCCAGACTGTTAGGAAATATGTTCTATGGTACAGTACAGTATTTCTACTGTATGCTTTAGGCCTATAGTATTTTTTTTGTATTTTTTACAGTACATACAGTACATTTATGGTGTTTTTGCATTATTTTGTAGTCGTATATAAAAGACAAACTATTATTTCCTCTCTACATAAGGAAGGAATATTCATCTACGCGGATGATGTTGAATTGTGATTATCTTTTCATATATGATGCAGATTTTATGCTGCACATTACATTTATTATTACAATGTAAACTCTACAAGAAAATCAGCCTTTTATTTAGCTTTAACAGACTCTTTTTACTTTTCACGCAGACTTTTACATCATGCGGCAAATGAATATTCATTCTGAAAACCGCAAACTGTGATTTTAAACGTAAATCAATTTCACTGTGGTACAGACCATAAAACAATAATGCAAAGTCTCCCACACAACAAATTCTTCTGTGAAGAAAAATAATATGAAAGTTTATGCAGGGAACAGACGGCTGTAAAAAGCCCATTTAAGACAAACAAACAAGAAATACATAAAATAAAATTTGTGCAGCTGCCAATAGAAAGACATCATATGCTCTAGGCTAACTGCAGAATTCATTCCAGTAATATGTTTACCACTGTTATAAACATAATGGCAAGGTATAGCTAAGAAACAGTTAAATCATAGAGGAGGCTCTAAAATTCTTAAGGGCTTCTACTTTAAGCTTTCAGCCAGAACTCGCCTCAATTGCCATTTCAAGTGTCAGCTGGGGTCTTAACACATTTGGCCTTCTCAACAGGTAGTTTTCAAAATGATAACCAAATAGTTGCGAAATTATTCCTTTTCTGAACTTTGTAGCAAACTTACAGCATGTGTTAAAATAAGCAATTGAATTCAACCATAGAAACAACTATAAGGACATTGTGCAATGTCCGCCTAAAAGGCCACTGCTATGAATTTGTTTGCACTGTTTTCATGTTGTTTTATACTGTTTATTGCTGGATATTTCCACTTACCAGCTTCCTGCTAGTTATTTTTAGAAGGTGGAAGAAGCATATCGGTTGCTGGAAGTCCCCAGGATTTAGCCAGGGAGTTGCTTCCTGTTCACTTCAGTCTAGAGCCAGCGTTAGATCAGAGAGTTAGCCATAGGAAGAGCACCTTCAGTTCTTCAGCTAGATAGGGTTGTCAGGCAATCCCATGTCATAGAACCCCAGACTCGCAGAACCAAGACCTGATGATTGATAAAAATTTTCACTCCTAAGCAGTGCGGAAAGTTATGTATCCATGGCTGAGATATTCCCTGCGTTTCTCCAATAGTGGTTGTAAAGGAGGACTAGGTCCCAGGGGTCACCACAGTTTTCCACAGTGGAAAGGGTCAGAGGATAGAGGAAGGGGTGAAGAGTAATTGCCACTCCGGTCCATATGTGTAAAGGGTAGTACCTGTGGAACCTGTCATTGTAAGTGAATTGTGCTTTTATGTTTCTCTGTATCTGTATGAAATTGGATAAAATAAACTGAGTTGTGAGATACCCCTGTTGCCATCTGCCATCCTATCTCTATTGTGCACCTAACACGAAGGGCTCCACAAAATACCATTGCATGGGATTCACATTTATAATTGTAAGGGAATTGCCAGTTGAGCAATTTACCAGTGCTGCTACTGAAACCTGGGAGTAAGGGAAAGACAGAGACAGTGAGCCCTAATCTCGACCCAGCCCCTGACCCTGCCTACTTGCCTGATCTGTCCCAGGTAACAGCCGACAACTTGGTGGTGATCCCTTCTCTGAATAAGTGACAACACGAAATGCAGACAAGACAAGTCAGCAAGCCAAGGGTTAAAGCCAGAGACACAACGCAGTGCAAAATCGTAATCCAAAAGAGTAGTTAGAAGTAAAGCCAAAGGTCAGAAGTAAGAAATACAATGATAGCAGAAGAAGAGCTTAGCGAGGACAGAGTCAACTGTTAAAGGAGCGGAGGGAAACAAAGGTGCAGGAGACGGGTGTGGCTGCAATTCAATTACAGAGAAGAGGTACTATGACAGTGTTCAGACAGAGCAACAAGAATCATGCGCAAGGAATCAAACTGAACATGCCTCCTGCGCCGCAGCGTGTGAGCGGAGGGTGGTGCCGAGACCCGAACAGGCAGAGACATTACAATAATATATCTTTTCAGAGAAAAATGCCTCTTTCTCCTATCAGGCTGTTTTTCCCCTCTTACCTTCTATGCTAAACAGACTTTAACTCTGAAATCTCTGCTGTATCCATTTTGTGATAGACTGCAGGTCACATGTATCAGATTATACATGTCCATGGAAGTCTATGGAGAGAAGAGGGTTGAGGAGTGAACAGGGCATGAGGGAGACACACGTAGTGACACACACAGGTTTAGGATCATGCCGGACCATGTACTTTATTCATGCAGTACTTATTTTTATATGTTCTACATAACACTTGGGCTACTTTTGAGTGTGAGAGAGAAAGTTGTGGAGCATATTTTGCTCCATGTACTTTGTGCCATGTATGGTATTTAGTGTTTCTTAGTGCCGGAGAGTAAGTTGTGGAACAGATTATCCTCTACATACTGTATGCAGTCTATGGCATTTAGTGTTCAACAGCTCAGAAATAACTGACAACTAAAGTTAGAGCCTGCAGAGGGAAAACTGTTAAAATGCAGAATACAAGTCATATCATGACAAAAAATAGTGTTAATAATATGTATACACAAAGCATCTTATCCAGAAAAGTAGCCTGAAACAACAGTTACTTTTAAGGTAATGCAGTAAGAATTCTCTTTATCCATTTATCTCATTTTCAGTATTTTATGACAGATTAGACATTACATTTTAGTGTCTACTAATTGCTAAAGCTGACCATATGCATGAGATGATGCAGATCATTGGCAGATTCAGCTTATTTTAATAGCATCTGCTGTTAATATTATTCATATGACCACCACAAACATCAGATTGTTTGCAGATTTCACCAAGATTAGCTGAATCTGCCAAAAGTCTGCAGATAAATATGTAATACAGTATGTACAGTATGGCCAGCTTTACACTATGTTACTGTATACTGGTAATTTGTGTAATACCTATATAACTTTTGGTGGATTTGTCATAGTTTAATACATTTCAATAATAAACTGCCAATATATTGTGTATATTGTGTTTTACTACCACTTATATTTTCAGGGATTTGCTATTTTGAAGGTTGTTGTTCTTTCTACTCTTTTTTCTTTATTAATTTACATAGGTTAAAAGGAGTCTATAAGCAGTTCTGATCCGTCAAAACTGCTGACTGTGCTATATAGAGGATGGGCAAAGCAACCTGGATTGATGGCCACGCAGGTTGCATAAGCAGAACCACAATTACAAGTGTCCAGGGGGCAGTTCATTCATGTACAATGACAAGGGTTCTGTACAATAACTACTCCTTGACATCTCCTGTAACGTCCAGTCAGGAGACCGTAAGCGCTGTCACTCAGAGCAGAGAGGAGGGGTGTGGAAGCTTTCAGCATAGAAACCTCTGAGCACTGTATATGATGGGGCCATATTTGGGGGACTTACAATTGCTGCACCAGGGACATTAACCTTTGAATTTCTTGAATATGCGATCTACTTGACCATCACTCTAGGTATGTTTACACTGCTGTCATCGGTCTCTTTGTGGCACTGTCTACATTTTTGTGTGGTCAAAACTGCTGACAGACTCAGTTTAATAAAAATATTGACTTGGCGTTGTATTAACTATTGTAGTTTCCTATTTTATACAGATTGATTGAAAATAGGAAATTATTGACTGAAACACGCTTCTGTGAAAATTAATTGCAAAATATTCTTTGGAGTATCTAGTATATTTGTTATGATAAAGAGTTGGATCCTACTCTGCGACTCAATAACTCAAAGTGCCATGTATCCTCTGAAGACTGACATAAAGTACTGAGAACATAACACCCTTTGGAAAATAATATCATGGAGATGATCACAGCCATAGAAGACTATTTTATTAACCTTGTGAGAAACAGAACCCTATTACAGATGGGTGAAACTCACAAGATTCACTTCACCAAATATTTGTGGATTCTGCTTTTTTATTTCAGGCTGAATTTCTTTGGCACAAACTAGAAGTGCTATAATAGTTTATGTACTCTGCAGATCCCATGGTATTATAAGGTGAGTCCCAGGGGAAGTGCGGGAAAACAATAAACACTTATATTCACCTTCTGTTACCCTCTCCTGTGTTCCCACAAGACATCTGGTGTTCTCTTTGTGTCCTCTTTCGGCCTTCTGGCTGAGGTCACGCACATGGGGAACTGTTGAGGCCTGCCATTGGACCTCAGTAGTGACATGTGGTGTCATGATGCTATAATGCAAGCGTCATCATGACATTGTCAAACCCTACATGACTGCTAAGGTAAGCAAAGGTGAGTGCAGGTGCTTCTTATGTTTCTGTACCTACCCTGCCCCTCTGCTTATTATACTATGGGGTCTAAACAGATCTCATAATATAACAGTGATAATATTGATTTGGGGAAGCCCAAAATTTTTGAAAAATTTGGGTTGAATCAAGTTAGGTCCAAACTGGATGCTCATCTTCAAATCCTATTCACTTGTATGGTTTTGAGAGTGGCTATAGTATGATGACTAAGTGGGAACAGCACACCCTTTACCATATGCAGAGATGATCACAGCAGTAGGCAACTTTTGTTAACATTATGACAGAATTTGATGTGATTAAACTGATGCAATTATGCAAGTAGTTGTATAACAGTGTCTTGAGGGGATGAGAACAAACCACTCTTTGACAAATCAGATCATGCGACTGATCACAGCAGCATGTTTTTAATGTTTTTAACATTATGACAGAAAGTGACGTATTCACTGGTTTGATTATGTTAGATATTCTGTAATAGATCAGAATACCCTTTGCAAAATCAGATCATGGAAATTATAACAGCAGCGGAAGACTATTGTGTTGACATTGTGATTAGGGATGAGCGAATTTCTCAAAAATTTGATTCGGCAACTTCACTGAATTTCCCAAAACAATTCACTTCGATCCAAATTACTTCACGGCGAATCACGTTAAAAACAGCTATTTTCCTGGCTGCAGAGAGCCTGGGGATATGGGGATATGCATTTTAAGCTAAGGACACATCGGAATAGCCTTTAGAAAGGATATTCTACTCCTACCTTTGCCGTTGCATCACGCCCCCTGCAATGTCCTGGTCCGCTGGGCATGCACAGAGCTGCTTGGAAGAGAATCAAGATGGCCGCCGGACATGCGCAGAGCCGCTCGGAATAGAATCAAGATGGCCACCGGTCATGCACAGAAACAGTCTTGTATTGTATTGGATATAATCAAGATCGCTGCTGGACATGCGCAGAGCCGCTCGGAATAGAATTAAGATGGCCGCCGGACATGCGCGGAAACGGTCTTGTATTGGATATAATCAAGATTGCTGCCAGACATGTGCAGAAATGGTCTTGTATGGGATATAATCCAGATGACCGCCGGACATGCGCAGAGCTGCTTGGAATAGAATCAAGATGGCCGCCGGACATGTGCAGAGCCGCATGTCTGGCAGCCATCTTGATTCTATTCCATGCGGCTCTGCACATGTCCGGTGGCCATCGTGATTCTATTCCGTGAGGCTCTGCGCATGGCCAGCAGCCATTTTGATTATTTTACTACACGAGCTAGGAGGACCAGGACATCACGGGGTGCATGATGCAAAGGCAAAGGTAGGAGTAGAATAGCCATTCTAAAGGCTATTCCGATGTGTCCTTAGCTTAAAATGCAATTCGATACCACGAAGCGTGAGGAAATCCGGATTCGATGCGAATAGAAAATTTCCTGAAATTCGGATCGAATTCCACTTCGTCAGCTTCGATTCGCTCATCTCTAATTGTGATCGTCCTCTTGCATAAACACTGTAATAAATAAATGAGGATAAAACACCCTTCAGCAAATTAGATCATGGGAATTATCACAGCAGAAGAAGACTATTGTTGTCACATTGTGACAGAAAGTGACCTATCCACTAGTGCGATTATGCTATTGTTATAACTAGGAGGTAACAGAATACCAACTGGAAAATCAGATCAGAGGAACAATCACAGCAGCAAAAAAATATTGTGATAACATTGTGACAGTGACCTTTCTACTACAAAAAGGTTATTTCTCGGTTCTATGAAGTTGCGTGACTAAGGGTACTGTATGTTTGTTTATAGGAAGATCACAGACATATTCTAAGACTTTCCTGCTGAATGGAGCTATGTCTTTTAACAGTATAATGTCATAAGGCTCCTTGTAAAAAGAGACAAGAAAGCTGTGGTGTTAGACATTATCATATATCCCAAAGTTCTTACATCCAATTTAATTTTCACATTGGTATAAAAATAATAGCTGCAAAACGCCTTTGGGTAGTGTTGTATCCTCCAGCCAGCAGTGGAAGAATCCTCAATAATGTGGCTGATTGATGCTTTTACCCAGGAGAGACTGCTTAGCTGGTTAAAGCCTAATGTCATCAGGAAGAACCCATAAAAACAGTTCCTTGAAAGGTAATATTACTACAGAGCTTATTTTTTGTCAAAACAGGTTCATGTGTTTGCTGACTGCTGTAGCTATAAAAAATGAAATGTCAGATAGATTGTTCTTGAGATGTGAACTCATCTCTAATGTCAGGATTCTCAGCTTCTCGTTAGGCTTTTCTCTAAATGAAGCGTTCACAAAAGTTTGTCTTTGCTAACACAGCAGATTCATGGCATGCTAGTTATTTGTGTCTGAAGCCCTTAGTAATGACAAGGCAAACACTAGGGAACAAAATAGGATTTCATCGTACAATAAGATGCATTATAGTAAGCTGTAATAGAAGTACAAAAAGTGCAAATCCTCTACATTTTCCTAATTGGGATGATAAATAAAGAATTAGTCAAATTATACGTGTTTAGACTCCCAGGATAATAAACTTGCTAAAGTAATCTAAACACTACCTCATTTAGCGGTCTATGTTTACCTAAAAATTTATGGCACCAAATAGGTAATGAAGCTATCTTCAAGAGAAGGCTCTTAAAGGGGTTTTCCCATAAACATAACAATATTTGAATTTGTAGACAATTAAAAGTTAAACTTTTTTTAAATATCAATAGTTAAAAAGTTTGCAGCATTTTAAAAACTTTCTCTAACCATTTTGTGGTGACAGTTTTTTTTGTCTTGAAAGGTTGCAAAAATCCAACCATAATTTCATTATTGTGAAGACAGCAAGTGAGGATACAGAGCTGCTATACGTGACAGAAGAACTACAAGGATTGTAGTTTTACCAGCTGATGTTGTAAAGACTGGTTGATAGGAAGAAAATGTGCTATGCTACCGATTTGTTCCAGAATGTTAAGTAGCTAAATTGTTCACACTACTGAGACAGAGACTTTTCCTGTTATTTTTGCTGAGAGACATTAACTCTAATTCACTATACTTAATGCTATGTTAGTAGTGTTTACCAAAGAAATCCACATGGAGACCATTTGTTCTGTTGAAGACAGGGGTTCTAAGGAGCACAGGTTATCTGTTATGATAGTATGTCTGGAACTGGCTGACAACAGAAAGTGTTTAAATCTCACACTGAGAGAAAGATCCTGGCCACCTAAATGCCTTCATCACCACCAGCTGTGAAGCCAAATGGACTTGAATTTGGGGGCCCAAGTTATCACCACAGAATCTGGTAAAATAAATATATGCTCCACAAGCTAAAATCTAACCAAAACCCCCAATAAACTCACAAGTCAGATCAAAACCAGGAGGATGAATCAGAAGAATGAACATGTCCAAGCCAAAAGTCATTCTAAGAGGTAACGTCAAAGCCAAAATCAAGAGACAAGTAGATTTTCGGTAACAAACCAAATGATCAGGGTATAGAAGCTTCACTAAAGTAAAACCAAATAGCAGTCACCTGGATGAGCAGGAATGGGGGGTTAAATATCCCTCCTCCACTGCTAATTGGATCAGCATAGGAGAGCCCTGAAAACTGCAGAAGCTTCACAGGTTGGCACGGTAACCTTAAAGAAACAACAGCTAATCTGAGATTCCTGACATAATCATTTGTGGGTGTTATTTGCTAGCTTTGACCTATGTATTGTTTAGGAAATGTGCATTCTGAGGAGAAATGAGTTACAAGTGGTATACATCAAGGGTCTTTCCTGGGTTCTATTTTTAAAAATATTTTTTGTAGAAGACATAGAGTAGGAGACTTGATAGGTAATATTTTTCTGTTTACTTATGACACAAAAAGACGTCTGGATAAATAGTTCAAACAATGAAAACTGCAGTTCAATGTTTCCATGTAAAATAATGCCCTTGTGAATATTGTATTGGCAGTCCTGTGATAGCCAGGACTTCAGAAAAGAAGGATCTAGGAATCATGATATCAGAGAACTTCAAAATTAGTATATAGTGTGGCAAGGTGGCTGGAAAAGCAAGTAAAATGCTAGAGGTATAACCAGTACGGCGAGAGTAAAAAAAACTTATAAGGAGAAAATTAGAGTGGATCTTTCACCACCTCCACCAATTCAAGTTCTTAGCATCTGTTAATAGGTGCTATTCCACTGATTCCAGCACAGTTGGAATTTTTCTCTAGTCCCCACCATACCCGAGTAACAAGTTCAGGCAGCTTTGGTGCCTGATGTGCTATTTAATTTCTGTAATGTAAAGTCAGAAGGGCAGTGTCCGGCAGCGAAGGGGGTGTAAATCACAGTTCCAATCAGAAGCAGCCAGTATCAGAGCTCATAATCACACCCCTTGTCTGTTCCTGCCTGACTTCATCCTCCTGACAGTACAGAACCTAAATAGCATATCAGTCACCAAAACTAACAGCATTGATTGCTCAGCAATGGTGGGAGCTACAGAAAAAATTCCAACTGTAGAGTAGAGAAGTAGATGTAAAGACTGGAATTGTTGGATGTGGTGAAAGGTCCTCTTTAAGGAATGTAATCTGCATATCTAAGATTAAAATAAAATAATGTAGCCCTATTTGGGGGGGGGGGGTATGAGTATTATCCCTCCCGCAACAGACTCTGGCGCTGACCTGTGTGTATAATGGGACCTGAAGCCTTCGCTGAAGGGAAGAGTGGGAACATATATGAAATATATCAGTGCCTCCACCCAGGATAGAGCCTCTGTATTACAGGGAGGATCTCTTCCTGGGACTTACCCATGAAGTACAGTTAGTAGCCTTAACAAGGATTACTGTACTAATCTCACAGTCTGAAGAATACATACAGATACCACATAAGGTTATAACAGTAGCTTTATAAGAATCAACAGGGTAATAATACATACATACAATATACTCAGAACACAGCAGTACTACAACAACCAGCAAGTCCTCAACCGTCTTAGGTTATATACCCGGGTATATATATAGATATATAGCAAGAGTCCAGTGCACAATACCTCCAGGCAACAGAAGAGATGCAGGGGCCCCTGTGGATGACTGTGGATCCTCGGATTCTTCCAGGAGATGACAGACAGCCGATCAGGAGATGATGATGATGGTGAGATTCTTCACAGGCAGCAAACAGGGCGACGGTGACGGCAGTAGATGCAGGCCTGACTACCCTAACACTGAGTCCTTAACCTGCCAGCTAAACTACTAGTGCCACCGGGCCTCTAACTAGCTAGTTGGCCTTCGGAAGCCTAACCTATCACTGCCCTGAACTATATATATATATGGATCCCTAACTACAGTTACTAGCTAGGTCCTGTGAGTATATAGGGGGTAACACATACCTAACTATATACTGTGAAGTAAAGAGGAACAAGTGGCTCTTAGACTCCCCCAGACATAACATGTCTGTCTCAGCAGCTCTGCTCACATCTCTCCCCCCAGCAGCTCTGCCTCACATGTGTCTGACTCACTGTATTTACAAAACAAAACTTGCACTAAATGCCTGGGGTCTCTGAAGCCAAACTGCAGGGGCAAAGAAGCCAGATACATTATATACTAGTAGAAATGGCAGTTCCCTACAATAATTTAAGGGCAGATTAGATGGAATATGTGGTCTTTTTCAGGAATCAGTCTTTTACGTTCTACATTTCTATGTCCAATGTTTTAAGATGTTTCAGTAAAAAGTTCCATAAAGAAGCAGTTGAAAATATAATGCGTCGCCACCATTACACACCATTACAAACCAATCAGATAATATGCATATGCAAATTAGCCTGCAAATGCCGAGTGCCTGACTTGCCAGATTTAGTAGACACTTCATAATTCTGCAAGCCCCCTTATTATCTGCAAGTTACTATTTATTAGATTGTTAGCCTTCACTAGTTGACCTTAATTTTCAGAAACTAATGGGGCTTATATTTTTGGAATGGATGAAAGGATTTGTACAAACTAAACACCAAATGCTCAGGGAGTCAGAGCCTATCAGATGAGGTATGTTATTGGGTTTTAAAGTTAGGATTCATCATGTGTTTTCAGTTATTTTGAAGTGGGCATGATTCATCTGTAGTAACATTTTACTGTGCATTTATGATGTGCACCTTTTCTTTTTTTAAAAAAAGTGCACAAAAAGGGCATATATATTACAGTACATGGGCAACATGAGCAAAGAACCTCTGAGAACAGTGGGATCAGAATTTACTTGAGGTGAATTTGCACAAGATATTTGTTACATCTTGTGCCTTTTAAGTAAATTAGGTGCATGGAAATACAACTCAGAAAAAAAGCACGTGCAGCTAAAATGGGGCAAAAAGATGCAAATAAATTCACCCCAGTAAGCTTATCAATAGCTAGTAATTAAAACTCGGGCCTTTTTGTCCTCCCTATAATTAAGCCCTGGAGAAAAGGTTCTAGAAATCATAGTCAGATGTTCCAATAGATGTACAGCTAAAAACAAAATAGAAAATGGAAACTAATCCAATATGTATGTACACACCTTGCAGTAAATATGTGAATAAAATAAAAAAATGGCAACTTAGCACTTTTTATGTCAATATCCAGTAATCCGTTTATCTTTTTACAAACCTTCCTGTCAATCTTATTTCTCTGTGCTAATCCTCTCACTAAACAATGTCCTTGGGGCAAGAACCAGTGTCAGGAGGAGACAATAAATCTGGGGTCTCAGTAGGCTAAGGATAGTAAAAACAAAAGGCTAAAGCATAATCTTCCTGTAAATTTATCATAGGGCTCATAATATGATATCTTTAAGAAGCTGGTGAATAGATTGTGACGCCTTAGGCTTGAGAAAAAGAAAACATCTAATTATTTACTATAGGATTATTTATTTATTTATTTGTATATACTTATTTATTCAATAGTATATTATATATATATATTACATTATATGTAATGCATATATATATATTTACATTTAGTACTGTACAAAAGTTTTAGGCAGATGTGGAAAAATTGCTTCAAAGTAAGAATGCTTTCAAAAATACAAGTGTTATTTTTGTTAATTAAAGGGAGACTTTAGGGTCACCTGAATCAAATGGCATTATTACCTTGTGAATTGTTTGTGTCAATATGCATATGAGCTCTTTGGAATAACAAGGGTGTATCCTCTGCTCCTAGGCTAAGCTTACACCTTACACTGCGCTCCTTAACTGAAGAACTTCACTTGGTTATTAATTGCAGCAATGACTAGCACATGTTACTATGTTACTCTGGTGTACTATGCTAACAGCCAGTACACCAGAGCTTTTCAATGTAATGCTTGTTAGCAGATGGGGGACATCAGTAGTGTAACTAGGAATAGCTGGGCCCCAAGCCGAACATTTGACATGGGCCCCCCCCCTAAACCGCCGCCCCCAACCCCCCCTGGACTGCCCCCTCCAACACTCCCCTACACAAACCGAATTCCTGCGCACACTATTATGCATCATAGTGGTCCCTGCACACAGTATTATGCCCCATAGTGGCCCCTGCACACAGTATTATGCCCCATAGTGGCCCCTGCACACAGTATCATGCCCCATAGTGGCCCCTGCACACAGTATTATGCCCCATAGTGGCCCCTGCACACAGTATTATGCCCCATAGTGGCCCCTGCACACAGTATCATGCACCATAGTGGCCCCTGCACACAGTATTATGCCCCAGAGTGGCCCCTGCACACAGTATTATGCACCATAGTGGCCCCTGCACACAGTATTAGGCAGCATAGTGGCCCCTGCACACAGTATTATGTGCCATAGTGGCCCCTGCACACAGTATTATGCAACATAGTGGCCCCTGCACACAGTATTATGCCCCATAGTGGACCACCCATGAATGATTATTATACTCTATGGTCTTTACAGACCCCAGAGTATAATGATCGGAGACCCAGGGGAGGATACAAACATAAAAAACAATGCTACTTACCTCTCCCTGGCTCCAATGAACTCCTGTGCGCTACTTTGGCCATCTTCAATGTAGGACCAGATCTTGCGTGATCTGGGCTGACGTCTGGGAAGTCACCAAACAGGCCCGAAGCCTGTCGGAGCATAGGAGAGGTAAGTACATTGTTTTTTATGTTCGCTCACCTGCCCTGGGTCCCCGATCTTTATACTCCAGGGTCTGAAAAGACCCCCGAGTATAATGATAGCAGTGTTTGTGGGGTTCACAGTAGTGGCTGCCACAGCCCTTAATGTCCCGGGCCCTGTGGCAGCTGCTACCGCTGCTACCCCGGTATTTACACCCCTGGGGGACATATATAGTAACATGTGCTACTCATCTTCAGTGATTCAGTGCAGTGTAAACCCAGGTAATGTCCTCATTGCTCTAAAAAGTAAATTTGCATAGTGACAGAAATGCTGATATTTTGGCTACAGAGGCATCCATTCAAAATGGGAAAATATAATTTGATTTAAGTTTCCCTAACCTATCTATTTTTGGGTCAAGGTTGATCTGCTGGGTTCTGATGACAGACTTCCTTTAACACAATTAAGTGAATGATCAAAAGAGAAATCTAAATCAAATCAACATTTGGTGTGACTGCCCTTTGGAAGAGTCCTGGAAGCAATAATATACCTGTGGATCTCAACATCATTGAGTCTGTGCAGAATTACATGAAAAAAACAGAAGGATTTGAGCAAGCCTACATCCACAGAAAGATCTGCGCTTAGTTCTCCTAGATATTTAGAACAACCGACCATCGAGTTCCTTCAAAAACTGTCTGCAAGTGTACATAGAAGAATTAATGGAAGGCAAAGTTGGTCACACCAAATATTGATCTGATTTAGGTTTCTCTTTTGTTCATTCACTTTTTACATTTTAATTTTTAATTGACAAAAATAATCTATTAATATATATATACTGTATATATATATATATATATATTATTAAAAAAAAAAAAAACATCCTATTTTTCAGCATTTTTAAAAATAAAAAAACCTTTATACTTATCCAGAAGCACTGGTGCAGTTCTTTAGTGAAGCCAAATGAGTACCCTTTGGCTTTAGTGTGCATGCGCTGTACCTCAAGCACAAGTGCAGTGAAGTCGGGGTGTACATCTCCAGTTTCACTGAACAACAGAAGCAAGACATATGAGTCTGTTAAGCATGATTGGACTCCTCTTTAGGCAAAATATAAAGGTTTTGTTTTTTTTAATGTGGTCATGGATAGATCTATTTCAGACACCAAACGCCCGGTCTATAAAGACCTATGGGTGATTTAGTGTCCCAAATCAACATGACATGTTCCCTTTAAGTCAAAGAGCTAAATGTAATGTGTTGCTAACATCAAGTTTTGTTAAACATATTTTTAATATGTTGGTATCTGTATTTTAAAAACTTTCCTAAAAATCCCACAGTTCTGATTCTATACAGGAGTATGTGAGTAAGTGACAGACAGTATGGTTCTACTAAAGACAGAAGTTATCAGACTAACCTGATTTGCTTTCATGAAGAGGTGAGTAGAAGTCTGGACAAAGGTGGGTTATGGATATCGTGTTCCTGGACTTTGCAGAGGCGTTTGACACTGTCCCTCATAAACTTTTAATGGGTAAAATCAAGTCCATTGGCTTGGAAAGTATAGTTTATAATTGGATTGAAAACTGGTTAAAGCAGTTTCAAACTCATTTTTTTCGAGGGCCGCATAAGCAAGGACTGTGAATCTGTAGAATAGCCAACCCAGGAGCTGCCACAGCAGTCACAGATGATGGCTTCAAAAAAGGCTTAGATGCCTCTTTAGAGCAATATATATATATATATATATATATATATATATATATACTGTGTATATATATATTAGCATTGATGCTTATAGAAATGTAAATAAACTTTTAAAGTTTTTGCCCTTTTCTTGAGCTCTGCCTTACAAAATGGCACAAAACCCTTTCCCAATTTGGTTAACATTTACAACTCTGAGAAAATGGCCATAGGGGTTCCGCATGATGGGAATCACATTAAGGTAAGTAATGTAGGTCACCATGGAAATAACAGTCGCATGTCCATGAGGTTTGAGGTGTCTGTCACAATTTATGCCATAACATCTATATATCTTGAAATGTAAATGACTGCTTTTGTTCCCCCTTAATCCAATATGCAGTGTCCACCAAGGATTCGTCTATCTCATCAAGACGCATTTGGCAGTTTCAATGAAATTTATATCTCGCTAACAGATGCTCCCTGCAGAAATCAAAGAAACTGTCTGTAAAGATTTATGGAAACCCGTAGTTATGGATACAAATATATAAAATTATTGCAAGTGGATGCCCACTCTAATGCTGACAGTAATCTGCAGGTTAACATCAAGCATCTCAGCAGTTTTACTAGTGCCCCATAGAGATCAGTGTATATGTCCTTTTTCTCCAACAATTTTCTAATTCCACTTGGCAGAAACTGCCAGAGTTTATAATTCACAAAATATAAGACACGATTCAAATAACTCAAAAAACCTAAAGGTTAGTAAGAACTGGAAATATTACTTCATACTACATGTCAGCAATACTCATCACAACTCAGGGAATGCAGGGTATTTGAGGACTTGGAAAAAATGCTCAAAAATAAAGAAAATATAAAATTTAGTTAATTGGTAATTTTATTTAATTGATCATTTAATTGTCAAATGTAGATTACCATATTTTTTGGACTATAAGACGCACCGGATCATAAGACGCACCTAGGCTTTAGAGGAGGAAAATAGGGGAAAAAAATTTTGAAGTAAAAAATGTGGTAAAATATTTAATAACATATGGGTGTTGTAGTTTTGCAACAGCTGCAAGGCCACAATGACAGGTGGCCCTGCAGCTGTACGGGGATGTATAGGGCATCTTTTTTTGTGGGGCCAGGTGTACTTTTTAGTTATACAATTTTAGGGAATGTGTATTGCTTTGATCATTATTTATTTATGCGTTTCGGCACTTTTGATTTTTTTTTCCCGCTATGACGTTACCATACAGGAAAAATATTTTTATACGTTTGTAGACCGCCGTTTTTTGACACAGGGATACCTAATGTATATGTGTTTCACAGTAATTTTCTACTTTTATATGTATTCTAGGGAAAGGGGGTGATTTGGAACTTTTTGTTCAGTTTCCCATTACAATTTGTTCAGCCCACGGATCTGGCCTACATCCCTGTACCTGTTTCAGTCCTGTCTGGTCTCAATGTGGTCTTTTCTGTTATTTTCTGTGCTAAGTAGTTCTGTGTCTGGTTGTTTATTAACCTCCATATTTTTGTCTGACCGGTATCTGTACCTGGGGTATAAACCTGGACCCATATCTGAACCTGTCTGTTAACCTTTTGGGCATGTATCCCTTGTGGTATACACATGACCTGGATCTTTACCTGTATCTGTCTGTCTGTGTTACTTTGGTGTGTGTCCTGCTCTTGATCCATATCTGTGCCTGTTGTGTCTGTTTTTATCCAGTTACATGTAGCCTCCAGCTTCCTGTGGCCATGTGCCTATTGTTACATGAGTTTGTCTTGTCTTGATTCCTGTGTGGTTTTAACCTGTTTTTCTGTCGATATTGGATTTAGTCCCTGTTCACATTTAAGCATTTCATCTTGTTTCTGTGGTACTCTGCACCTCTGTTCTGACTGATTAGCTGCTGCCAAATCGCGAGCACCTCGGGAGGCAGTGGCCTGACAGACTCCCTGCAGTGAAGTTTTGATCCACATATGGGGAATAAAGGTTAAAAACCAGGAAATCTGCTGGGATAATGCCCTTAGAGGTGTCCCTGAGACAAACTGGTTTGGGAGCACAGAGGGTCCACAATCTGCTGCCCAAGACAGATCCCTTGCCACTCTCATTCTGACACTTTCCCCCACTTTCTAGTTGTACAATATACAACTAGAATGTAAGTGACATGGATGAATGCACCTAATATATGACTGGTATTTGTGATACAGTACATGTCTTTACATACATTAAGCACACGTTGCTCAAAGAGTTTGAACAAGGGTTTGTGTATCATGTATCAAATGTGTGAGAGCCCTGTTTGTAGAATGAATATTATGTATGAGTGCCATGTATCTATCATGTATCTAATGTGTGAGCATCATGTATGTGTAATATGTCCTATGTCAGCGTGGCTTGTATGCATCATGTTTCTCATATGTGAGTACTGTGCATCCATCATGATTTGAATGTGTCATGTATGCAATAAAGGTAAGATTTTCATAACTGAATAGTGAAAGGGTTAATTCCAGAATAACTCTATAATTGGTCAGCTTCTGCATTACTTTGCATAGAAACAGATAGCTGTACAACATTTTTTTTGTCCTGATATTTTTGAAGACAAAGAGAACAAAATAGAACATACATTTTAAATCTAACTATAAAAGGAACATTGTCTAAAAGGAACATTGATGAAGCATTGTCTGAAGATTACTTCTCTTTTTTGTTCTCCCTTAATGTATTTTGGAAAGCACAGCTGTTGTCTGCAAAACTTGATCTTCCTTACGTATGATCTGTCTGTGTGTATTAAGTATTGACTTAGTATAATATAAGATTATGATAGATTAGTGTGATATCAACTGCACCGCTCATCTGTTGTAAATAAAAGTAGCAAAGTAGATGACGGCAACATATTAATCCAAGGTTATGAGGACAGAAAATAAACGGGGAAAGAAGGAAAGCAACTAAAGAAAAGGGATAAGGAAGAGGAGAGAGATAGGAAAGATAGAAACTGAGAGAGTTGGAAGAAAGGGGGAACTCTGGCATGTACGTGGCCATAACAATAAATATGATACATTGAAATAGAATAGACCATAAAGTAATCTACTATAAATTAGTAGGGCTGCACAGGATTAGAAAAAACATGGCTGCTGCCTTCAAAAAACAGCATCACATCTGTTGACAGGATGTGTCTTGCATTGCAATTCAGCCATTCTCTTTAAAGGAGCTGCAATACCAAAACCCCATTAAATTTTAATAGACCATCATATGTCTCTTTGTCCAAATTAAGGTAAATCTTCCCAAGTGAACTTGAAATAACAAGCCTTAAAGGTAGTCTGTCATCAGAACCCTGCATATCATACCAGCATGCAAATAGATAGGTTTGGTCCCCAAATCAAATGGTGTTTGCTTCTTGTGAATTAGTGTCTCTATTTCTGAGATATTGCCATCACGTCAATATGCAAATAAACTGTTTGGGGCAATGGGGGACACTGCTATCAATCCACGAGGTAAACGTTAATGCCCTCATTGCTCCAAAGAGCTGATTTACATATTGACGAGAGGCACCAATTAGCAAGAGGAATACACCATTCAATATAGGTGACACTAACCTATTTCTCTGTGGGACTGGGTTGATATGTTGGACCTAGTGACAGACTCCCTTTAAGCTGTGTTACAAGAATATCTAACCAAGTTGGAGTTTCAAGAAGATAAGGATTTCCAGCATCTTAAATAATGAAGGCTATCCTGAGCAGATCTGTGGATAAGCTTGACCTCCTAAACAGGACACCTACCGAAGCAAGATTTATGTATAGATGTGACCACACTTAAAGGGGTTTTCCTATCTCCCTCTCTCAGCAGTTTGCCTGCTGTCTCTACTTCTCACGTCCTGTATTCTTCATCAAGCTGGTGGGCAGGCTTTGACTGTTTGATGGACCTGACACTATGAAGTACCTCAGTAAATGAGAGATTATTTATTATGATTACTAGAAATCTATAATAATGCAGATCAAATCTGCACAGTAAATATATATTATATTACACAAGGTTCAAGAGAAAAATAAATTACAGGCTGCAGAGGAGAGAACTGATAACTCAATGTTATCTTTTACACACTGTCCAACCCTTTATCAGCAAACTGCAATTATCTGAACTGATTGCTTGGACTGAAGAGCAGTAAATAACAGCTCCAGGGAGCAGTGAGTGAGTCACATCATCTGACCTAAGATCAGATACAGGCCAGAAGCCTAGACATCAATGTGTAAACAATGGGAGGAATAATTTCACATAGCAAGCAAACAAAGCAACATTACTAAAGCAATATATTTAGGAAAACTCTTGAATTTACGTAAGCTAGCAGTATAGATAGGATCCTTGAGGTGGGAATACCCCTTTCACTGATCTCTAATTTGGTTAAGTATTTAAGTAAGTAATTTTTTATGAAACCAATTCAACACAATATAACAACATGCTAACAAAAGTTTGGAAAACTGCAATTCACCTTCCTACTGGTTGGTCAAACATACAAATAGCATAGTGTAAGGAAATTGCTCGAGGAGCGATTCCCCAGTAGCTGCTGGTGAACCCTTGGGGGAGGGGCACAACAGACAGTGAACCCTAAGCTGTCCCCCACTGTCCCTGGCTACTTGCCTGATCTGTCCTAGGCAACAGCCAGCAACTGGTCGACGGTCCCTTCTTAATATAAGTGACAACACAGAACACAGACAGGACAAACAACAACAAAAGGGAGGTCAGCTAGCCAAGGGGTCGGTAACAGATGAGCAGTGCAGTACAGAATCAAAATCCAAGAGAATAGTCAAAGGTAAGCCACAGGTCAGGAATAAGAATACAGGTAATAAACAGCAAGAGTAATAGGAAGTACGCACGAGGCAATAGCAGGCGCCAATGTGAATGTGAGCAAACAATAAATAGGAAGGAAGAACCCGCCCCAGACTAGATAGGACGATAAGCTGTCAATCACTCAGATAAGGCTAAAATTAACTATTTGTGGAGCAGAGGGAAATGAAGGGTAAGGAGATGAGTGTGGTGGAAAATCAATTAAGGAGGTAAGGGAATAGGACAGTGTTCAGACAATACAAGAAAAACCCAACAGAAAGAAACAGAGCTGGACCTGCCTCCTGCGCCACAGCATGCGGCCGGATGGCGCAGAAGTTCGAACGGGTGTGGACGTAACACAAATAGTTACTATTCATGATAACTTTACACAAAACCATAGTGTGTTTAGAAAAGCTACTTAACCTGTGATACACATATCTGGACATTTACAGTATGTAGTCTTTGATCACTGGGTATAAATATAATGCCTATATATGAATGCGTTATATTTAGTCAAATTAAAACATGTTGCCCAATTTATAATGGCAAGTCCAGTGGGCTGTTCAGGGTTCAATATACTTTATTATTATACAGATTTTGCTCCCCTTTTGTAAAATGTTGCAAAAATGTTAAACATTCATCCTCTGCACAATAGTAAAAAAAAATTTGAAATGACAGTTATGCTTTAAAGGAAAGTAATAGAGTCTGCTGTATGTATTGTGTATGAGCTAATATGCCCTTCAACCAATGATTACCAAGCAGTCTGCCTACTGTACATTTATAGGTGTGTCCACCCTTAACTTGCCTTCAATTTGGTTAAGGACTCCAATTTCTTATGAAACCATATCAATACAATATCACACCATTCTATTAAAACCCTGTCATGCTGCAATTCACAAATCAGCCACACATCACAAACTTGGTATATGTTGAACAAATAGGAAAGTTGCAGCATGAAACACCTTTCTACCTATACCAACATCAACAATCTCTCAGTGACTGGGAATGGGAGGAGCACTGGACTCAAGAACACAGTAGAAGTAATCTAGTCTTTAGTAGGCACTTCATGAGGTCAAGTCAGTTAGTCAGTGACTTAGTGCTTACAGCCTATAGTCAAAGCATTATTTCAACATCTGTCATTACACAGCAGATGATGTGCCCTGATGCTACAGCTAAAACCACAATATGGTCAATTCTTTGCAAATATAACAGCGCATAGATTGTTCATGTAGAATACCGAGTTTGTCATTTGTCACATTCACTTAGTAGGAAGGAAAGCCTACTAATCTTTAGTGGTAGAGAAAGTTTCATGACATGTCTTGCACTGCTAAATCTGTAGCAACTGCAAAGTACAGACAATATATTCAGTCATATTAGTAGCTTGTATGATATAAGGACTCATTCCCATAACTGTGGGCCCTTGTGTTAATAGCATTACTGAGCATCACAGAGGGGTTAAGATTATTAATCATCTAGATAAATATTTGCCATGGACTTTTATACTGACTACTTGTTTGCTTTTGTTTCCTATCTCGTATTACTCAGTGTTTAGATATGGAAATCTAATAACTGCCATTAACTACGCTGATTATTCTATAACCTGAGTGCAAAGACATTTAGATCATTCACAAAACTTTCAAAACTTTAAATAGTATGCAAAGTTGTATGCTAGGTTTAATATGTTTGCCAGGGACCCAAGCATATAAGTGGCCCAAACTCATCTGTGAACTGCCGCCCATTAATCACTGAATGGAAAGTACAGAGTTCCACTTATATTATATATGCATATTATAAATTGAAGGCCCTATTCGAGGAAGTCTACCACCTCCCCCAAGCATATTCAATTGCTATCACCATATTACAGAGCACATTATATTAGATATATTTGATAAATAACAAATTTTTGTTATGTATGTCACTTTTATAGATTTGGAGAAAAATGACGTAGAAATCTGATGCAAATTAGGCAATTGGGCACTCGGGGTGGGCCTTAAGTCCTGGGAGCACCGTTCTTAATGCTCAAATAGGAGAAGGGATATTATAAGAGTGGGAAGATCAACTCTCACTGTGTGAGGTGAAGCAGGCAGGATATGGTAGGGGTCTAAGTGGCAAGAGTAGTGCTCCAGGGAGCTAAAGGTCAGCCCCCCCAACTGCCTCATTTGCATAAGGCTTCAAAGTTGTTTACCTCTAAACCTAAAAAATCAGGGTTAGGTCAGTCGGTAGATTATGGAAGCTGCAGTACTGCAGCCTGATGACACCCAGGAGCCTCCCTGACTCTGCCACAAGAAGACTATACATAGTATGTACTAAGTGGGAGATCTTGTTACAGATTTTGCATTGGTCCCAGGAGCATTAAATTATGATGATGTGCTCACTTTAAGGGGCAACCGTGGGAATTTTACATTCTCAAATCTGTACTTATCAAACTTTAAATTCCAAATTGTCTGACATTTGTCTGGGTATGCCCACAAAATTTCCAGATATGCCCCCTTTTGATACATAGGTTGCATAAAGTCTACTCCTCCAATTGTCCGCTAACGTGTCTAATTCCATTAATGACATGGCGATTGTGTTACTCCAATGATTATCTATGTTATTCTTGTCTTGTTTTAAAGAGAAGTTGCACTTTAGTCCTGGAGGTGTACAGTCTAAACACATTTACTTTGCTGTCTTGGATGAAACCTCCTTATTTATGAATCTCAAACCTTTCTATAGAAATATAAATTGCCCTTGAAAGTAAAAGGGAAGCTCTCGAAAAAAATGAAACCAATAAATATGTCATAGAAACATTGAGTGCAGCGTTACTGGAGGGCCCGATAATCACGATCAGAGGATTATGATTTCAGAGCCACACTAAAATAAGAGTAAAGTCTCATGCACACAGCAGGTTCACGGAGCTTGTACAGAGACTGTATGGCTTCCTAGTAAGGAACAACAAAGCCTCAGTGTTTTTCAGAGACTGACTATGAAAGTGTGATGTGATATATCTTCTTAAAATGTACCTCCAATTATAAAAAAGGTTTCATAGATGAATAGTACAGGTGAATAAGAGAAACATTGTAGTATATCTTATTTAAGAAATATGTTTCCTTCTCCATTTATGAAGTTGAGTTACTCTTTACATATTAGTCTATGGAGAAGAGAGGGAGAGGAGGAAGCTGCAGGAAAAGATACAAATAACTGCAAGTGCTACACTTTACTATTCTGTGAGTCAGGTAACTCCACTTTAATACTGCTATGTTGCAAGCTACGAGTATACCTCTGCACAGAATGAGGTAAATCAATTAACAGCCTCCTCCATAGAGTTATGTGGGTGAGGTGAATACAGAGATAGAGTCTTATATAACACACAGCCTAAGAGAAGATAAGGAGGAGGGAAGGAACCTAATACAGTAATTGGAGAAGGAAACTGATTTACTTAATAAGATATGTCACAAAGTTTCTTATAGTCACCTGTACTATTCATTTATGAAAAGTTCTTTTATAATTCAAAGTTAAAGGGATTCTTTGCTTTGGACCATCCCTATTTGTTAGCAGAATTTCCTAATCAAAAAGTGCTGAGTCTCCCAACAATTAGCTATAATACATAGGTAAACCTGGCAGTATCTGTTTGATTTATCTGCAGTACCACCACAGGAGAAATTAAAGGGGTTTTCCAGACAAAAAAACTTAAAAAAAAAAACAAAAAAAAACTATGTTAGTGCTATTAATGGGTTAATAAGTGCACCCAAATACCTTTAGCAGTGTTTTGAGTGATTTCTAAGTTTCTCTGGGAGCTCCTGGCATCCTCTACATTTGTTTACATGGGTAGCTTCCTGCTCTCCTATCCTACAACTACCATGATGCATTGCTCTTCAATCAGATCCCCCTCTCTCTCCTCCTTCCCTCTCCTTCTCTCACACTCCCTCCGTTTCCCTAGCTAACCCACGTATTACTATCCCTACCTTACTAACTAACTAACTCTGCCCACCTCCCACCCCATCATACTTACCTATCTTCCTGTTGGTATCTTCTGAGCATGGGAGATCCTTCTGTTCTTCTGCTCTTCTCATCTGCCAGCGCCTGCGCAATAGAGTAGGAGTGCTCCAGCTCTATTGCGCAGGCTTGGGAGGCTGGCTCGTTCTCCTCTTCATGCCTGCCGGCGTCTCACGTCTTCCTTCACTTCTGCCGGCGCCTGTAGGCGACTCTATTGTGCAGGAGTCAGCAGAAGTGAAGGACGTGAAGATTTGTGCCCAGAAGATCACATGAAGATAGGTGAATATGATTGGGTGGGGGGGTCCGGAAACGGGGAAACAGAACTTCACCGGATAATCAGAAAATGTGCCTGGGGCGGTCACATGAAAGCCCCAGGGATATGGGTAAATATACATTTTTGCTAAAGTAAGTAATTTAGAAAATAGGCAGGGGAAGGGTGTTTAGATTAGTGTAGAAATTGCATTTTATCCTGGACAACCCCTTTAAGAATTACACACTGTCCATATAAATCAATGGATTGTCTGTGCAAGGCAGGACAGGTCCTCCACAGTGAGAGGTGCTCTTAAGTTATAGCTCTCCACTAAGGCTAAAAAGTGAAGATCCTAAAAAGAGAACCCTGGTCAAAAAGAGGAAACCCCTGTAAATATTCAGATTAAGTACAATATTCATCTTCATTTACCTACAGTACAAGTGGCGTAACAATCGTGGTCGCAGGGGGTGCAACCGCAACCGGGCCCGGAGGGGTACGGGGTCCATGGCCAGCTGGAAATGGCCGGGGTCTTGGACCACAATGATAGTGGTCGTGGAACCAAGCTTTCCCCGACCGCTATACATATTGTTAATAGAAAGGGGGCACGACTGGGCCAATTGATGCCAGCCCAGGGTAGGTGACTAAAAATGAAAAAAATATTTATACTCACCTGTCCTGGGCTTATCATCCACTTTGGGGCTCTTCTGGATGATTTGTGAGGTCACACACCCCAGACCTCACTGCTGGGGCCTGTGATTGGCCCCAGCGGTCACATGGGGCGCGCAATGACATCACAGGCCCCAGCAGTGAAGTCTGGAGCGCAGGAACTCAGTTGCCAGACAGAAGAGGATGCAGGAAGATGTCAGTTCGGAAAGAGCGAGAGGTGAGGTAAGGTGAGTATCAGTTTTTGTTATTTTTAATCACTTCCCTGGGCCTATACTCTAGGATCCAAGGAGAACCCAAAGTATAATAATAGGACCAGCTCTAGGAGGGGGGGGGGCTCTTGGGAGCTCATAATACTCTGTGGGGGCCACTGTGGAGTACATAATACTGTGTGGGGGCCACTGTGGAGCACATAATGCTGTGTGCGGACCACTGCGGAGCACATAATGCTGTGTGGGGGGCCGCTGTGGAGCACATAATGCTGTGTGGGGTCCGCTGTGGAGCACATAATGCTTGGTGGGGACCGCTGTGGAGCACATAATGCTGTGTGTGGGCCGCTGTGGAGCACATAATACTGTCCCAATATTGTTTACATGCTGGGCGCTGCGCTGCTCACTCACTGTATTCTTGATAACTGCAGTTGTGGGTACTAAAGCTGTATCCCTTTCAAGTATCAGATATAGCGCTGCAGCACCCGCAACTGCCACTATCAAGAATTCGTTGTAGGGAGGGGTAGGGGGCCCCAGACAAAAATTTGCACCTGGACCCACAAGACTTTAGTTATGCCATTGTACAGTACTATTCTGTTAAACTGGTGTCATTGGTTCAATCATACTTTTAATAGGAAATTGGACAAAAATAGTCCCATGCTGCACTAATATAAAAACTGCCTATTAATCTTGTGCTGTGACATCGGTTAGGAGTCTGAACTTTCTGATTATGCAGCACTTATGTCCACAGGGCGTTGGTCTATCCAAATTTTACTGTATGAAGAAACAGTATTGTCTTTTCTCACCCTAGCATTCAATGAGAACTCACAAAAAACTTGATTTGAAATAAACACTCGTATACAGACATTTTGTGTAAAAAAATAAAGTATTTAACAAGTAATTTAATTATGTGAAATAACAGAGAAAAATGCAGCTTTTTATTGAAAGAGGAAAAAATCATGACTTACGGGCACTGCAGAATTAATCAGACCTTTGTAGTGACCATCATTCACACGTAGGGGTCAGACTGTGTAAAGCCTCTGGAAACACTCAGCTATTGTTGACTCCATTACTCTCTTGTGAGAAGACTCTTGTTCTACAACTTTGAAGTGTTATAAAACTGTATGTATACAATGACTTGCATTAAATATCCCACTTATTAAATCACAGCAATTACTTTTCCTAAATGGTTTGTAAAAAAAAAAAAAAAAAAAACTACTTTCAGATACAGACAGCATTTTCCGCAGGTTCACATGCCCCATCATGTCTATCATTTATTCCCTGTTATATTGATTTTATTTGAACTGAATTGAAAATGATAATAAAATGTATTTTTATATTTGTTCTTCCAGTGGAAAAAATCATCACAAAACTGTAAGACGTTCATGTGCAGTACTTTTGTAATTTTGGTCACTTACATTAGATTTTGGCAGGGTCAGCTGATCATCTAATGTGTATAGTGCCTCATAACTGGTGTGACCGCAGATGTTGTGGAAGAGGAGGGTCAGACATGTTGGATTTCACTATGCCTTATCATTTTGTTCTTAGGGAACTACTGTAAAATGACTGGCAGAGCTTTCCCCACTATTCAGAAAACATTCAAGTGCATGGGGGTGGTATCTGGAGAGACAAACCAGCTACCTAATGTGTATTGCCAGCCTAAAACCTTGCCCTTCAAAGATTACCCATTTGTGATCTAGATCTTACTGACAGATCAAAATTGTCACTGTCTGCCATTTTACATAGTAGGCCTGCAGAGCAGCCAATGAGTCAATGTCTCTACAATCCAGTTATGAGCTAACATACCTCACCATTTCTTCTCCTTTCTCCTTTAATTGCAGTTTTGTGGTCACTCCTTTCACAAAGCAGAGATTGTCTGCTTGAATCAGTGCTGATGCTGCTGTAATCACAGCACTGTCACTAGGAAGGTCTCTACAGTTTGTAAATCCCTGGTTGAGTAAGAAATTAAAGCTATCCCATCTATCTATCTATCTATCTATCTATCTATCTATCTATCTATCTATCTATCTCATACATCTTTTTATCTGCTTCTGCAACCGACAGATGGGACTCCACTTTTTACTGTCCATATACCTTATTAGAGTAAGCAAACTCCCAACTTTAACATTTGTCTTTGACACTAGCTGAAATTATAAATGCAAGGTCAAAGATATAAAAGTTAATAGGATATTTCTAAATGAAAGCACAGGCAGAGTGAAAAGGTAGCTACTGGCATTTAGTGTGTACCTGCTAATTATCAGGGCACACAACTGAGCTTGTGACTATAGTCAGCATGAGCACCAGCCCAGTTTCAAATAAAACCCTTGTTTCCTTTCATGCCTATATTTAAAGAGGACCGATCTTCTCTTCTGACATATGTATTTTAGTTAATAGTTGCACTCCTCATGAAATTACAATATTGCAACACCCATTCTTAGAACTCTACATTCTGTTATTATTGTGTTCTTCATCCTACAAATGTATGGATAAATTGACAACTGGGTGTTACTTTGTCGTTTTTAATAGGGTATGTACTCTCACTATCTGACACTGTCGAATCAGTGCTAACCATGTCAGACTGTACAGAAACACACGCTATTGAAAGGGGGAATGTTAATACACGATTGTCAATAAAATTTTACATTTGCAGGAGGAATAAATGAGGAACAGTGCAATGCAGAGTTCTATGAAAGAGAAGGGCAGATACTTGTGTTGAATTAAATAAGATATGTTCTTTCTGCTCTTGTGATTTCAATATCTGACTGTTAATTATTGGCAATGTAAAAAGTAATTCACAAAAAGTCCTTGGAAAGATAAATTTACCTATGAATTTAGGACACTGAAAAATGTCTCTCATCCTCGACTATGAACTTGCACAATCTGCACAATGTTTACTTGTCTTTTTAATCAGATAATTCATACCATGCTAAGGACTATTGTCAACAGCTTACAAATTCACTGGTTGACTGTTCCAGTCAGTCATATTGTCATTATGGTAATTACCAAGGGTAAGGAATATTCTAATGAGCAAACAGATCAAAGTAGTACTGTGATATATAATGAAGGGCTGTAAAGTAATGGAAAATGCAAGGTATATGTAGATGCTGTGGCACATATAGGCATGGTCTATACTACCCCCAGATGCCTAATAAGTTGCGTTACATAGTTAGTACAGTTGAAAAAATGAAAAAAGACATATGTCCATTAAATTCAGCCAGGGGCATGACATTCTATGCATTTGTATAAGCACCAATGCTATTTCTTCGTAAAAAGGCATATAATACTTTTTTATTTACATAGCACCATCATACTCTGCAACCATGGGAGGAAACCCATGCAAACACAGAGAGAACATCCAAATTCCTTGCAAATGTTGTCCCTGGCTGGATTTGAACCAACCTAGGACTTCAGTGCTAACCACTGAACCACCATGCTGTCCAAACCTTCTTAAACTGTCAGCTGTTGCTGACCAGCTCCTGGGGTAGGCTATTCCACAGATTAATTGTCTTTACAGTGAAGAAGCCCTGTCAGCTCTTTAGATTAAACCTTTTTTCCTCCAGGCAGAGGGAGTGTCCCCTTGTCTTTTGAGGGGATTTTACAGCTTTTCCCCATATTTCTTGTATGGGCCATTTATATATTTATATAGGTGATCATATCTTCTCGTAAACGCCTTCTCAAGACTAAACAGATTTAACTCCTTTAGTCGCTGCACACAACTGAGATCCTGCATGCCCCTTAACAGTTTTGTGGCCCTCCCTTGATTCAGCTGCGGAGTCCACAGCTCGAGACTCCCTGCTGATTAGGCCCATTCATCCCATTCCGCGACGAATGCCAATGCCCTGCATCAGCATCCAGTTGTGGCTGACCAGGGGTGAAAATGCCAGCGACGGAAAATGAAGAGGAATTCCTCTTCATTTTCCGTCATGTGAACATACCCTAACTGCAAAAATAGAGACAGTGCTATTAATCCCAACTTCTATATCATTAATAAATAAGATAAATAACAGCGGACCCAGCACTGAACCCTGGGGTACATCACATATAGCAGAGGACCCAGCACTGAACCCTGGAGTACACCACTATATAACAGCAGACCCAGCACTGAACCCTGGGGTACACCACTATATAACAGAGGACCCAGCACTGAACCCTGGGGTACACCACTATATAACAGAGGACCCAGCACTGAACCCTGGGGTACACCACTATATAACAGAGGACGCAGCACTGAACCCTGGGGTGCACCACTATATAACGGAGGATCCAGCACTGAACCCTGTGGTACACCACTATATAACAGAGGACCCAGCACTGAACCCTGGGGTACACCACTATATAGCAGAGTACCCAGCACTGAACCCTGGGGTACACCACTATATAACCGAGGACCCAGCACTGAACCCTGGAGTACACCACTATATAACAGCAGACCCAGCACTGAACCCTGGGGTACACCACTATATAACAGAGGACCCAGCACTGAACCCTGGGGTACACCACTATATAACAGAGGACCCAGCAGTGAACACTGGGGTACACCACTATATAACAGAGGACCCAGCACTGAACCCTGGGGTGCACCACTATATAAGAGTGCACCCAGCACTGAACCCTGGGGTACAACACTATATAACGGAAGATCCAGCACTGAACCCTGGGGTACACCACTATATAACAGAGGACCCAGCACTGAACCATGGGGTACACCACTATATAACAGGACCCAGCACTGAACCCTGGGGTACATCACATATAGCAGAGGACCCAGCACTGAACCCTGGGGTACACCACTATATAACAGAGCACCCAGCACTGAACCCTGGGGTACACCACATATAGCAGAGGACCCAGCACTGAACCCTGGGGTGCACCACTATATAACAGAGCACCCAGCACTGAACCCTGGGGTACACCACATATAGCAGAGGACCCAGCACTGAACCCTGGGGTACACCACTATATAACAGAGCACCCAGCACTGAACCCTGGGGTACACCACATATAGCAGAGGACCCAGCACTGAACCCTGGGGTACACCACTATATAACAGAGGACCCAGCACTGATCCCTGGGGTACACCACTATATAACAGAGGACCCAGCACTGAACCCTGGGGTACACCACTATATAACAGAGGACCCAGCACTGAACCCTGGGGTACACCACTATATAACAGTGCACCCAGCACTGAACCCTGGGGTACACCACTATATAACAGAGGACCTAGCACTGAACCCTGTGGTACACCACTATATAACAGAGGACCCAGCACTGAATCCTGGGATACACAACTGTATAACAGAGGACCCAGCACTGAACCCTGGGGTACACCACTATATAACAGAGGACCCAGCACTGAGCCCTGGGGTACACCACTATATAACAGTGCACCCAGCACTGAACCCTGGGGCACACCACATATAGCAGAGGACCCAGCACTGAACCCTGGGGTACACCACTATATAACAGTGCACCCAGCACTGAACCCTGGGGCACACCACTATATAACAGAGGACCCAGCACTGAACCCTGGGGTACACCACATATAGCAGAGGACCCAGCACTGTACCCTGGGGTACACCACTATATAACAGCAGACCCAGCACTGAACCCTGGAGTACACCACTATATAACAGAGGACCAAGCACTGAACCCTGGGGTACACCACTATATAACAGAGGACCTAGCACTGAACCCTGGGGTACACCACATATAGCAGAGGACCCAGCACTGAACCCTGGGGTACACCACTATATAACAGAGGACCCAGCACTGAACTCTGGGGTACACCACTAATAACAGAGGACCCAGCACTGAACCCTGGGGTACACCACTATATAACAGAGGACCCAGCACTGAGCCCTGGGGTACACCACTATATAACAGTGCACCCAGCACTGAACCCTGGGGTACACCACTATATAACAGAGGACCCAGCACTGAACCCTGGGGTACACCACATATAGCAGAGGACCCAGCACTGAACCCTGGGGTACACCACTATATAACAGAGCACCCAGCACTGAACCCTGGGGTATACCACTATATTACAGAGGACCCAGCACTGAACCCTGGGATACACCACTGTATAACAGAGGACCAGCACTGAACCCTGGGGTACACCACTATATAACAGAGGACCCAGCACTGAGCCCTGGGGTACACCACTATATAACAGTGCACCCAGCACTGAACCCTGGGGCACACCACTATATAACAGAGGACCCAGCACTGAACCCTGGGGTACACCACTATATAACAGAGGACCCAGCACTGAACCCTGGGGTACACCACTATATAACAGAGGACCCAGCACTGAGCCCTGGGGTACACCACTATATAACAGAGGACCCAGCACTGAACCCTGGGGTACACCACTATATAACAGAGGACCCAGCACTGAACCCTGGGGTACACCACTATATAGCAGAGGACCCAGCACTGAACCCTGGGGTACACCACTATATAACAGAGGACCCAGCACTGAACCCTGGGGTACACCACTATATAACAGAGGACCCAGCACTAAACCCTGGGGTACACCACATATAGCAGAGGACCCAGCACTGAACCCTGGGGTGCACCACTATATAACAGAGGACCTAGCACTGAACCCTGGGGTACACCACATATAGCAGAGGACCCAGCACTAACAGAAGAACAGTCTGAGCTGCAGTCTGACAACTTCTGTTCTTAGTAAAACCACACTGTCTGTCACTTATATTACATACAGTCACATACTCCTGTATATAGTCACTTAATGCCCCTCAAATGGTTTCCCCACAATAGATGTTAAGCTCACCAGTCTGTAATTACCTGGGGAAGACCTAGAGCCCTTTTTGAAAATAGGCACCACATCAGCCTTGCGTCAGTCCCTTGGCTCTGTACCAGTCACTAAAGAATTCCTAAAAATTAAGAATAGGGGTACAGAAATGACTGGACTAAGTTCTTAAAGTACTCATGGGTGTAATTTATAGGTACCTGGAGCCACAAATCAGACATTTATGGCATGTTCTGTGAACAAACTTGGACTTTTCCTGGACAGATCTCGACAGGAAGGGTATTCTTATTACACAAGAGAGAGGGAAACTCTCAAGATAACTTGAACTGATATATTTTTGTGAAGATCAGCAGCACACAGCGGAGGAGCTGCTTCCCTCTTTCTTGCAGCAAGTAACCTGCAGGTTGGTTCCTTGCCAACTCCACCTAGGCAGCATTGCCAGCCAAAATGGCATCAATATTGTTGCTGTGCTGCAGTTGCAGCATCCCAGAGTGCTAATGCTTTTGTGTGTTTGTCATTGTGCCTCTGGGTTTCATGTTTGTATGTTTTGTTCCATGTTAAGTGTCATTGTTGTGCAGCTTTCCCCTCGGCATTTTCCCCCTGCAGTGTTCAAACCCAGACTTGGTTCAGCCCTGGCCTATCACAGGCCACTGGGCGGGGTTGTAAGGAGATATTATCTCCCTGGCGACGGTTGGTAAGTTAGTTCAGTGCATGCAGCAGACTAGTCTTGGTGTGCAGAGCTGACCTGCCACCAGACTCTGGACTGAGGGACAACCGCCGCTTTCACAGCCCCAGGAGGGATATTATCAGCCCCAGGCTCACCTGAAGACAGCCCAGAGCAAGGGAATAAAGATCTCCAAGTGGCTGGATTCATTTGGTGCCGTGCCAGGAGGAGCAGGAGAGGACCCTGACAGGAGAGTCGTACTCGGGCCTAGTCTACAGGTAACCAGATCCCTGGCAGGGCTCCCTGTAACTCCATCCCCAGTATATCTAGCGGGGAGAGGCACAGAGGAAGAGTAGAGAAAGCCATCTTCGGGCGCCCTCCTAGAACCAAGGCTGGGGGTTGGACACTGTAGGACTACTACCCCCATCTGGAAGCTGCTGTTGACCCTCTGTTCCAGTTGCCGTAATAAAGGGCTGTTTGGTTTACCTGCATCGCTGAATCCTCAGTCGTGCCTGTTTTACCATCAGGGCTCTTCCGACCAACACCACACCGGCTCAGGTAGGAGAGGTCCCCTCTTCAACTGGAAGTGCCCCGGGGGAAAGAACTACTACCACCACCATCCGGTAGTGCTGCAGGACCCCCCTCGACTTTGTCCGGCCTAGGAGTGGGATTGGGGCTGTTTGGAAGCGTGCTCGGCCTGCTAGGTGGCACATCATCCTCCACTACTACTCCCATTCTCCGGTCTCCTCCATCTGGGTTGTGGCAAGTTGTTTTTGGCGTAGTCGGCAGGATCGTGACTCCCGTGTCCTTATACCATCACAGACTACGGTGTCAAGATCCTTACTTCATCTCTACAATGGGTGAGCTGAAGCCTTTATTGGCTGTGTGAGAGACTTATCCTTGTGGAATTATATTGAGGACTCTGTGTGTGTGCCCGGAGCTGTTTGTCGCTATCTCCCTGCATTATATTTGCAAAGACTGTGGACTGTTGCAACTGTTTGCGTGTTTAAGCTTCTTTATTGCATGCCAGAGGACTGCCAGCCGTTACCGGACTGTATACTGTGCTGCAACATCACCGGTGAATGTGAGCCCAGCCCACGAGGGGTTAACTCCAGCCTCAGATGGAGCTGAATCTTTCAAAAATTCTACAGCTCCGCAGAGGTTAAACGCCAGCCCGCCAAAACCAGCACTCAGGCGGGAAAGACTGACGTCAGAAGTGCATCAGCCAAGCTCCACCATCCTTTTTGAACAGGACGAGTCAGCGGCCGCTGACGTCAGCAGGACAGCCCCTCCTATAGGACAGCATCATCGGAGCCTCCTGGGCGCCGCCATCTTGGGTGAGTCAAACACCAGACCTGTCCTATGCGTACTAGCTCCGCCCACCAGCATCCATCACCAGTTACGTGCCTGGAAAGTTCCAGAGAGTCCGCGTTAGTCAGAGACTGTATACCCCGTGCACGCAGAGCCATCCTAATCTGCTGCACTATGTCACGTCCCCCATCTGTCCGAGGTATTAACCCGATCCTGATGCCTGGACCTGGAGAGAGGAGATGGACGCTGAGGAGCTAATGAAAGAGATTTTGGAAGCTGCGGTGCTAGCTACCTCCGGGACTCCGGCTGGAGCCCCCATTTCACCTGCTGCTGTCCCGCAACTGCTGTTCGTGCCCGAAGGCCTACTACCATCGACGGGCGCCAGCAACTTAAAGTGGAGGAAGAGAAGGCGTATTCTCGTAGACGGGCTGCTTTAGAATCACCTGTGGAGGGCGAGGTGCCTGACCGGAGAAGAGGCACCGTGATGGACTTTGACTGGAGAAATGGCTGTGGATACATCGCGGAGGACTCCGAGCGGGCCAATGTGTTTGTCAACCGGAGGTCGGTGAAGAGGCCTGGGCTGCCAGAACATCTACACAATCTGCACCCAGGTGAGAGAGTGGAGTTCACCCTAAAAGTTGGCCCTAAGGGATTCTGGGCAGCTGACATTGACCGGATCCCTTTTTCACCACCACAACATGAAGTCTGGGAGGACTCTGCCACAGCCACCACTGGTCGCCTGATACCAACAGCAGCAGGCCTGGGCTACGGTCCACTTCCCTCCGGGGCTGCACCCGCAGCACCTACATCACCGCCACGCCCTGCTCCTGCTGCATCGCCACCTGCTGTCCTGAGCACCATCATCATCTCGGGGGGTGACCATATCTGCGCTGGAGGTCACTCTGCAACTCTTGCAGCTGCACAGCAAGTGGAGCCACCTGTCTACAAGAGCAGCATGAATCCAGCCACCATTACCGCCTTCTACAAAGCCATGGAGAAGAAGGCCCTGGAGTTACGACGACTGTCCAGGATGCCTGAGGCTGCACCACTGACACCCGCTCCAGTTTCACGTTCAAAGACATCGGGATCTTCTTCCACGGAAGCTGAGGCGTAAGTTTTGTGCCCCCCAGTCTACACCTGACTGGGGAGATCAAGTTTTCTTTGCCCTCCAGGGTGCCCCCTGGAGTGAGTCCCTTGGACTCCTACGGATGTAAATAGCTCCAATTTTCTTGCCCTTTTGTTTTGTGCCAAACTTTTGGACACTTCCCCAGTTTACTAGTGCAGACTTGTGGACAGTGCCCCAGTTTTCTCCTTATTTTCACCTGTCCCCATGCTCCAGGATGGACACTACCGCACCTGTGCCCTGGAGTCCCTAATTTTCTGTTGAGGCCCTGGGATTGGACACTACTGCATTTGTGCCTCAGAGACCTTTGTGTGTGTTCCCCAATTCCTTAAAAGTTTTGCTGATGCCTGAGTAGGGGCACTCAAAATTTTGTGCCTCAGGTAACAGATGTAATTGGTGAACTTAAATGTTGTGACGAACAAGGCAAAACAAATAGGGACAGGGTCGAAGACCGTCATCCCGATATGTTGTAAATAATTTGTGTGTTTTATTTGTGATGCTGTTTGTCTTGTCTTGTCCGCTGTATTGCCTTCCCTAGCCTGGGCAAAGATTCGCCGAGGGCGGCTCAGGTAAAAATAGGGGGGTGTGCAGCATCCCAGAGTGTCACTACTTTTGTGTGTTTGTCATTGTGCCTCTGGGTTTCATGTTTGTATGTTTTGTTCCATGTTAAGTGTCATTGTTGTGCAGCTTTCCCCTCGGCATTTTCCCCCTGCAGTGTTCAAACCCAGACTTGGTTCAGCCCTGGCCTATCACAGGCCACTGGGCGGGGTTGTAAGGAGATATTATCTCCCTGGCGACAGTTGGTAAGTTAGTTCAGTGCATGCAGCAGACTAGTCTTGGTGTGCAGAGGTGACCTGCCACCAGACTTTGCACTGAAGGCCAACCGCCGCTTTCACAGCCCCAGGAGGGATATCATTGTGGCATCCCAGAGCTGGCTATGGCTGGGCTGAGGGTGATCTCTGTGCATTGTATTATTTCCTGTTGCTTCATAGCCTGTGTGACATAGCAGGGGGTCCTGAGTCTCACACAACACAGCGCCACCTAGTGAGCCTCACACATGCATTACACCTCCCATAGGATTGAATAGTAACCAAATGTCCAATGGGAGGACATTGCCTGGGAAAAGGGGAGGAGTCAGCTGATCACTGGGTCCCCATGGTAACACCCCTGCAGGAAGGTCCTGCGTGTGAGGAGTTAGAAGTGTGGAGTGTTAGGAGGAGGAGGTGAGGAGATAAGTGTGATGTCCTGTGAAGAAAGCAGTGAGTTTAGTGCAGGAATCTCAAGTCCTAGACAGGCCCAGGAAGGTTGGAGAGCTGACATACTCCAGCTATTCAAAAGATCCTGTCCTCTGTCTGCCTAGCCATCGTCCTGAAGGAAGTCAAGCATCATTATCTCGTCAGCATGAGACTGTGGAGAGAACATTCTGGAACACGTGCTCCATAGCAAGTATCACAGGATCCAGGGGCCAAGGCCAGACCTGTGGAATATCCTGCCACCCTGACTATTGCACCCCGAAACTCTGAGCTATCAGGACCACATAACGTGAGTGGGGAATATTATGTACTAGTATCATGGTGGCATGCATCCTCCTATGAGCCAAATAGGAGCCCAGACGCACCTCAGGGCTGTAACACTGAAGTATAAGGGGCTAGGAACACCTTTCATCAAGTCTACCCTGCACCCCAGGACTTTGCTGTGTCACTAGGCGTACCCCGTTGTTTTGTATTGAAGAAACTGTTTAAGCATTTGTGCCTCCACACCCATGGAAGCAAAAGTTCAACTTTACAACCGTTTCTGTGTCTGACTCTGCACCGACAACATCAGGGCGCCCCAAACACCACCAGTCGGCACAGTATAGGGGAAGCGCCCCGGGGGAACAATCACCACCAACATTTGTGCAGCCCCCTCATCACCGGTACCAGTGGTGGTAACGTGGGACAGCAGCAGCGCTGCGCCCTCGTGCCCAGAGACCGTGACAAGTCTGCGCTGTTTGCACCCCGCAATCCCAACTGCAGCATTACCTTCCATCTGGTCACCGCAAGAAAAACTGGCGTCACGAACAGGATACGGGTGTGTGCCATTTTGAGAAAGTCGCCACGAAAAGTGCGCCAAATTGTCTCCAGAGCATTGGTCTTTATTGTGGACTTTGCTAAGATCAAGTTTATTCCCTGAGAGTGCTTGCCACAAAGAGGGGGAGCCCTATACCCCTGAAGTAAGCCCTAAAGATTGTCCTCTCAGTGTGTTACAGCCCTGGAAGAGTTAAAACGCCCAGGACTTGTTTGCTGCGCCACATCGCTGTGTAAGAACGCCCACAAAGGGTTAACTGTACCTTGCAAAAGTGCGGGAGATTTTTAGCACTGCCCATGAGGCCAGGAGACCCATCTGCCGCCATCTTAGGAGAGCCCAGAATGCTGAGCGCAATGCTCCAGCGCACCCATACAAGAAAGTGAAAGGCGAACGTGTCGGCGCCATTTCTGACTCTCCGGTGCCGCATCACCGTCCCTGCTGTGCACCGCTGATCTCTGGTCCACGCTGCAGTTGCTGTCAGTGAGTACTGTGCCTCCCTGTCCTTGTCTTCAGTTCTCCCACGGCCCCAGTGAGTGTTTTCCGTGTACAGTGTCCGTGGGGAGTGCCACCATTAAAGAGGGGGAGCACACTGTCAGCCTGCATCACAGTGACTCTGTTAATAGCTACAGCATTCTTAAAGGGACAGCATTCCAAGTTGTAGTCTCCATTCCCTGCCAGCAAGCAGTTGAGTTTCTTAAAGAGACGGCGACCTAATTCCAGTCATACCTGCAAACAACATGACTGAGCAAAGTGACATTGAGAGTTGGTGCCGAGAGTGTCCCGCCTGTAGTATCACCAAGGAAGGTCAAAGAGATCAGAAGGCCCCTCTACATCCAATTAAGACTCAAAAGCCGTGTGAAATTGTTGCTCTGGACCATGTGAAGTTGGGTCCCACACGTTCCGGCTACAGCTACGCTCTGACAATGGTGGATCATTACTCCAAGTTCCTTGTCATCGTGCCTGTCAGAGATCTTACAGCAAGAACTACGGCTGAGACCTTCTACGCAGAGTTTGTCCGCCATTACGGTTGTCCTGAGCATATCCTCACCGACCGTGGATCGGCGTTTGAATCCCAATTGTTCCGTGAGCTGTGTCAGTTCCAAGACTGCAAGAAGTTGCGAACCACAGCGTATCACCCTCAAGGGAATGGTATGTGCGAGAAGGCAAATCAAGTGATCATCGGCATGCTAAGAACAGCCGCAGTTACACCTGGTGTTGAGTGGCCTGAACGTATCAAGGACTTGGCCTATATTTACAACAACACACCCCAAACATCTACGGGATACGCACCATTTTATCTAATGTTTGGAAGACAAGGTCAACTTCCTTCAGACTTAACCCTTGGTGTGAAGGTCCCTGACACCATCAATCCACTACCCATAACAGACTGGGTTGTTGAACACCGCCGACGTATGGAGGAAGCTAAAGAGATAGTTGAAACGCGCATGGATGAGGTTCGTAGGAGACAACAGGAGGATTACAACCATCACGCCCATGCAGCGCCCCTGAAAGTTGGCGACCGTGTATGGTTAAGGAATTACCATCGGAATGGGAAATTGGATCCATTCTGGGAGAAAGAACCATACAGTGTCATCTCCATACCATATCCTGAATCCGACGTGTATGAGATCTCTAAACCTGGGAGACAGCCCCAAGTAGTACACCGAAACCGTCTGAAGCTGTGCCTTAAAGAAGGACTACCCACAGTGGTGCCCCCAGCTGAGACAACGAGTACAGAGATCTTGTCACCTTCTGAAGCAAAAGAGAGACCCCCAACGTTAACTGAGCTTATGTGGGCGCCTAAACTACTACCATTTAGCTGTTATCCACCAATTGCTCTAGTGCAAGAGAACCCTTCGACAGATGATTTAATTGATTTCAGTGACTCTGTTCCTGATTCAAATCTCGTTCCACTTAGGCGTTCTGAGCGTACCACAAAAGGCATACCTCCAACACGCTAGAGTGATGCCATGGCTGTCCTTGGGTAAAAGAGGTTAACTGTCTCTGCTTCTGTATATATGTTATTCCTGCTCTGATTACATATTAATGTTTTTCCTGTGTGTATATACAGTATATATATAATATCTTGCCATGTAATATAGTATTTACATTTATATGCAACAATCCAAGCCATAGTGCCTGGCTCACCGAGCCAAGGAAGTTCTTTTACCCCATTGCGGTATGGACATTCGTGCTAGAGTGCCTACTCTTCCTTACAGAAAGGACTGTTTATTGTTTCTCAGAGAGACTCTCATGATAATGGACACTCACGAAATTTGTGCCAGAGAGCCTCTGGACCCATTTGCACTTTATTCGTATTTATTAACGTTATGTTACATTTCTCACCTTCACCCCAGCCCGTCGCCGAGGTCGGCTCAGTGAAAGAGGGGGAGTATGTGGCATCCCAGAGCTGGCTATGGCTGGGCTGAGGGTGATCTCTGTGCATTGTATTATTTCCTGTTGCTTCATAGCCTGTGTGACATAGCAGGGGGTCCTGAGTCTCACACAACACAGCGCCACCTAGTGAGCCTCACACATGCATTACACCTCCCATAGGATTGAATAGTAACCAAATGTCCAATGGGAGGACATTGCCTGGGAAAAGGGGAGGAGTCAGCTGATCACTGGGTCCCCATGGTAACACCCCTGCAGGAAGGTCCTGCGTGTGAGGAGTTAGAAGTGTGGAGTGTTAGGAGGAGGAGGTGAGGAGATAAGTGTGATGTCCTGTGAAGAAAGCAGTGAGTTTAGTGCAGGAATCTCAAGTCCTAGACAGGCCCAGGAAGGTTGGAGAGCTGACATACTCCAGCTATTCAGAAGATCCTGTCCTCTGTCTGCCTAGCCATCGTCCTGAAGGAAGTCAAGCATCATTATCTCGTCAGCATGAGACTGTGGAGAGAACATTCTGGAACACGTGCTCCATAGCAAGTATCACAGGATCCAGGGGCCAAGGCCAGACCTGTGGAATATCCTGCCACCCTGACTATTGCACCCCGAAACTCTGAGCTATCAGGACCACATAACGTGAGTGGGGAATATTATGTACTAGTATCATGGTGGCATGCATCCTCCTATGAGCCAAATAGGAGCCCAGACGCACCTCAGGGCTGTAACACTGAAGTATAAGGGGCTAGGAACACCTTTCATCAAGTCTACCCTGCACCCCAGGACTTTGCTGTGTCACTAGGCGTACCCCGTTGTTTTGTATTGAAGAAACTGTTTAAGCATTTGTGCCTCCACACCCATGGAAGTAAAAGTTCAACTTTACAACCGTTTCTGTGTCTGACTCTGCACCGACAACATCAGGGCGCCCCAAACACCACCAGTCGGCACAGTATAGGGGAAGCGCCCCGGGGGAACAATCACCACCAACATTTGTGCAGCCCCCTCATCACCGGTACCAGTGGTGGTAACGTGGGACAGCAGCAGCGCTGCGCCCTCGTGCCCAGAGACCGTGACAAGTCTGCGCTGTTTGCACCCCGCAATCCCAACTGCAGCGTTACCTTCCATCTGGTCACCGCATCATCAGCCCCAGGCTCACCTGAAGACAGTCCAGAGCAAGGTAATAAAGATCTCCAAGTGGCTGGATTCATTCGGTGCCGTGCCAGGAGGAGCAGGAGAGGACCCTGACAGGAGAGTCGTACTCGGGCCTAGTCTACAGGTAACCAGCTGGGAGAGGCACAGAGGAGGAGTAGAGAAAGCCATCCTGTGGAGCCTATACCATCTTCGGACACCCTCCTAGAACCAAGGCTGGGGGTTGAATACTGCAGTACTACTACCCCCATCTGAAAGCTGCTGTTGACCCTCTGTTCCAGTTGCCTTAATAAAGGACTGTTTGGTTTACCTGCAACGCTGAATCCTGAGTCGTGCCTGCTTTACCATCAGGGCTCTTCCGACCAACACCACACTGGCTCAGGTAGGAGAGGTCCCCCTCTTCAACTGGAAGTGCCCCGGGTGAAAGAACTACTACCACCACCATCCGGTAGTGCTGCAGGACCCCCCTCGACTTTGTCCGGTCTAGGAGTCGGATTGGAGCTATTTGGGAGTGTGCTTGGCCTGCTAGGTGGCACAGCATCCGCCACTACTACATCCTCCGGTCTCATCCGTCTGGGTTGCGGCACAGTTAGGACGAGTAACACATTGTCCCTCTATGTCCCTCCCTTAATATGGTGGTTTGACACTTTATTAACATGTATAGTGGTAAAAAACACCCTGCTCGATTTACAGCGACAAAACAGTCTGCCTTTCCACCACCTTATCTACGACTTTCCATCTTTGTGGAACTCTACCTTAAACATGTTGGAGCGTCTGTGTGAGCAGGAAAAGGTGGTGAACGATTACTGAATGTAGCAGAAGAAACCCCCTAACTTGTCAGCAAGGCCAGCTGCAGCATCAGCGATGTGATCCCTCTGTTGTATATCTTATAGGAAACATTTACATACAATGAGGGGCAGAAGAGAAAGAGCAGTCTCCACCTCTTAGTTAATGTTCTCGTCTGGGATTGATGGAGGAGGATGAAGATCTTTGTCATGGTCATTATGGTGGAGGAACTGGGACTCCTAGACTGAAAGAGGAGAAGAAGGAAAACTCTCATTTGGATGCAGTGGGGGCTCTTGATATGTCACACACAGCCAAGGGTGGAGGCTGACCCTTACTTCTTCAAAGATGATGATAACGATGACCCCATTGGCCATGAACAGCAACTATGGCAGGCCCCTGTGTCCGTGCACATGCTTGCAAAGCCAAAATGGGGGAATTGTTCCTGCTTTTCAATGGGAAAAAAAAAAGAAAATACTATCAGGATAGCCTGTATATCCAGCGTGCCACAGGGAAGTAATACCACTGCAACTGCCAGTCACACACGCTCCCAGTGACCTCTGCACTCTCCCAGTCCACTTATCTTAGCCAGCTCTCCACCTCCTCTGCCAGTGTCTCAAGTGTCAGCAGCATCAGCAGCCAGGTCCAGTACAGTATCTAGAACAGGGGTCAGTAACCTTCGGCACTCGAGCTGCTGTGAAACTACAACTCCCAACATGCTCCAATCACTTCCATGGGAGTTCCAAGAACAGCAGAGCAAGTATGCATCCTTGGAATTGAAGTTTTACAACAGCTGCAATGCCAAAGGTTGCCTACCCCTGATCTAGAACATGATGAACCAGAAATATTTCAGCTCGCAAAACACCAACTGGAGCCACAACAGACTACTGACACTCACAGTCGTACCTAGAGTACACCTAAAGTTAGGTCCAGAAATATTTGGGCAGTGACACAAGTTTTTGTATTTTAGAAGTTTACCAAATCATATTCAAGATACAGTTCTATAATCAACATGGGCTTAAAGTGCAAAAGTACAGACCCTCAGCTTTAATTTGAGGGTATTCACATCCTAATTGGAGGAAGGGTGTAGGAATTACAGTTCTGTAATATGTAGCTGCCTCTTTTTCAAGGGACCAAAGGTAATTGGACAGTTATCCCAATAGCTATTTAATGGGCTGCATGGGCTATTCCCTCATTAATCTATCATTAATTAAGCAGGTAAAAGGGCTGGAGTTGATTCCAAGTGTGACATTTGAATTTGGAAGCTGTTGCTGTGAACCCACAACATGAGGTCAGAGGAGCTCTCAGTGGAAGTGAAACAGACCATCATTAGGCTAAAAAAAGAAGCAATCCATCAGAGAGATAGTGCAAATGTTAGGAGTGGCCAAATCAACAGTTTGGTACATTCTGGTAAAAATAAAAGCACACTGGTGAGCTTGGGAACTTAAAAAGGCCTGAACATCCACGGAAGACAACAGGGGTGCATGATCACAGGCTCCTTTCCAAGGTGAAGAAAAACCCCTTCACAACAACCACCCAAGTGAAGAACACTCTTCAGGAAGTAGGTGTCTCAGTATCTAAGTCTGTTTTAAAGCAAAGCATGAGAGCAAGTACAGAGGGTTCACCACAAGCTACAAACCCTTAATCAGCTTCAAAAATAGAAAGGCCAGCTTAAACTTTGCCGAAAAACATTTAAAGAGGTCAGCGCAGTTCTGGAACAGCATTCTTTGGACAGATGAAACTAAGTTCAACCTGTACAAGAATGATGGGAAGATGAAAGTATGGAGAAGGCTCATGATCCAAAGCACACCACATCCTCTGTAAAACATGTTGGAGACAGTGTGATGGCTTGGGCATGCATGGCTTCCAGTGGCACTCGGTCACTAGTGTTTATTGATGATGTGACAGAAGACAGAAGCAGCCGGATGAATTCTGAAGTGTACAGGGATAGACTTTCTGTTCAGATTCAGCCAAATGCAGCAAGGTTGCATTGCACAGATGGACAAGGACCCAAAACATACTGTGAAAGCAACCCAGTAGTCTTTTACAGGAAAGAAGTGGAATATTCTGCGATAGTTGAGTCAACCACCAGATCTCAACCTCATTGAGCATGCCTATCACTTGCTTAAGATAAAACTTAAGGGAGAAAGACCCACAAACAATCAACAACATAACACAGCTGCAGTAAATACCTGGTAAAGCATCTCAATGGATGAAACCCCACATTTGGTGATGTCCTTGGGTTCCAGACTTCAGGCAGTCATTGTTTGCAAAGGATTCTCTGCAAAATATTACAAATTGACATTTTATTTATGGTGATGTTAATATCTCCAATTAGTTTTGAGCCCTTGAAATATAGAGGCTTTGTCAAAAAATGGTTGCAAATCCTAAACTTTTCACAGGATATTTCTGCTCAACCCCTTGCATTAAACCAGAAAGTATACACTTCAATTGCATCTCAGATGTTTTATTTCATATCCAATATAGTGGCATGTCGACCCCATATCATGAAGATTGTGTAACTGTCCAAATATTTCCGGACCTAAGTGTATATTTCAGCTGTGACCCCATGGAATTCTGGGTCAATAGCTTAGAGCAGTGGAAAGAGCTGGCCCAGTTTGCCAGTTTGAGGATTTTCACAGAGCTTGGGCTGATGCCTCCTAATAGTAGTGTCCCTTATCATCATCTTCCATTTACTGTAATGCTGCTGATGCTACTCCTAAATAGCTACCAGTACCACCACTGCCACCACTGTCTTGCGGCATGGTCCATCATATTATGCTCTGCCATACTGCCTCACGTTTCCATAGCTACCAACACTCATGCAGACATGACCTGCGGCCTGGTCCATCATATTACGCCATACCGGATTGCTACAAACACTGCCACAGCTACCACCACTGCTACCACTCAGGCAGACATGACCTGTGGCCTGGTCCATTATATTACGCCATGTCGCACTGCCACAAACGTTGCCACAGCTATCACCACTGTCACCACTCAAGCAAACATGACTTGCGGCCTGTTCCATCATATTACGCCATGCCGCACTGCCACAAATGTTGCCACAGCTACCACCACTGCCACCACTCAGGCAGACATGACCTGTGGCCTGGTCCTTTATATTACGCCATGTCGCACTGCCACAAACGTTGCCACAGCTATCACCACTGTCACCACTCAGGCAGACATGACTTGCGGCCTGGTCCATTATATTACGCCATGCCGCACTGCCACAAATGTTGCCACAGCTACCACCACTGCCACCACTCTGGCAGACATGACTTGCAGCCTGGTCCATTATATTATGCCATGCCGCACTGCCACAAATGTTGCCACAGCTACCACCACTGCCACCACTCTGGCAGACTTGAACTGCGGCCTGGTCCATCATATTACCCCATGTCGCACAGCCACAAATGTTGCCACAGTTATCACCACTGTCACCACTCAAGCAGACATGTCCTACAGCCCGGTCCATCATATTATGCTATGCCACACATGTTGCCACAGCTATCATCGTTGCCACCACTCACCCAGACATATCCAGAGGCCTGGTCCATCAGGTCACTTCATGATATCAAAGCTACTACCATTCAGCCAGACATGCCCTCAAACCTGGTACATTACATTCCACTTGAGCAAACTTTTTGTGCCACGCTGTTGGCATAAAAAAAATAAAATAAAATCATTTTGATTTGACATCTGCTCCTATAAAGGGATAATTTGTGGTGGCGAAAAGCTAGTTCTTCATCACTTTCGAGCGGCTCGCAGCCACAAATTTGTATCCCAAATAACAATAAGCTCCTGTAGCACTTACAAGCCATCAAAATGGGCAATTTTTCTTCAAAACCATTGAGTTTTGCAATATGACCACCATCTGTTTTTAAAAAAACACAAACAAGCACCTTTCCTTAATAAAAGGATAATTTCTGGAGAGTTTTACATGCTAAAATGGGTAAAAGTGAATGTCAGCGCAGTGTATGGTTAAACTCGGAGTTTGTATCCTCTGCTTACTATCTGTTTCCCCATAGACATGCATGTCACTTTAACTTTGACATAACTTTGGCTCTGTTTACCTTAAAGAGCTAGAAATTGGATAGGTTCCCGAGAGTGTTATACACTATGTGTGAAGCCAATTTATGTTGTGGTTCTTACCAAACTTGTTTGACCTGAAACAAATCTGGAACCTGAGCCACCAGAAATGAATCTTGAGAGCAATGGCATTTCTAGGAATGGCTAAGCCCCAAGGCAAACATTTGACATGGGTCCCTCCCCCCCGAACCACAGCCACCAGCCCCCCCTCCCGGACCGCCCCCGCACAAACCGCATTCCTGAGCACACTATTATGTGCCATAGTGGCCCCTACACACACTATTATGCCCCATAGTGGCCCCTACACACAGTATTATGCCTCATAGTGGACCCTGCACACAGTATTATTCCCCACAGTGGCCCCTGTACACAGTATTATGCCCCATAGTGGCCCCTGCACACAGTATTATGCCCCATAGTGGCCCCTGTACACAGTATTATGCCCCATTGTGGACCACCCATGATCAATTATTATCTTTTCAGACCCCAGAGCATAATGATCAGAGACCCAGGGGAGGATACAAACAAAAAAAAACAATGTTACCTACTTCTTCCTGGCTCCAACGCACTCCCCACTACTTCGGCCATCTTCACAGTTGGACCAGATCTCGTGTGAGCCGAACACATAATGATGCAGGCCCGGCTCACGTAACATCACCAAACAGGCCCGAAGCCTGTGGAGCATAGGAGAGGTAAGTAACAGTGTTTTTTATGTTCCCTCACCTCCCCTGAACCTCTGATCATTATACTCTAGGGTCTGAAAAGACCCCCCGAGTATAATGATAGCAGTGTTTGTGGGGTTCGTGGCCCGCAGCCTCACTTACCGATCCTCGCTCCTGCTCACAGTCACCTCCGTTTCCACAGAATGGGAAGCACAGGTGGTCATGAGCAGGAGCAGGGATTGATAAGTAAATAGGGCCCGTTACCTGCTGGGGTTTCTCCAGGAGGTAACGGCCTATTACAAAAAAAAAAAAGAATCAAGGGCCCTCCCGGCCCCCGAATGTCCCGGGCCCTGTGGCAGCCTCTACCGCTGCTACATTTACGCCCCTGCTTGAAAGGTTTGCCCATCTCTACCTGACAATATGGCAGACCAGATGCAAAGTGTTTAGACCAGATATCTATGAACTTCAAAATTATTTTTAAGCATTTCTTTAGACAATACTCTGCATTTTTACAATAATTTCTAATATTTCTATGTACAGTATTTTCTGATATTTTCTAATTAACAGGAAAATCTTGGTGAGTGTTTGAAATTTATTCAGTAAAACAAAGCTTTGAAATGGATTAAATAATTTACTTTTCAGGTCCATGAAACATCGACCCAAACTTCACAGCGAACATTCATAATATGAAATGTGCGTCTTTCAGTTTTCATTCAGCCCCTAAGGCTAACTGAAAGTCAACCACAAGTCAAGAAAATTGATAACATTCTGGTTATTGCAGAACTCCTACAGTGAAGACTGGCTGCCATGCGTGCTGTGGTGCAATATATGAGACCTGTATAAGAACATAGTAAAATCAGGTATACTTTACCTGCTGTAATATGATTAGGTTTCTATGATCTTAAAAGCCTCATATTTTAAAGGGGTTGTCAGGGATTTTCAAAACACTAGCTATGAGTCTTCAATATGATAAAATAAGAAATAGCTATTACTGTTCAATGCTCTGCTGCTTCAGTGCCATTGGTTCTGCAGCAATAGCACCATGTACACCCTTGACACGACTGCTGCAGCCAATCACTGGCCTCAGCGGTCATAAGCAAGTCTCATCACTGCTGAAGCCAGCAATTGAATGTAGCAGTGGCGTGAGTGATGTACATGATGTCATGACCAATGCTGGAATGGTGGGGACCACTGGACTAGTGGCAATGGTATGCCAGGGATTGGACAGGTATTAGCCAATATTATTATTTTTTTTTAATTTCATTAGATTTTCTACTTGTGACCTGATTTTAGAAAATCACAGACAATCCCTTTAATCAGTTTCTATGACTAAATATATAGATACAATGCTCAGTATTCACTCAACACAAACCAATATGACCAAAGTATTTTCTACCTGATTGTGTCTTTTCTTTGCAAGTGAAAATCAAGAATTGAACTTACAGGGATCCAGTGAGAGCTATAGCTCCCATATACTGCCATTGCTTTGTATTCTGTAATGGGGCTGGCTGGCCAATCAATGAGCCGTGTTAAAATTCCCTTTAATTGGTTGTTCAGGATTAGAAAACATGGCTGTTTTCTTCTTCCCAGGAAGTGACCTCACTTCCATGGTCATATGCAGTGGCATAACTAGGAATGTTTGACGTGGATTGCTTTGGCTTTGCTATTGTTTTTGATTCCCCCCCCCCTTTCTACCTTATCTGATCCCTGCTGCTCCATTATGTGATGTCTGCTAGTTTGACTTCTTTTTTGGATACCATACATCTCCATTTCATTCAATAGTCATTGGTGCTACATCAACCAACCAACCAATCTCACTATGTGACTCCCATTGCAACTGGACATTAATGATTCCATTGTGATTTTTCTGTTTTGCCATTGCCTTCCCAAGGGGAAGGGGGTATTTCTATTATATAATGTTATGGGAAATCTCCAGGAGTTGCTATAATGTTATGACCTTTGGGCACCCACCAGTCCCAAAAATGGATGGGCAGAAGCTATCTTTGTTTACCTCCTGCACAGTGGCACCCCCAAATACTCACAGCACAAGGAAAAGTAACCCACCCACAGTCAATCTATACCTTACCTAAGCTTGAGTTTAGTTAAAGGGGTTGCGTGGCCCCAAATTGAGTTTTAGAGTAATAGCAGTGGTGCTGCACTTCTCTGGAACCTTTTCAATAGCAGTGAACAAGGCTGCTATGCCAGTATGACTTGCATAGGAGAGCCTGCACATGCTCCTCATCACTGCTATAGTTTACAGCACCCAGACACTGCTTAAACAGGTGATCTGTGTGAGGTCCGGGTGTTGGACCCCCATATTTTGCATACTGATGACCTATCCTGTGGATAGGTCATCAGTATAAAAATCATTCTGGGGCCAAACAACCCCCGTAAGGACTGCAATTCCTTATCAAACCAATGCAATACAATATGACAACATGCTTCCTGGACCCTGTAATTCACAGCAAAGCCACACAGTGACCTTAAATGCTTTAAACATATATCGGATAGGCATCTTGTGACACAATGTCCCAAAGTCATTTTGGCACACACATATGTTGACGTGTTCAGGCAAAGATAAGCAAGCACACATGTGTAGTTATCGCTTTAAGAAAATGTTAATTTGTGAGACTAGAGCATGTTGTACTGTAAGAAGTCAGGAACATTTTGTAATTGTAAGAAAAGGCTTTTCATTTTGAGTCAAAAATATTAAAATTCATGAATTTTCTGCTTTAACCTCATACTTGAAATATTTTTCCTGACGTTCGTCTAGTATTATCAACAGTTCTTTGAACTGCAACAATATCATTGGGAAAACGATTATTTTTCTTAATAAAAGTCATTAACTACTGCCTATCTGGCTAATGGTTATGATTGCCTCTATGTACTTTTATTTCATTGCAGATGTGTTGCTATAGAACTTAAGTGACCATAATTGCTGTAATTATTAGGAACAGTTCTACTAAAGTTGAAGAAACATTTCATAATACTGTACGATCATTTCATGCATGCTTGCTTCTTTTATTCCAGTATATTGTGCACCAAGGAGTAAAAATGTTATGAAGTGTTTATGCAACCATAGATTATCCTCAATTTATACAGTGTATTACTAGATCATTACAGGGTAGACTTGCCTTTGGTAAATCTACACTAGCCATTATTAGTGCACAATCCTATCTGGTCTGTAGGCCTGTACTGTTATAGGGACCATTCACACTACCCTTTTGGGAATATAGATTACATTGATTTTAATTAATTTAGTTGGAACATGCATTATTTATGCAGGATTCACAGCATACTACATTAGATGGCATACAGTATTTTACCTAAGGCCACGGTCACACTAGCGTTGTGTGACAGTTCGGGGGCTCCGTCCCCCATTCCGCTTAAAATATGGAGAGAGAAAAGTCCTGCAACGAAGCAAACCCAAATGCTAGTGTGAATTTAGCGTTAATGGGGTTGTCCAGCTTCAGCAATTAAATGTCTTTGTTTGCATATTATACTTTCTGTATCAGTTCCTCTAGTTCTGCAGAGGTGTCCAATTCAAGTTCCTTTGAATTGATGCCTCTGATACTATGTGAATCAGACAAGGGAATCATCACAGTCGGTGGTGTAACCTGAAGCTCTTTGGCCCCAGTGCGAAATCTGTAAATAGGCCCCTACCTACCTTGTACAATTTAGAAAAGTGGTGTATTTTATGTGGCAGAGGAATCTACTCCCCTCAGGGTCCAGGGCCCAGTATCAATTGCTATTACTGCACTCCCTATAGCTACGCTGCTGATAACAATACTGCACATGTGCCAAGAATATGAGCAGCTGACAATCGGGGAAGGGAGAAGGCGACACACCCTCATTGCTCCAAAAAGATCATTTGCACAAGGGGAGTTTTGCAAATGAAACAAGATTTTTCCACTAAGACAGCCCCTTTCCATATGCCTTATTGGACATAGTCATAGTAGTGGTTCTCTAGCTGTTGTTTCTATTAGCCAGACAGGGATGTTGTTAGCATAAAATAACTCTCACTCTGTCAGGGACAGCCTGTCCATGCTTTACATGGTTGCCCATACTGTTGAATTTGTAATACTATACTGTATATTCCTCTGAAGGGAAAATGGCTGGTGCCCCATAACCTACCCTACTGTTATCAGCTGCCAGAATTTCATCATCAACCATTTAAACTACATATACATGCCATATTATGAATATTACAATATATGGGTTACAATTGTACCAACTACAACTACTGAAGAGTACTACCATGTGGACACCTACAGTGGGCATGTATACCAGTGTACACATGTATCTACCCTTAAAGAGGACTTTCCACCACCTCGACCAACTCTTCTCATTCTTCAATATGCACTGCTCCACTGAGTCTGACACAGTTGAATTTTTTTTCTCTAGTTCTCCCATTCCTGAGCAATTATTTCTGTTACTTTTAGTGCAATTATACTCTCTGCTGTCAGGTGGGCAGTCCTTGCCATTCTGCTCCAGCCCAGGTCCACCCACCTGACAGCAGAGAGAATACTTGGATGAAACTAACAGGAATGGTGGGGGCTATAGAAAAAATTCTAACTGTGCCAGAGTCAGTGAAGCAGCACCTATTGAAGGATGCAATGGAATGGTATTGGGTTGGAATTGGTAGAGGTGGTGAAAGGTCCTCTGTAACTTACCTCAAATGTGGTTAAGGACAATATCTCATCAAGCCAATTCAATACAATGTTGTGTCATGCTAACAGAACCTTTTCCATGTGAAACAATATTATCTTGAAAAGTAATCATCTTGTCCCAGTACAGGATGGTGTAGTCAGCACACTGTTACAATTTCTCATTTGCAGAAGTAGGGTCCCAACCCGTGAATCCACAAGTAATGAAAATACTTTGCACTTACTGTATATGATGCAATAATTCCGGTGTTTTTACTTACCACCAATAGAAATCATAAAGTATCCATCGTGTATAAAGTTAGAGAGATCAAGTAACAATTTGGTCCTAAGACCTTCCTCAGACTCATATATAGTAGTCTGTTATGGTCGGTGCGATAGTAAAGTGAGTCATTATATTGAGTATGCTTGGGGAAGGTACTGGACTCCCTTTAAGTAATTCCAGTGAGAAGTACAGTTCACTTTAAGATATAGCCTAACAGTTTAACCCAATCATTAGCCTTGTATGGTTATTATCATCAGAAAGTTTTCTTGGACTCTATTATTCAATCTTTCAGTGAATCGGCAGTAATTGTACCTTTTATCAATGACATGGGACACAGCTCATACATATTACAAATCCCTAATTGACTCGACTTTAAATTCACTTACTAAAAGTAATTAAGTAAGATCAGTGCAGCATGAAGCGTGTCTATATGTTCTGACACTGACTCTGGATCCTTGGCCTTAGCTGGGAAATGAGTCTAAAAAGCAAATTAGAGACTTCACAATAGACCTTGAATGTGTAGTGATATACAGACATTACCCGGAAATGTTTAATATTACTGAATATCAAAGTAATTATGTCAGACAATGTAAGGATAAAACAAAAGCGATATGTTATAGAGTCAAATAAGTAATTCTTACATTTTGCTACCACCAGATGGCTTTGCACTAATATAACATAATGCCATCTGGTGGAATGCCTTGAGCAGAAGGTCAGCATAGGTAATGGGTGTTATATGGAAGATGCATGAAATAATTGAAGAAAAATGGAAAAAAAAATTAAGCCTCAGCAAGTAATTGCTATGGATCACTTGGACATGAGTTAATACATGGTTTAAAGGGAACCTGAGAGAATTGTTTCCACCTCTAAACCACCACTATTGATTTTCTACTGCAGGGGATTGCTTCTAAGTTTGACACTGTATCTACTTTTATTTCTGGCGATATCTAAAAGATAGCAGTTCAAACACAGCACACACCAAATGTAACTTACCTCTGAATTGCCGTCTGGGTGTTTCTCTCTTATTCAGTCACCCTGATCTGATCCTCTTTGGCTTAACTGATGTTGGTATGTCTGCGCTAAGTCATCACAAGTTAGCATTGGTGACATCTAGGCAGTGCGCAGACGGAGATGAAGCCACTACTCCTCATTTCACCTCAAGGGCCAAAAGTGGCCTGAAATGGTTCATGGTAACATACTGTATCCCAGCCTGTCATCCGTCAATCCAGATAGGGGCCGGCCAGAGAAACTATACAAGGAAGTAGAATCTCCCTGATAACAATCTAGGGGTAATTTGCAGGCATCGTACACCATGTTTAAAGAAGATCTTTGACCAGGTCTGAAAAGTCCAATGAAATACAGTGGATACGGATAGTATTCAGACCCCTTTAAATTTTTCACTCTATGTTTCATTACAGCCATTTGCTAAAAGCAAAAAAGTTCATTTTATTGGGGGTGACAGCATCATGACACATGGGGGTGGCTAAAAGCAAATAAGCATCATGACACATGGGGGTGGCTAAAAGCAAATAAGTTCATTTTATTGGGGGTGACACATGGGGGTGGCAGCATCATGTTGTGGGGTTGTTTTGCTGCAGGAGGGACTGGTGCACCTCACAAAATAGATGGCATCATGAGGAAAGAACATTATGTGACAATACTGAAGCAACATCTCAAGACCAGTGGCGTAACGATCGCGGTCGCAGACCGGGCCCGGCAGGCTATGGGGCTTGTGGCCAGCTGGAGATAGCCGGGCCCTGGACCACTATGATAGCAGTCAGGGAAAGCCTCGTTCCCCGACCGCTATACATACTGTTATTGGAAAGGGGCCCTGGCATATTGCAAAAACTTCCTTCGCATCAAATCATTGACCACACACAAGAACAATTGTAAACCCAACAAGAAAGAATTCTGGTCAAAAAGCACAAATCAAAACTATATAGTAAAAAATTTTACAAAATTTATTTTCACATAAATAATTAATAGATCACAATGTGGTTAAAAGAGAAAATAAATAATAGGACTTATGTACAGCATAGACCTATCATTCAGGACAAATATATACTGGGGGCAGCTATTCACATATATTAACACATAATAGTGCTGGTAAATGCACACATACAGGCTCTCATATAAGTATCATAGAAAAAAATAGTATCAAAAAAAGTGCACAATCTAAATAGATTTAAAGAGGGCTCACAATAGGATCTAATAAATTTATGGTGGAATGCAAAAACATCCCAATAGAGAAAATCACAATTTCAATCCATATAGTGCCTACCAGTAGCCTATAAAGTAGAATAGCGATCCCTAGTCAGGACCCAATGTTATGGATCCACTCTTTCCAATAGATGGCAGCCCAGGGGAGGTGACTGAAAATAATAAATACATATCCTCACCTCTCCTGGCACAGCGTTCTATCTGGCGCTCTTCCGTCCTGTGACTGAGGCCTGTGATTAGGCACCAGCAGTCACATGGGGCGTGATGGCGTAATTACGTCAGTGCTCCCCAACGTGACCGCTGAGGCCCAATCACAGGCCTCAGCAGTGACGTCGGAAGAGGGCCTGAAGATGCTGAAGACGGCAGGATGTAGCGAGGATGCCAAGGAAAGGTGAGTATGAATGTTTGTTATTTTTAATCACCTTCCCTGGGCCTCCCTGAGGAGACCCAAGAGTATAATAATAGTACCGAAGCAGAGGGGGGCTCTTGGGAGCATATAATACTGTGTGGGGGCCACTGTAGAGCATATAATACTGAGTGAGGGCCACTGTAGAGCATATAATACTGAGTGGGGGCCACTGTGGAGCATATAATACTGGGTGGGGATACTGTGGAGCATATAATACTGAGTGGGGCCACTGTGGAGCATATAATACTGGGTAAGGGCTACTGTGGAGCATATAATACTGAGTGGGGGCCACTGTGGAGCATATAATACTGGGTGGGGGCCACTTCGGATCATATACTACTGGGTGGGGGCCACTGCGGAGCATATACTACTGGGTGGGGGACACTGTGGAGCATACACTACTGGGTGGGGGGTCACTGTGGGAAGCATATAATACAGGATGGGGCCACTGTGTGGAGCATATTATACTGTGTGTGGGGGGAGCAATATGGAGCATATAATGCTGTATGGGGGCCACTGTGGAGCATATAATGCTGTGTGGGGGCCACTGTCAAGCATATAATACTATCTGGGGCCACTGTTGAGCATATTATACTGTTTAGGGCCCCATAACCGTCACTATCAAGAATTTGCTGTAGGAAAGGGTCAGGGGGCCCCGGACAAAAGTTTGCACCAGGGCCCACAAGACTTTAGCAACTGCTCAAGACATCAGCCAGGAAGTTTAAGCTTGGACGCAAATGGGTTTTCTAAATGGACGATGATCCGAAGCATACTGCCAAACTGGTTACAAAGTGGCTTAAGGATAGTAAAGTCAATATTTTGGTGTGGCCATCACAAAGCCCTGATCTCAATCCTATTGAAAATTTATGGGCATAGCTTAAAAGGCAGGTGCAAGCAAGGCAGCCTACAAACATGGCTCAGTTACACCAGTTCTGTCAGGAGGAATGGGCCCAAATTCCTACCAACTATTGTGAGAAGCTTGTGGAAGGATATCCCAAACGTTTGACCCAAGTCATATAGTTTAAGGGCAATGGTACCAAATACTAATGAAATGTACGTAAACTTTTGAATTTGCAGAAAGCAATAAAAATCCCTTAAAAATTCTCTCTCTCATTATTCTGGCACTTGGTAAATATAAATAATTTTGGTAATCCTAATTGACCTAAAACAGGAAAGGTTTATTCTGATTTAATGTCAGATACTGAGAAAAACATGCATATGTGTCTTTTTATATAGTGTATGTAAACTTCTGGTTTCAACTGTATTAGCAAAGTGGGTCATAACACTGTGGTTTCTCTGGAGTCGGGGTCTCTTTGTTTTGTATGTCATAAGGTGTTATTGGCCACTTGGCTAGTATACCCTAATTTGTATTAACACTAAAAGGCATTATATCTTTGGAATGTCCGAATGGATTTGAATAAATAAAACACCAAAATGTTCATGGTGACATTGCCAGATGACGTATGTATGTCATTGGGCTTTTCAGATGTGGTGACATGTTCTCTTTAAAGTGATTCTCTAAGTTGGGCTGTAGTGGTGACAGTAGTGTACCCCAATGACCACTGCAGTCAATCACTTTCCCCAGTGGTCCCATTCCATATACAGCATTGGTACTACCAGGGGCATAAATACCGGGATAGCAGCGGTAGCGACTGCCACAGGGCCCAGAACATTATGGGACCGGGGGCCCGGAGCCCTGTGGCAGCTGCTACCTCGAACCCCACAAACACTGCTATCATTATACTCTTTTCAGACCCCGGAGTATAACGATCGGGGGTCCAGGGGAGGTGAGGGAACATAAAAAACACTGTAACTCACCACTCCAATGCTCTGCAGGCTTCGGGTCTGTTTGGTGACATCCCCGATGTCAGCCAACGTCATTATGCGCTGCGACGCCAGCCTGACTCACGCGAGATCCAGTCCAACATTGAAGATGGCCGAAGTAGCACACCGGAGTGCATCGGAGCCAGGAAGAGGTAAGTAGCAATGTTTTTTATGTTTGTATCCTACCCTGGGTCTCCGATTATTATACTCTGGGGTCTGAAAAGACCCCAGAGTATAATAATCGTTCATGGGTGGTCCACAATGGTGCATACTACTGTGTGCAGGGGCCACTATGGGGCATAATACTGTGTGCAGGGGCCACTATGGGGCATACTACTGTGTGCAGGGGCCACTATGGGGCATAATAGTGTGTGCAGGGGCCACAAAAAGTAGACATTATGACGAATTTAGAAAATATAATCTCTTGTCAAGTGACCCATAACATTTTGAGGTTCACACTTCCATCTTTGTCCTGGAGCCCATGTTCCTTTCCTCAGCCCTCCCCTTATTACAGTTCTATTACATAGTACAGAGAGCTGATCTTGCTCTGCTCTAGAGATAAACACCAGAAACTAGGTTCACACTGGCGTTGCCTGTCAGTTGCCTTGGCCTGCTGGAGGACCAGAACAATGGAATGGCGGACCTCTAATCTAGTTACATACTGAGACCAGTGGACTCCCTTGATTATAATGGGGTCTGTCGTGTTTCCATTGTTTTAAAACTGAAACCAGAGGATAAAAAAGCCAAGTGTCCGGAAGACTTGGATGCCAGGGGTACGAGTGACATCCAAGACTGGTATGTCCTGCATGTACAAATAATTTCTAGAGCACAGCAAGATAAGTTCTTTACACTTGGCACATTTATAGTGTGTGAACTTATTACATTTCTTAGCTCCCTTTTTTTTACTTGCTTTTTCAGTATCAGGACATTTATTCATCAAGGCAGAACTGGTGCATATCTGGGCCACAATGAAATAATCAATGGAATAATTTCTATTCATAAATATTGAGTGCTCATTTTGTCCTAGATTTCCTCCCGTGCTGGGTTCACACGACTCTAAACCTGATCAAAGTGTTACATTACCAGTCATTGCATCCCTCTCTGGAATTATCTTGAATATGAAAAATGGAGAAGACATTGAGGTCAGCGCTGCCCATGGTGTTAATAGAGAAACCTATAGATCATTAGGTACAGATACCATGACTCTGTAACTAGATAAATAGACATGGAATCATACCCATTATTGCTGTCCTTTATTTACAACAGGCTTTGCATTTGTGGCTAAATATTTTCCAAGCAGTTCGATGATATGGCCAAAGAAACTGATGATGATTACATTTTGCCCTAACAGGCAAGGAATAATATTCCTGATATTATTATACAATAATTATATTAATGTAGCAATGTGTTAGAAATATGCCTCTAGCAAGCACCGCAAATCCATGTTTATGTTCCAATGTTTCTGGGGAAGGAAATAAATGGCAGATAGGATGAGGGATAGGCCAGGTAAATAGTCATCTTGGGTCCCACTGGGGAGGAAGAGGGACATTTTATTAATAAAAAAAACGAAGGTTCAAGACACGACTTTTAAAAAGCACAATGCAGGGTTGGCTGCCGTTTGTAGATTGTAGCTTGTTAACTTGCTATTGGCAACTCTTTTTTGCAGATGCCAACTGAAATGAACTGTCCCAAACTAACTCTGATGTGGTGGGAATCTCGTCCTTATATCTCCTCCCTATCCCAGCCACTGTAAGTGACATGGCCATAAGCCCTGAAAGACGTGTGCTTTTGCTAACTCCGCCTGTTGAGTATGGCTGGCCAATCAGTCTGATCTAGTCCTCCTGGTCCTAGAGTTCTAAAGTTTATGTCATTTCCCTGCTACAGAACTCTGCACCTTACTATTATATTGTGCTGAGCACATAGTAGCTGCTACATGGCTTACAGGCAGGGGCGCACCGCTAATGAGGCGAAGTGAGGCGGCCGCCTCAGGTGGCACTGTCCGTCACTGTCTGGGGGGCGGCATTTTTACTATTTAAAGTAAACCAGCCCAGGACAGGCTGCTTTAAAAAAAAAAAAACCCCAGAGCTGAGCGCGGCCTGTCCTGGGCTGGTTTACAAGACGTCGCATCTCAGCGCAGGCGGCGATACAATGACGTCATCACGCCGCCTACGCTGAGACACAGACGTCGCGGACAAGAGGAGGAGGCGACGGCTGCATCAAGGCATCGCAGGTGAGTATAACTTTTTTTTATATATATAAATAGGCCGTAACCTGTTGGAGTATCCCCAGCAGGTCAGGGCCTATTTATTTACCTACCCCGCGTCTGCTCGTGTACGCCCCCGCTTCCCCTTCTGCTATGGGATGCAGAAAGGGAAGTTGATGCCGCTGTGAGCGGCCGCGGGGATCGGTAAGTGAGGCCGCGGGCCGCAAATACTACTATTATTATACTCCGGGGTCTATTCAGACCCCGGAATATAATAATCGGAGGCCTAGGGTTGGTGAGGGAACATAAAAACCTGTGTTACTCACCTCCTGCGATCCGATGTAACTCCGAGCAGGCTTGAGGCCTCTGGTGACGTCATCAGGTCGCGTCGCTGGCCTGATCACGTGACGTGTGTGCGCAATTAAACAGGGCCGAAAGCTGCAAGGAGTGCACCGGTGTCCAGGATAGGTAAGTAACTCTGGTTTTTATGTTTGTATTCTCCCCTGGGTCTCCAATCATTATACTCTGGGGTCTGAAAAGACCCCCAGAGTATAATAATAGTTCATGGGTCGGACACTATGGGGCATAATACCCTGTGCAGGGACCACTGTAGAGCATAATACCCTGTGCAGGAGCCACTCTGGAGCATAATACAAGTGCAGGGGCCACTATAGGAGCATCCCTGTGCAGGGGTCACTATGGAGCATAATACCAAGTGCAGGGGCCACTATGGAGGATAATACCAGTGCAAGGGCCACTATGGAGGATATACCAGTGCAGGGGCGCATAATACCAGTGCAAGGGCCACTACAGAGCATAACACCAGTGCAGGGGCCACTATGGAGCATAATACCATGTGCAGGGGCCAATATGGAGCATAATACCATGTGCAGGGGCCGCTGAGAGGCATAATACAGTGTGCAGGGGCCGCAGCGGGCCATAACACTGTGTAATACTGTGTGCAGGGGCTGCTGTGGAACATTATAGTGTGTGTAAATGGGGCGCTATAAACATGGGCTATGGCACCTGTTTATATTATACCCTGTCTGTTTATAGTGACCGTGTGATGTAATTGTAGCCTTGTCACATACTGTAGACATGTACAGGACGAGGCTGCAGTTACATTACATGGCCGCTATGAGATGAATTACACTATGTAAACAGAGAAGCGGTCACGGCGCTTACACAGGTACCATTCAAATAGCTGGTCAGTGGGGGTCCTGGGTTTTTGAACCCACTGATTAGTTTATTAATGACCTAGAAAACCTTTTAATTAGTTAATACCTGAGGCATTATTAATAAGGGGCACTATTTATACAGGGTACACGGGGACATTATTAATATAAAGATGCACTTCAGGGTATTATTCATTATGGGGGGGTTATATCATATATTTTATAATTGGGGGTAGCAGCAGGATGGGGGCTTTGTGTAGGTGAGGACAATGTGGATTGGATGCCTGGAAAAGTGAGGAGCCAAAGATGTCTGTGTTGCAAACTTCACAGAGACAAGTCACAGCTGGAAGAAGTGGTCATGGCGGTCCAGAGGGAAGAGAAGGGAAATGTGAAGGATTAGTCAGAGACGTCACCTGTAAGTCACAAAATGTTACTGCCCTGTATACACCTAAATGATAGAGGATAAATACCTGAGTGATGGGGGTCTGTCTGCTGAGACCCCCACTGAGCCTGAGAATTGTTTTTTTTTCCCCCCACTAGGTGGGAATCCAGCCTGGCTGCAGCCATATATATAGGTGTGTCACTTGGTGGATGGACGAACCCGCGTGGCTCTCATTCACTTCAATGGGAGAGCCAAAGATACCCGAAGTCCAGTACTCAGCTATCTGCGGGGCTCCTATTATAGAGAATGGGGGCCATGTGGGCTCGTCCATCCACCAAGCAGAAGATGTGGGAAGTTACTTTCATTGTTAATGCCGTGTTGTTGATCTGATACTGAAGTAATACAGGAAGAAGAATTCTTAAAAACTGTTTTATAACTTTGTGTATTGTGTATATTGTGCGACGATAACAGTGTGTTAAACTAGTAGCATGGAAACTCAGTTTTTTTTTTTTTTTTTTGGGGGGGGGGGGGCGTCTTTCTATAGTCCGCCTCAGGTAGCAAAGAGGCTAGGTTCACCACTGCTTACAGGTTCCAGGTACAATACAATCGAGGTTGTAGGCTGTACCAACTGCAGGAGTCAGAAAATGCTCTAACTCTCACAACTCCTCAGATGCCCTGATCAATAGCGATCACGGCATCAGGTCAGTTAGCGAGCACTCTCGTCATTCCCTTGGTGAGATTACATGAGGAGATGCCATTGCTGTCAGGAGTCCAATAAACAGATTCCTGGTTGCCTTTCCCTATTACACATAAGAGCATATAGAGTTACCTTCACATAAAGGCATAATGTCCTGTGGGATAATGTGGGATGAATAGCAGGTCTATCACTTTTCCTAATCTTATGTTAAGCCTATGAATCCTTCCATGTTTTCTGATAGAAGCACTTATTTTGAACAATAAGTGGGCCCCCCTGCAGCTCTGGGCCTCCGTACCTGAAACCATAAAGAGTAAAGTTGCAGAGGACCTATTACCTCTCCTGACATGTCTGTTTTAATAAATATTACAGACTTGGGTTGGTTACAAACTTTCTAAAAATCTTGAGTTCAGTCAAGCCCGAGATACTTGGTGTTCACCACCCACAAATGATTGTTATACTCTGGGATATATTCAGGCCAGATTGTCCGTTCAGGGTGCTGACACCAGCCCACACCGGACACACCTCTGAGCATCTGATCCGCTTACAGTCTATTTTTTTCTTCTGTTCATTTGCACAGCAGAAATCTACAACCTATTTTTCTAGGTTATCAGCTCTTTCATACTGATTCTATAAGTTTTCAATAGGATAAATAAAAGATCTGCATCTGTGATCACTGGGTGATATCAGACATTATATTAGAAATTAGTGATGCAGCCATAGTTATTTCTCTTCAACAAACTTTGTGCAATATATCCCCTAAGACAATTCTGTAGCATGTTCACTGTGTGTGGCCCTGACCTTAAGGCTAAGCCCCCACGTAGCAGGCTGCAGCAAAAAAGTGCTGCGGAAAAAACTACAGCGTCAACACATCGCGGTTTTTCTTGCAGCGCTTTTCACAGAAAGTCTGCAGGGGTTTCCTCTGTGGACTTTCTGCTTTCATTATAACTATAGGGAAACCGCAACGGTTTTGGAAATTGCAGCGTTTCCACTGCGCGTATTTTTTTTGCAAGGTGGGCATGGAATTCAATAGAATACCATCCTCCTTGCAGTGACTGTAAAATGTCATGTTTTTTCCGCGGTGTTTACGCCAGGACCAAACCTCAGCGTTTATGCCACGTGGGGCCCCGGCCTAAAGCGGCCATTCCCTGTAATGCAGGGAAGAAATGTGGATGTGCTACAATGCACTCTGTTATTCTTTTATTAATAAAATATAAAACATTGCAGTAATAACACAACAATATGAAAAGAACAGTATTAATAGACAAAATACTTTCTGTACTTTCTGTAACCACCTATGGTGCAAAATTAGAGTCAAATGACTTTGTAGCAATGTTTCTGTGTAGGGCTTCTTGCAAATGTGTCCTTCCCTTACATTTGTATAGAAAAATATGGGAAAGTTAAACTGTAACAATATCACTCTATAAACTCCAAACTGCCTAGTATTTTACTTGTATTCTTCCATTAGAAATGATAGATGCATTTTTAGGCCAGTTTGCTTGTACAGTTTTTTTCTTTCCATCTAACAAGGACAATCTTGTTGTACTCAGGGGACAGACTTTATAAATGGACTGTTAATCTTTAGATACATAACTGGAAAAAAGTGTCTCCCTGCTGTGAGAGCGTCTTGTCTATCTCTAGAACAATCAAAGTATTAGTAAAAGCTACTTTCATTGTTGAAGGAATTGTTTCAAAACATTTCCAGACCACTCAATTTATCATTGTCCGTAGATCCATGTACTTGCTGAAGACTCAACAAACAATTCTGCTTTCGACCTACATTCTAGAGAATTCAATAATACATCTTATTAGTTGGACTCTGAAGTAAGAAATAAATTGCAGTTTGGTATCTTCTGAAGCCATAAAGTGTAAAGTTACTAGCACTGTAATGTAGTCAAGAGGACATGTTACTTCTCCTGACATGTCTGTTGAAGTAAATATAAGAGATTCGGGTTTGTTACAAATTTTCCAAAAATCTCAGGTTCAGCCAAACTTGAAATTTTTTGGGTTCCCCACCCTCAAATGATTATCATACCCTGGGTCTCTTCAGACCCTAGAGTATAATAAATGGTGACTGGTGGTCATGTGAAAAAATGATGAACACTGATCCTCATCTTCCCTCACCTTTCTGGGCTCTCTCCCAGCATCTGTGCTCCATTGCAGTTGTTGGTCATCTTCCAGCCTCCTGGGTAAAGTGATAGGCCCTGGGAGACTGCTGAGAGCTTTGATTGGGCAGCAGTCACAAGCAGCACGTTGGCATTATGAATGCTTATATCAAAGCGTCATGGTGTCAATACTGGGTGTCCTCATGGGGTCAAGAGGACCATTGGGTCTTAGCAGTCACTGCCATGATGCTTTTGTCAAAGTGTCATGATGTCAACGTACCCAACGTGACTGTGGTACCCTGGAGCCCATGACATCACCAAGGAGCCAAAAGAGGCTGGAACACTATCAAAGTCGACCACAATGGAGATGAGGAGGCAAAAGAGTTCCAGGAGAGGTGAGGCAAGGTGATCATCAGTGTTTATTATTTTTCTACACCTCCCCTGGTCTCCCAAGTTTAGTCTGAAATGAAACAGGCAGCTGAACCTCGCAAATATTCAGAAATTGAATCTCAAAGGTGGGCTCATCTCTAAATTCCCTCTGTTACTCCACCTTGAAATTTAAGAATACATGGACATCTGGCATGGTCCATAGGCATGGTATACTTTGACACTATCTAATCAGCTTTTGTATGGGGAAACACCCTGTTGACGATAGGAATGGTGAATCCAATGGACAATTATTACTACATTTCCATGAGTACTAACAGGAAAGAGACTGTAGAGTTCTAAAAAAGTGATGAGTTCCAAAGCAGGTTGTCTGAGTTTTTTTTTTTACTACACACGTGGACAAAATTGTTTTTACCCACAATGGTCACAGAAATAACTTGAATCTGACAAAATTAATTTGCCAAACTACATGTTGACAAGCCACAAAACTTCTGGGAGAATGTCCTATGGACAGATGAGACAAAAATCGAAATTTTTGGCAAGGCACATCAACTCTATGTTCACAGACGGAAAAATGAAGCATATCTTGAAAAGAACACTGTCCCTACTGTGAAACATGGAGGAGGCTCTGTTATGTTCTGGGGCTGCTTTGCTGCATTTGGCACAAGGTGTCTTGAATCTGTGCAGGGTACAATGAAATCTCAAGACTATCAATGGATTCTAGAGAGAAATGTGCTGCCCAGTGTTAGAAAGCTTGGTCTCAGTCGCAGATCATGGGTCTTGCAACAGGATAATGACCGAAAACACACAGCTAAAAAAACACAGAAGAATGGCTAAGAGTAAAACATTGGACTATTCTGAAGTGGCCTTCTATGAGCCCTGACCTAAATCCTATTGAGCATCTTTGGAAGGAGCTGAAACATGCCGACGGGAATAGGCACTCTTCAAACCCGAGACAACTGGAGCAATTTGCTCATGAGGAGTGGCCACAATACCTGTTGAGAGGTGCAGAAGTCTCATTGACAGTTACAGGAATCGTTTGATTGCAGTGATTGCCTCAAAAGGTTGTGCAACAAAATATTAAGTTAAGGGTCCCATCATTTCTGTACAGGCCTGTTTCATGAGTTTTCTTTTTTTTAAAAATTCTGTTGTAGCATGGTTGAAAAGCAATGTCTGACTTTCATTTGTTCATTTTCATAGAATTTTTATATATTATTACTTTTGTCAGATTCAAGTTATTTCTGTGACCATTGTGGGTTTATCTTTCATTAAACGAGGGGTACCAACAATTTTGTCCACGTGTGTATGTATGCATATAGGCCCACTGGAGGTTCCTTTGATACTCAAATGGATCAGATCACCCCCAAATAAACTGACATTGTAGAAAACCATATAATCTAGACTAATATGCATACAATATAGGGGAACTAATGTGATTTGTTTTCACATAGGAATCTGATCTAGATCAGGGCTGACTATAATAGTATTATACCAAACAATTATAATACAGGAGAGATGAGGTGTATATTGAATACCCAGCAATGAGCTAAACAATGGGTTCACTTCTGTGCTAATAAGCTGTTCATTGCATTTGAATCTAATTAATATTATAAATCATGGGTAAATTGGTAAGTAAATAATGCCGGATGCACATTTATTGGAGTTTTCACATTATGTAAATATAAATAATAAAAATATATTATGTGGGTTATTACTGTGTATTGGATGAGACTCTAATAAACCACGGGCTCCCAATTAAGGTTTATTAATGTTTATTAAATGCAATTGAGATCATTTCCATAGATCAGTCTGTTCACATGGACAATTTCACTGTAGTTATTGCATTTCCCGAGTTGTTTGTGGTCTTGCATTGTCCTTCATCGGTACGTATAATCTGATAGCACATACATAGTACTTGTTATCATTGTATAGCAATTTGCTGTAGTGTTCTCTCTTGTAAAGTGTTATGTACAGTAAATGTACCTTATAGTTTATTCGTATATAATATATTTCGGAGACTATGTAATATATCTCAGTGACTCTGTGTTGCTGTCAAGTTATTATAATAGGTGCCAGCTCACAAACTTGTACCCGTTGTATCTGCATTTGTATCGCCACTGGTTTACTGGATGAAGGTTTGGAGTCTCACCATTTCTACCCAATGTTTCAGAGTTATCTCAGTAAATTAATGCTGCACACAAAGTTTTGACTTCAGCTTTCTCAAATCTGTCAGGCAGGAGTAAAAATGTAGACACGTGTTACTCTCTTTAAGGTAAGGTGTAATAACAGCCAAGCAAGTGCTACTTCTTGTCTCAGATTACTTGTTTCACCTATTGAGAATAGGTGGCAATGCCAGATGTAGGACCAGCCTTAGCCAACAGCTCGGGCCTTGCCCATCTATACAATTGCTTGTTTCTACATACAGTTTTCTTGAGAAGCCTTGGCCAGCCACACATGTATAATTGCATTGGGGAATTGTAGTATTACATGCTGGCCATTCAGATGAATAGTCATTCATGTACAATAATACAAGAACAGCTCAAATCGGACAGAATCTACTTGTATACAGCAGTTCTCTGTTCTGGCTTGTAGAGTTGGATCTCAAGAGGAGCATGCAGTACACATAAAGTATGAACAAGGTTATCTATATAAGACAACCCCTTTAACTCTATTTTGGTGAAGAATATTTGGGGCTCTATAACAGTACAATGGAATATATTATGTAACTAAACAGTACTTCAATATATAGAGGGTTGACATTCACTTCCATTTCATTACTAGTTTTCATTAAATTGATTGCCTGAATATGAACTAAATTCAATAAAAGTACCCTACATTGGGTATATTGGGTATGTCACAAGTCCTCTAGGTCACAGTTGACTTGGCTCTGGCTAGATATGGGTGTGGGTATAATGAATCTCATTTTTATCCTTAACTACTGCAAAAAAGTTATGGACTTTGCAGGTAAGTTTTCCATATTGTCGATCCCATAATAGTTACCATTCAATGGCAAAAGCATTGACAGTAGCAGTATCATGGTTAGGAATGGTGCCAGGAGTTGTAACTGGGTGATCAGTAGCATAGTCAGGAATAAGACAACAGGCACCAGGTGATAAATCCAAAGAGTGAGACAAAACTGGTAGCAAGAAGCAACTCAAAGGTCAGGATCAGACTCAGAATCGGAATCTTTGTCAGGAACAAGCAACACAGAATAAGAAATTCGTGGCTAATTTCACCTCTTACAGTGCTGGCCAAAAGTATTGGCACCCCTGCAATTCTGTTAGATAATACTCAATTTCTTCCAGAAAATGATTGCAATCACAAATGCTTTGGTAATAATATCTTCATTTATTTTGCTTGCAATGAGAAAACACAAAAGAGAATGAAAAAAAAAGTCAAATCATTGATCATTTTACACAAAACTCCAAAAAATGGGCCGGACAAAAGTATTGCCACCCTCAGCCTAATACTTGGTAGCACAACCTTTAGACAAAATAACTGCGAACAACCGCTTCCGGTAACCATCAATGAGTTTCTTACAATGCTCTGCTGGAATTTTAGACCATTCTTCTTTGGCAAATTTCTCCAGGTCCCTGAGATTTGAAGGGTGCCTTCTCCAAACTGCCATTTTGAGATCTCTCCAAAGGTGTTCTATGGGATTCAGGTCTGGACTCATTGCTGGCCACTTTAGAAGTCTCCAGTGCTTTCTCTCAAACCATTTTCTAGTGCTTTTTGAAGTGTGTTTTGGGTCATTGTCCTGCTGGAAGACCCATGACCTCTGAGGGAGACCCAGCTTTCTCACACTGGGCTCAACATTATGCTGTAAAATTTGTTGGTAGTCTTCAGACTTCATAATGCCATGCACACGGTCAAGCAGTCCAGTGCCAGAGGCAGCAAAGCAACCCCAAAACATCAGGAAACCTCCGCCATGTTTGACTGTAGGGACCGTGTTCTTTTCTTTGAAGGCCTCTTTTTTTTTCCTGTAAACTCTATGTTGATGCCTTTTCCCAAAAAGCTCTACTTTTGTCTCATCTGACCAGAGAACATTCTTCCTAAAAGTTTTTGGCTTTCTCAGGTAAGTTTTGGCAAACTCCAGCCTGGCTTTTTTATGTCTCTGGGTCAAAAGTGGGGTCTTCCTGGGTATCCTACCGTAGAGTCCCTTTTCATTCAGACGCCGACGGATAGTATGGGTTGACACTGTTGTACCCTCGGACTGCAGGGCAGCTAGAACTTGTTTGGATGTTAGTCGAGGTTCTTTATCCACCATCCGCACAATCTTTCGTTGAAATCTCTCGTCAATTTTTCTTTTCCGTCCACATCTAGGGAGGTTAGCCACAGTGCCATGGGCTTTCAACTTCTTGATGACACTGCGCACGGTAGACACAGGAACATTCAGGTCTTTGGAGATGGACTTGTAGCCTTGAGATTGCTCATGCTTCCTCACAATTTTGCTTCTCAAGTCCTCAGACAGTTCTTTGGTCTTCTTTCTTTTCTCCATGCTCAATGTGGTACACACAAGGACACAGGACAGAGGTTGAGTCAACTTTAATCCATTTCAACTGGCTGCAAGTGTGATTTAGTTATTGCCACCACCTGTTATGTGCCACAGGTAAGTAACAGGTGCTGTTAATTACACAAATTAGAGAAGCATCACATGATTTTTCAAAGGGTGCCAATACTTTTGTCCACCCCCTTTTTTATGTTTGGTGTGGAATTATATCCAATTTGGCTTTTTGACAATTCTTTTTGTGGTTTTCCATTGACGACAAATTAAATGAAGATATTATTACCAAAGCATTTGTGATTGCAATCATTTTCTGGAAGAAATTGAGTATTATCTGACAGAATTGCAGGGGTGCCAATACTTTTGGCCAGCACTGTATATATTGCATGACCTGGTGTCATCTGTGGTCACTGATAAACACAACAACCTGAGAGACGGGAATAGATATGTCTATGAATGTTAAATGTGTATTTTAATACAATTGATCAGAGGTATTGGGACATTACTGGGGAACTGACAGATTGAAATTGGCTATTACTGCTATTGGGAGCTCTTGGGTATTTGGCCAAAGACCATTTAGGAGTCAGGACACATGCCCCTGGTGCCCAGCATGCCCCTGACATCATTGTCATGTGATTAAACTGGTAAGAGTTTTTTCATCCAGTATTGTTATGTAATTTCCCTTTCACTAGCTAGAATTCAAAGTGCAGATTTTACATGGGTTATACATCATATTGACATTGTAACTGTGCAGCCTCCCGGCTTTGATGGCACTTGCGTTGCTTTTATGAATGCTCTGTGATGCCATCGATGAAAGACATTTCCACTAAATACTTGGTATAAATTACACAGCATTTACTCTTACAGAGTGCTTTAGATATTTAAGACATTAACGGATTTAGCGAGCGATTACAGTACTTATGCAGTAACTCGTCTTCACCTTTGCAAGGAACTTTATGGAAAATGTATAGTGTATCATTCCTCAGAAAATATAGACTGTGATGGTAGAGCAATTTCAATGATCACCGTTTTCTATTTGTACACAGCGTATGATTGAGATTATGGATTTAGAAATTACCCTCTGTTGAAATAAACTACTTTATTCTATTATTGAGCCGCAACAAACACTCCATCAGTTAAGTGCATTTCAAAAGCATTCTTACTTACGTTCAAGAATATAATATATGGCGTGTTTTTATTATATTATTTTTTGAGGAAACATTTTCTAGTAAATTGTTATCCTTCATTTTCTTAACCCCTACTAACCAGGACTATTTGAGCCTTATTGACCAGTTATTTTTTTTTACTTTTGCCTTTGCATCTCTGCATTTTAGATTAACATTTTTGAGGTCTTGTTATCTACAATAGAAATTCTCATTTTCCTGTGATTTAATATGTAATTTATATAGTTTGTTTGTTTTGCACTGTGAATATAGAAAAAACCTTTTTCCTGTATTTTTTATGTCAATCACATTTTCCCTGTATCCAAATCAAAATTTTTTGGATATATTTTTTAAATTATTTTTTTTTAGCTACACTTTGTAAATCTCCAAGGGCCCTTGCAGATGGTCATGATGCACAGTCAGTTTGTCTCAAAGCATCATTTGAGTATAGGGCAGTAGATCTGCTGTAGAGCTGGAACTCACAGCATTATAAATCATTATTAGATGCCGTCATAGGAATACACCTACATTGTAAATCCAATGACTCACAGGTGATGTCTCCTCAGATTTTAGACATTCTCTTTCCACTTCTTCTCCATGAGACCCAGACCGCCACAAATGCTTCTTCCAACAGTGACGCATCTCTACAGCTTTTGCTACACAAACATGTTAGGTTCTTTACGTTTCCATTTCCCCTTCCATCCTGGTTCCTGAAAATTTATTCTTGCTACCCCTAATACTATGCCTGCTGTGCTGCCCAGTGCCCTCAAATATAGTTTATACTTTGTCTCATACACAAAGTGCCCCCAAAAAACTTGGTTCCAGTAAGTATTGCCGCTGACAATAATAGAGCCCCCTCATGCCCCCAAAGGTAATAAAGCTACTCCAAGTGCCTTTATTAGTAATAGTGCCCTCCATTGTGCCTCCAATACTAATAATTATACCCTAGTGTGCACTTATTAGTAATAGTCCCCCACAGTGCCCTCAATAGTAATAGTGCTATTGCAGTGTGCCCCCATTAGTAAGTGATCCCTATAGTTTCCCCAATAGTAATAATGCCCCCCTAATGTGACCTATTAGTAATGTTACCCTATAGTTCCTCAACTAGTAATTATGCTCCCTCATTGTGCTTCCATTAGTGTTCCCACATTAGTGTTCACTAATAATGTCCCCCAGACTCCCAAAATAAATGTACCACCTCGAGAGTAAAAGAAAGGAAGATCAAATACTCACCTGACTAGTGCTCCATGATGCTCTCTGCAGTGTGTACAATTCTTCGACAATTATTCTGGCCATGATTGTGAAGGGAACTGCATCACAAGTCCAATCAAGTAACTCTCTTAACATAAAGTGATGCTGGAAAATGTGGTGCGCCACTGTGCAGGGAAAGTCAACAAAGGAGTTGCAGAACTTACAGGGAACTCCTTATTCTGACAATCAATAAGCGTCCATGCATCAGATCACTACAGATCACTACAGATGTCCATGGGTTGTGCTGCTATTACAAGTCATCCTTAGTCACTGGAATGCTTCTAAACTGCAATACCAGACAAAGCCTATAGACAAGGGTGGTGCTGATTCCTGGATAAAAAGGACCCCTTTTAAATCTCCCCTTCATTTATCAGTGATGTGACTTGGAACAGAGAAAAATATATTAACTGGCATGTCAGTGGCCACTGAAGTCTTTGTAAAATCAATCTCTAGCATATAAGAGGTTAATTAAATTCTGCAATTCCCAAAACAATCGGACACTTGATCCATTTAAATCTCCTTTTCATCATAATTATTTGGCAAGAAACATTAACCTCGCCTTGGTTGAGTGGACGCCTAATGGAGGATTATAGTTTTTGTAGTATTATCCTCAAACATCAAGATTTACTTAGAAGAGTTCAGAAGGGAAATCCATCTGAAAGGCAAATCAGGATATTGGAGCTGAGAATTCTTTTGTGTTCTGTCGATTTTATTGTGCCAAGGGCATCTGGATAAAGAACTGGATCTGAAGCCTTGGAAGCATGATGAGCATAATAAATACAAATTAACCAGAAAAATTATGAGAGTCATAAAGGCCGAACTTTTAATAGAGAAATGACATGTGAATGAGTAGGTCAATGGAAGAATATGGAAAAAATTCCCTTTGCCAATTACTGTACAAATGATTTAGCAACTCTTATCTATCTTCTTCAGTGTTACAGTCATTGCCGTAAGTGTTGGCACCCCTGAGATTTTTCCAGAAAATGATTGCACATGTTTTGTTATACACATGTGTATTTCCTTTGTGTGTATTGGAACAACACAAAAAAAACTGAAAAAAAAGGCAAATTGGACATAATTTCACAAAAAACTTCAAAAATGGGCCAGACAAAATCGTTGGCACCTTTTCTAAATTGTGGGTAAATAAATTTGTTTCAGGCATGTGATGTTTGTTCAAACTCACCTGTGGCAAGTAACGGGTGTGGGCAATATAAAAATCACACCTGAAACCAGATAAAAAGGAGAGAAGTTTTATTCTTTGCATTGTATGTTTGTGTGTGCCACACTAAGCATGGAGAACAAAAAGAGGAGAAGAGAACTGTCTGAGGACTTGAGAACCAAAACTGTGTAAAAATATCAACTATCTCAAGGTTACATGTCCAACTCCAGAGATCTTGATGTTTCTTTGTCCACTGTGTGCAATTTAATCAAGACGTTTACAACCCATGGCACTGTGACTAATCTCCCTGAACATGGCTGGAAGAGAAAAATTGATGAAAGGTGGCAATGCAGGATAGTCCAGATGGTGGATAAGAAGCCCCAGTCAAATTCCAAAGAAATTCAAGATGTCCTGCAGGCTCAGGGTGCATCAGTGTCAGCGTGAACTATCCGTCGACATTTGAATGAAATTAAATGCTATGGCAGGAGACCCAGGAGGACCCCACTGCTGAAACAGATGACCAACTGTGAAACATGGGTGTGGCAGCATCATGTTGTGGGGTTGTTTTGCCGCAGGAGGGACTGATGCACTTCACAAAATAGATGGCATCATAAGGAAAGAACATTATGTGGTAATACTGAAGAAACATCTCAAGACATCAGCCAGGGAGTTAAAGCTTGGGCACAAATGGGTCTTCCAAATGGACAATGATCCGAAGCATACTGCCAAACTGGTTACAAAGTGGCTTATGGATAACAAAGTCAATGTTTTGGAGTGGCCATCACAAAGCTCTGATCTCAAACCTATTGAAAATTGATGGGCAAAGCTGAAAAGGCAGGTATGAGCAAGGTGGCCTACAAACATGGCTCAGTTACACCAGTTCTGTCAGGAGGAATGGGCCCAAATTCCTACCAACTATTGTGAGAAGCTTGTGGAAGAATATCCCAAACTTTTGACCCAAGTCATACAGTTTAAGGGCAATGGTACCAAATACTAATGAAATGTATGTAAACTTTTCACTTTGCAGAAAGTAATAAAAATGCCTTAAAAAATTCTCTCTCTCATTATGCTGGCATTTGGCAAATACAAATAATTTTGGTAATCCTAATTGACCTAAAATGGGAAAGGTTTATTCTGATTTCATGTCAGATAGTGAGAAAAACATATGTGTCTTTTTATATAGTGTATGTAAACTTCTGGTTTCAATTGTAACACAAAAAATCTTAATCCTGGGCCAATTTACAGACTTATAAGAAGAGCTTCTCATCCGTTGTTCTTATAATAAGGCTATAATTATAATTTTTAATTGCAGCGATGCCTATCACATTATACTATGCTTTTCAGTTACACACGTGGACAAAATTGTTGGCACCCCTTGTTTAATGAAAGAAAAACCCACAATGGTTACACAAATATCTTGAATCTGAGAAAAGTAATAATATATAAAAATTCTATGAAAATTAACAAATGAAAGTCAGACATTGCTTTTCAACAGAATTTTTAAAAAAAGAAAACTCATGAAACAGGCCTGGACAGAAATGATGGGACCCTTAACTTAATATTTTGTTGCACAACCTTTTGAGGCAATCATTGCAACCAAACGATTCCTGTAACTGTCAATGAGGCTTCTGTACATCTCAACAGGTATTTTGGCCGACTCCTCATGAGCAAACTGTTCCAGTTGTCCTGGGTTTGAAGGGTGCCTATTCCCAACGGCATGTTTCAGCTCCTTCCAAAGAAGCTCAATAGGATTTAGGTCAGGGCTCATAGAAGGCCACTTCAGAATAGTCCAATGTTTTCCTCTTAGCCATTCTTGGGTGTTTTTAGCTGTGTGTTTTGGTTCATTATCCTGTTGCAAGACCCATGACCTGCGACAGAGATCAAGCTTTCTGACACTGGGCAGCACATTTCTCTCTAGAATCCCTTGACAATCTTGAGATTTCATTGTACCCTGCACAGATTCAAGACACCCCGTGCCAAATGCAGCAAAGCAGCCCCAGAACATAACAGAGCCTCCTCCATGTTTTACAGTAGGGACAATGTTCTTTTCAAGATATGCTTCATTTTTCCATCTGTGAACATAGAGCTGATGTGCCTTGCCAAAAATTTCGATTTTTGTCTCATCTGTCCATAGGACATTCTCCCAGAAGCTTTGTGGCTTATCAACATGTAGTTTGGCAATTTCCAGTTTTGTCAGATTCAAGTTATTTCTGTGACCATTGTGGGTTTTTCTTTCATTAAACGAGGGGTACCAATGATTTTGTCTACGTGTGTATAAGCTAATGGCTATTAAATTGAAAACTTCTGATAACCAACGTTATCAGTGACAGGACCAAGTTGCCACACATAGCCAGGTTTCTGCAGCAAGTGCTCTGGGTGGATAACTCCAATTGCCGGCAGGTTAACAATTTACATGCCATGGTCAATAGATATTGCTACATGTAGAGAGGTTAGACAGTCGGAAGGGCAGCCTCTCCACTCTGTGCAACACGAGTATGGGTGTCAGGATGTTGTTGTGGCAGCTGTAGGCAAGACAGTTTTCTCTGGCTCTGCCATGTATGGAAGACTATTAGGCACAGTCCAAGGATAGGTCTAATAGATTGGATGTCAAATACCCTGCAATACAAAAATATTGCAGAGTATTATACAAGTGATCAAGTCATCACATGTTCATGTTCCCTTGTCAAACTAGTAAAAAAAAAGTTTATTTTAAAAAATATGTAAAAATGTGAAAAAATCTATTTTTCCCTAACTCTTTTTACTTTAAATACCCTATACACAGAGGCGTAGCTAGGGGTTTGGCACAGGGGGGGCAAACATATCCAAGTGGGCCCCTACCTGGGTATACCGATGTTATCACTATGTGGTGACCACAGATACTGGCTGTACACAGGGCTCTGCATACAGTTTAAGTAAATACAATACAGGAAAATGTTGTTACTTACAGGTGACGTCTCTAACTGTAATCTTTCACATTTCTCGTTTCCATCTGGACCGCCATGACCATTTCTTCCATTCGCAACTTGTCTCTGTAAAGTTTGCAACACAAACATTTTTGGCTCCTCACTTTTTCAGACATGCGACCCACATTTTCCTTGCCTATACAAAGTCTCCATCCTGCTGCTACCCCCAATTATAAAATACATGATATAAAAATCCCCTGTAAACAAATGATACCCCTATATGTATCTTAAATTAACCATGCCCTTTTGTGCCCCTTAATTAATTCCTCCCTTGTGCCCCCTTAAATGGATTGTTCGGGATCAGAATTATTAATGCAGGCAGCAGGACAGGGTTGTAAATAAAAATGCTCTGACACTTACCTGCATCCTGCCCTCTGTCCCTGCCCTGCGCCTACCATCACCTTCACTGTTATGTTTCACCTTCCCCAGCCTCCTGTTTTCACCTTCCGCCAACTCTCCTTGCTGTATCCTGTAGCCTACAAGATGCCGTTACCACAGGATGTCTATGTCCCAGCACAAGCGGCGTTATGTAGTGATGTTATTGCGCCCGCCTGTGCCAGGACACTGACATCTTAATTGTCGCTAGGGAACCTGTAAGCCGCAATCCACTATAAGCCTGTGGCCCCCAACCTTTTTCGCACCAAGGACCAGTTTTCCGCAGCCCGGGGGGGGGGGGGGGGAGGGGGTGTTGCTAGTTGGGTGGTGGGATTTGGGTTGCAGGGCCACCGCACATGTAATAGTGCCCCCCACCATGGGTAATAGCCTCCTCACATAAGTAATGCTATTACCTGTGAGGGGCACTATTATTATAATAGTGCTCTAATAGCACCCCCCACAGGTAATAGTTCCCTCCCCCACATAAGTAATGATGTTACTTATGGGTGTCACTATTACAGTAATAGTGCCTCCCACAGGTAATAGCCCCCACATAAGTAATGCTGTTACCTGTGGGGGGCACTATTACTGTAATAGTGAGCTAAAAGCAACCCCCTTCCCCCACACACACAGGTTCTAGTTCCCCTCCCCCACATACCATTCCATATACACTTGCTCTGTATAGTTTTAATGTACTTACAGAGCAGTGATGGGGTGGGCGGGGCCTCCTCTTGCACACAGCCTGTGCGCATCTACTATTTTCTTCCCACTGGAAACAAAGAATAGCGGTCAAGGTTCCGGGCAGGACCTACTCTTGCACACAGCCTGTGCACATCATCTATTTTCCTCCAGGAACCTTGACCCCCTATTCTATGTTACCACTAGAAAGAAAATAGTATATGCGCACAGGCTGTGTGCAGGTGGAGGTCCTGCTCACCCCATCACTGCTACATGTATAGTGTGTGCACTTGCGGTGGCCCCGGAGAGGGCCCCATAAAGTCATTGGGCCCGGGGCCGCCTCCCCCTCTGCCTCCCCGCTAGCTACACCTCTGCCTATACATAATTGGTATTGCCAAGTCTGAAACAACCCAAAGTAAAAAGTTGACCCTAATATAAAATGTAAAAACAAAACAAAAATTGAAGATTTACTATTTTTTTCTCTTTCCCCCCAAAAAAGAAAATATTAAAAGATTTTCAATTCATTATATGTTGTTCAAAATGGTTCCATTAAAATAATACAATTTGTCTAGACAAAATTAAGACATTATAAGACTACATCAATGGAAAAGTTATGGCTCTCAGAAAATGGGGATTAAAAAAGTTAAAAAGTATGCTTCGTTCTGAATGCCAAAAATAGGCTGTGTCATTAGGGGTTAAAAGAGCTATTAAAATACATAGAATAGTTTTCATTTAAGGTAAAAAAAAAAATATATATATATATATATATATATTTTTTTTTTTTTTTTTTTTAACAAGCTTAAAGCAGCTAAATCTTTGGTAGGGTGTAAACCGATAAATGATCTGTTTACATTTGTCTCCCTTCTGTGTACAGCCTATATCTAAAGTTATTAACTTTTTGAGATCTTTCTCTATTGATCTATTTTATTTTGTTTGTTTGCTTTTAAAGGATGAAAGACTGAGAGCATTTTTTATTTGGTTCCCAAGCCGGAATGTATGCCCTAGTTTACCAGTGCGAGATTAAAAATGAAGATTAAAGAAGCTTTATCATTTATCTTACAAATGTAGTTTGGCTTTAATAAACTAGACCTATAAAATATACGCCTCCTTAAATAACCCGCTAATTTATAAACAGCACAGACATATAACCTTCAAAGTTTACTTATAAAGTCCTTGATAAAACTGATATGGACTTGGAGCTAATAAGAAATGCTAGAAGTGAAGCAATGCTTACTATAGAATTCAAAACCTCTGCAACTCATTGAAAATATATAAGGGGCCATAGCGTCAAAATTCTATTTTTTATTTCTATTATTCAATTCTATTATTATTTCCCATTGTATTTCCAATGTTAAATTAAGTGTGGCTTGTAAGGGCACTTGGAAGCCATTCATGGCCTACTGTAAACCTATAGAAGGCAAAGCTTTAGCATGAGCAATGGAGGCAATCGTCTTGAAGACTTCACTATTTAGCAGCCTCCACCACTATATACAAACTTATACAGTACTTTAAAGAATTCTATATGCACAAAAGTTGAGAGAACCTGCAGATTTTGGCAGGATTGGATCAGCCTTCTTATGTCTATGTGACTTCCCAAAGGGGAGAAAAGGATCAGGCAATATGAAGGAAGATAAGCCATTGGCAGAGGTGTGTGGCAGAAGCTTGCATACTTGTCCCTATTGCCAACACATGCAGGCTAGGGTAAACAAGGTGAAGGCGTACATGTGCATGAGGGCTGGGAGGATTAAGGCTTCATGCACACAACCAAATGTGAAGCCCGAGTGTGTTTTCCAAAGTTCCGTTCCATTCCGATATTTTATAGAACCGGCTGTATAAATTCCCAAATGAAACATTGAAATGGAGCATTGGAGCACATTCGGGCTGCACACTGAGTTGTGTGCATGAAGCCTTACTGTCATCCAACAGATATTGAAGGTGTTGTGGAAATTTTAATGGCTTCCACATCAGATACAGTACAAAATTTAGGTCAAGCTGCTTGCTGTCTGTGGTATTGTTTGATTACTGCATGGCATTATTATTTAGGTAATATATGGCATCATTTGTTCAGCCATGTATTTGTTCTACTTTTAATTGCCAATGAATGGGGGAATTATTTAGGTAGAGTAAGGCATGACTATTTGGGAAGCAGTACAGCAAATAAGCCTTTCCCAAAAATGGAAAGGGATCCACATATGTATTTTACTCAAGACCCCACAGCAATCTTTTTTTGAATTATAAAATTGTGCTGCCGATAGGGATTTCTTTAATTATTAAAGGGGTTGTCCAGGATAAATTGATATTGCTAATCTAAGCTAAACACCCCCCCGCCTACCTTCTAAATTACTTAGTGTGCCAAAAATCTTTATTTACTGATTTTACAGTGACATTCCGTTTCAGGAAGGGGAGAAACGGAACGTCACCTATACTAACCCACCCCCCCTCCACCCCATCATACTTACCTGTCTTCCGGTCCAGACCTTCGGGGTATAGGACGTTACTTCTTCTGGGCACCTCCTCTTCTTGACGTCCTACGCCTGTGCAATAGAGCCAGAGTGCCGAGAAGAAGTGACGTCCTGTGCCCAGAAGGTCCGGCCGGAAGACGGGTAAGTATGATGGGGTGGGGGAGTTGAGTTAGTTAGGAAGGACTAGTAGTGGGTGGGCTAGCTAGGGAAACAGGGAGGGGGTGTGAGTGAGAAAGGGAGGGGATGTGAGTGAGAAAGGGGGGAGTGAGAGAGGGAGGTGGTTTGAGTCAGCTCTGAGTGAAGCCCAAGGTATCATGGTAGTTGTAGGAAAACAGGAACATGCCCATGTAAACCAATGCAGAGGATGACTGGAACTCACAGAGAAATCCAGAAATCACTCAAAACACTGCTAAAGGTATTTGGGTGCACTTATTAACCTATTAATAGCACTAACAGACCTTTTTTGAAAAATTATTTTTTGCCCGAAAAACCCCATTTGAGCTAAAAAATAATTCCAAATCTTAATCTTAACCCTTTGACAGGACCTTATTTGCCATGAGGTGGCAGATTGCTGATTCTCTGAGGTGGCAGCACTGAGAGTATTTTTTGAACAAACCAAAGTTAACCCAGCAGTTTTGTTCAGATGAACACATTCATATGAAACAGATCTGCTGTTATTACTGTATATGCTGGGTTCTCTCAGAGGAGGTGATTAAACATAACAAACAGTGTTACCCACCTCTCCTAAGCTCCATTGTTGGCCTTCGGCCTGTTACGGTCTCAGAGAGGTCATGAAATACATCAGAGACGTCATGTGGGTTACGTCGGCATCATTACGTATCATGATGCCAATGTAACTCCTGAGGCCCTAACACAGGCATCAGAAGTTTCTGACGTTATTCATGACATCACTGAGATTGCAAGAGGAATGGGGACTAGTGCTGGATAACAGGGAAGGTGAGTAACACCTGGAGACCCCAGAGTATAATAATGGCTTGTGAGTGGCTAACCCAACAAATTTCAGTGGGCAGTATCAGGCAGGAGCAGGCAAGAGGTGTGATTCTGAGCTCTGACACTGGCTGCCTCTGATTGGAGCTCTGAGTCACACCCTCTACCTGATACCTCCTTTCTGTAATTAAGGAGCTTAAATAGCACATCAGGCACCAAAACTAACAACACTGATTGCTCGGGAATGGTGGATATTTCAACTGCACTGGAATCAATGGAGCAGTGCCTATTAACAGATGCTAAGAACTTGAATTGGTGGAGGTGGAGAAAGGTCCTCTTTAAGCTGAGCACTGAGGCTGGGTGCATGTTCCCAGCTTCTTTCAATAAGCGTGCATGTGCCAGTGGCCCAGTGACATATCTCAGTCAAGCAGTAATGCATATGTGCACTGGTAGTCAAGACTTTTTTTTTTTTTTTTGGCAGGGAAGGGAGTGCGTCATTTTAATTTTTGACTCAGGCAGCAGAAAAACTAGAATAGGCTCTGATTACCTGAACCTTTGATTACCAGAACCTGATACCTAACTAAGGAACTAAAATGCTATAGCTCACAGCATTAACTTTAGGTGAAAGCTATACAACAGGTAGGGATATGGTTGAGGAGGGAATGACAGGCCATTTGTCCCAGGTGCTGGATTCTAGCATGGGGAAGGACACCAACGAGCCACTCTGACTTGGCAAAAGTATTTTTATGTCGAGCTGTGAAGGAAAACCTACAGTCACTAAACCAGGTGGGTGATTTTGGTTCCAGCAGATATATCTTTTTCATTTCTACAATTGAAGTGTTTTTAGATTTTTCTGAGTAATGTTGGCATAGAGAATTAGGAAGAGAGTGCTAGAAATATTTTGGTAGAGCTATTTGACTCAAAACAACTGCAGCAAAATCTGCAACAAAACAGACTTTTGGCAACATGTGGATTTAATGTTTTTTTTTTCTTTTTGTGAACTACCTGTCCTAGGGTTTTATCAATACCAGTGAAACCCAAGTAGACACAATAGCCTGCTGGGCTTGGGGTGCCCATTGCAATCTGAGTACGCATCTTTTACACTTGTCCAGTTGTTGGTGGAGACATAGGGCCTAATGTGTCTTTTTTTCTCAAGGGCCAACATGCTCCAGACAACCCTAAAAAACAGTGTATCTTGTTATACAATCATCTGCAGATAAGGTTGTCCCTTGCTGAACCCCATGTATCGTCATATCTGAGCCAAAAAGTCTTGTGGCCCCCTACTAGAGTCCAAGCCTGAGATTGTTTTTCTGTTTACTCCTTTCACTTATTGAGCGTCCAGTTCATTGACAGTCAGCTAGGCGAATTGTATTGATTTTACAAGGGACAAGCAAAAACAAAATACATTTTCTAGTTTGGTCTTCACAGGAAAAACTAAATTAAATTCTCACATCAGAAAATGGCTGTCACCTGTGCCTGGATCAATATGCAGACCCTGCGTGGAGCTAGTGTGAATTGTATCTTACACAGGGGTCTATATACAATAAGTGTTTTTTCGCTTTTCCATTCATTTCATTGACATGCAGGAGGTGTATGGTCTCCGTTCTGCACACCATTCAGTCTAATCTCTATTGTCACATGATACTGTAGACTGAAATGGATGCAGATATTTTTTTGTAATTGCTGTTCTGATATCTACAATTATGTTCTCTCTACAGAAGTAGATACTTCATATTTTAATTGAACATGGCCTTGGCTTTCTGCGACAACAAATGGGCAGAGAGCTTAGGCTTCCTCTGTTTTCTAGAGTGACAAGTATCAATTGAAGATTTACTGTATGACATTAGGATAAAGGACATGGCACAGCAGGTGAAACAGTTTGTCATTCGGACTTATTCTGATATCATGACCAGTAATCTGTGCTTTTACATAGGACTGCAGTTAAAGTGAACCTGTCATGTTGAATATAGTGTATGATCTGCAGGCAGGATGTTGAAGAGCAAGAGGAGCTGAGAGGATTAATATATAGTTGTGTGTAACATGTATTGCCTTGATCTAAATTCTTGCACTTTCTATACTTAGGAGTCTTATACATTGATAGACAGCCTTCGGTGTATGAGTGTACATACAGGGCTAGGTGTAAGTTTTATATTTTTTGGTAAAAGGATTTATTTTTTGGGAATATTTTATACTAAATCTTTACCTACAAAACTATATATTAATCTCAGGGCCGGCTCCAGGTTTATAAGGGCCCTTTGACGACAGAGACTCAGTGGGTCCCTTCTGGAGCAACTCATGCGCACCACAGCAAAAAACAACCAAAATTGAGTGTTTTTTGCTGAGGCAGATTTATTGGAGTGAACTGTAATACAGTTCATTCCATACAAGTATATAGAACCCGTTCAGACTTCGGAAAGAAAAGAGGAATTTGAGGCGGACATCTGCCTCCGATTCTTCTTTATTTTCTGCCTCTGACTCACGGTGCAGAGTATCAGTATTCCGTTGCGGCTTTCCATTGCTGATTAGGCCCAAATGAATGGGGATTGTGGAGTCTCAAGCCACGGCCTCTGAATCAACTGCAGAATCCGTGGCAAGATTGAGTAGGACGCTTTTTTTTCCAGCGTCCTGCTCCAATCTCTGCCTCCCTTTGAAAACACTGTTAACAGTGCAATGAACACTTTCATCTGTATTAATGGAAGTGCTCAATGCAGAAACTGAGTGGGCCCTGTCAGGGGTTAAGTCCCCCCGGGATGGATGTCACCGTAATCCTAATTAAATATAGAACAGGTACGAGCTCGGGAAAACAAACGTACAGACACACGCAGGTATCTAGTAAGAATGATTTCATTTATTGCATAGTTGATACAGGTTTTAAAGGCAGCTGGTTACACAATAATCCTGTGACTAATGTACATATTTGGTCCTTCCGGTTCCGCTGCTAAGCAGATTTGTTCAGTTTCTCATAACATATGTTTTCTCTCCTCGCTTATCTGAGTGTTTTCCCTTATCTTTCTCTGAGAACAGCAAAACCTTCGGTGCTGTAGCAGACTTAGTGTCTGCTTCCTATCTCTAAGCTATGCAGGCTATCTGCAGACTATTTCACTCTCTGGATATAGTGTATAGTACAAATTATATTTTAACCCTCACAGCCCCCACAAATCATCATATGACTGTTTAAAGGGGTTGTCTCATGTGACTCTTTAAAGGGGTTGTCTCAGCCTAATTTTTTTATGGCCACTTCACTGGTCCCCCCATACAGTGGCCTCTTCATTGGTCCCCCATACTGTATGGGGACCAATGATGGGGCCATTATATTGTGTGGGGGCAGTATGGGGGCTAATATCCTGTGGGGGGTGAAATTAAAGTGTGTGGGGTATTAGGGGTGAATATTAAAGGGGTTGTCCGGGTTTATTTTTTTTGTGGTATATCCTACCATAAGTACCTAATTGGTAGGGGGTCAACACCTGGTCCCACCAGCTCTATGGAGACGCTTCCGGAACCCTTCCTGTACACAATAGGGGTCTAGAAGCAGAAAGTTCCATCCGCTGTATAGCAGCCGGGCGCCTTCACTGCAGCTCAGCTCCAACCAACAAGTGCTGAAATGCAGTGAAGGCGCTACTAGAAAATGGATGGAGCTTTCTGCTTCCAGTCCCGTTTTGTGTACAGGACGAGCAGCATAAGCGGCTCCGTACAGCTGATCGGTCTGGGGACCGTGTGTTGGCCCCTTACCAATCAGGTATTTGTGGCCTTTCCTAAGGATAGACCATAAGAAAATTAAGCCCAGACAACCCCTTTAATATCCACCCCTAATGCCCCACACTTTAATGTCCCCCACACAGGATATTAACCCCCATCACTGCCTTCACACAATATAATAGTCCCATCACTAGTCTCCATACAGTATGGGTGGGGCTAGACTTACCTGTCTGCTCCCCGGTCTCACTCCTTCTTGCACCAGGTGCACTGTTTTGACATTATGTGTGCCCAGAGAAGGCAGGAGCGGGAGGGGCCGGAGAGAAGATAGGTAAGTACCAATGCTCAGCTTGTAGGCCACAGGCCACAAGTCGGGAAACCAGTAGCAGAACAAGGTCAGGGCACCACTTCTCACCGGTTCTGTGAACTGGTTGTATTTTGTAACAACCGGATCGCAGAACTGGAGAGAACTAGCTCAATTCACTTTCCAATCCTTGCTCCTGCTTGCAGCCTTCTCTTCTCTCTTCAGCCTTCAATGCACCCTGTGTGCTGCACATCATGTCATGATGATGTAATGTGTGGCGGACGGGGTCCCCCTGAAGGCTGAAGAGGAAGACTGCAGTGAGCAGGAGCAGGGATAGGTTAATTAATAAGGGCCATTATCGGACCTCCACTGCTTATTAATAAACAGTGGGAATCAGGTAGGGCCCCCAAAAGGCAGTGGGACCACTGGGGGATTCACCGTTACTCCAGTGGGTCAGTCCAAGCCTAATAGTATATAAGTTGCTGTGGCTGGAACACAAGGCATTTCAGTGAAGGTAAAAGTACGAGATGGATGTGTTATTCATCACTGCATAATCCAAAGAAGTTATTCCATTTTCTTCAGCAATACGCAGCACTTAGTGCAGCAAAGCTTTCAATACAGCTAGAGAATCTTAGAAGTAAGAGAATTAGAATAAAATTAAGTCAGATTTAATCAATTACAGGCAGATTAGTGATAAAAAGCATATATAACAGTGAGGGAGAATATCTGTGCTGTGCGAGCCAGACTGTCACCACTCACCTCCAGTCATGTCCTGTGGCCTGATCCATCATATTATTCCATGCCCTACTGCCTTCCCAGTTGCCACAGCAACCACCACTGCCAACACTCAACCAGAGATATCCTGAGACCTGGTCCATCATATTCCACTATACCACTCTGTTGGTGTCACAATGTTGCCATCAAAGAAACTAAAACCATTTTGATTTTATAGTGGGGAAAAAAAGTATTTAGTCAGCCACCAATTGTGCAAGTTCTCCCACTTAAAAAGATGAGAGAGGCCTGTAATTGTCATCATAGGTAGACCTCAACTATGAGAGACAAAATGAGAAAACAAATCCAAAAAAATCACATTGTCTGATTTTTAAAGAATTTATTTGCAAATTATGGTGGAAAATAAGTATTTGGTCAATAACAAAAATTCATCTCAATACTTTGTTATATATCCTTTGTTGGCAATGACAGCGGTCAAACGTTTCCTGTAAGTCTTCACAAGGTTGGCACACACTGTTGCTGGTAGGTTGGCCCATTCCTTCATGCAGATCTCCTCTAGAGCAGTGATGTTTTGGGGATGTCGCTGGGCAACACGGACTTTCAACTCCCTCCAAAGGTTTTCTATGGGGTTGAGATCTGGAGACTGGCTAGGCCACTCCAGGACCTTGAATTGTTTCTTATGAAGCCACTCCTTCGTTGCCCTGGCAGCGTGCTTGGGATCATTGTCATGCTGAAAGACCCAGCCACGTTTCATCTTCATTGCCCTTGCTGATGGAAGGAGGTTTGCACTCAAAATCTCACGATACATGGCCCCATTCATTCTTTCATGTACACGGATCAGTTGTCCTGGTCCCTTTGCAGAGAAACAGCCCCAAAGATTGATGTTGCCACCCCCATGCTTCACAGTAGGTATGGTGTTCTTTGGACGCAACTCAGCCTTCACTCTCCTCCAAACACGACGAGTTGTGTTTCTACCAAACAGTTCTACTTTGGTTTCATCTGACCATATGACATTCTCACAATACTCTTCTGGAACATCCAAATGCTCTCTAGCAAAGTTCAGACGGGCCCAGATATGTACTGGCTTAAGCAGGGGGACACGTCTGGCACTGTAGGATCTGAGTCCCTGGCGGCGTAATTTGTTACTGACCATAGCCTTTGTTACGTTAGTCCCAGCTTTCTGCAGGTCATTCACTAGGTCCCCCTGTGTGGTTCTGGGATTTTTGCTCATCGTTCTTGTGATCATTTTGACCCCACGGGGTGAGATCTTACATGGAGCCCCTGATCGAGGGAGATTATCAGTGGTCTTGTATGTCTTCCATTTTCTAATTATTGCTCCCACAGTTGATTTCTTCACACCAAGCTGCTTGCCTATTGCAGATTCAGTCTTGTCAGCTTGGTGCAGGTCTATAATTTTGTTTCTGGTGTCCTTCCACAGCTCTTTGGTCTTCACCATAGTGGAGTTTGGAGTGTGACTGTTTGAGGTTGTGGACAGGTGTCCTTTATACTGATAACAAAGTCAAACAGGAGCCATTACTACAGGTAATGAGTGGAGGACAGAGGAGCCTCTTAAAGAAGAAGTTACAGGTCTGTGAGAGCCAGAAATCTTGCTTGTTTGTAGGTGACTAAATACTTATTTTCCACCATAATTTGCAAATAAATTCTTTAAAAATCAAACAATGTGATTTTCTGGATTTGTTTTCTCATTTTGTCTCTCATAGTTGAGGTCTATCTATGATGTCAATTACAGGCCTCTCTCATCTTTTTAAGTGGGAGAACTTGCACAATTGGTGGCTGACTAAATAGATTTTTCTCTAGCAGAACTGTTTTGTCTGTAAAAAGTATGTTAAGCCCCTTCCCGTCTCAGTCATATTTCAATTTCCATTTTTGACTCCCTGTCTTCCAAGAGCTGTAACTTTATAATTTTTCCATTCACAGAGCCATATAAGCACTTAATTTTTGGGGGACAAATTGTGGTAATGGTACCATATAATATTCCATATTCAGAATGGGGTGGAATTGGAGAAAAACTGCATTGGTGCGATTTTCTTATTGGCTTTGTTTTTACAGTGTTCACTGTGCAATACAGCAGAGACCTGTAGCTATGGTGGCCAGTCTTCTTCAGAGCGGTTGCCATCTTTAAAGACCTAACATCCACTGTACAATAATGGTGGATGTTGGGAAAGGGTTAAAGACTATGTATACAGATGAAACTGCTATTTTGCACAACAGACTTAGATAAAATAAGATTGTTGGTAGTGAAAGGTTTAACTGTCCTGTCTGTGTGCATGTCATTCTGTATTAGAGCAGGAATGCAGCAGTCTCAAGATCAAACAGAAGCAGCACAGCTATGCCCTCATTTCTATCAACTATCTGCCTGTGTAATTACTTAAATCTGACTAAATTTTCCTATGCCAACTATTGGTTGCAAGCTTGGGATGAATCACAGATCCTTCCTTATCTTCACCATTACTGCAACTAGCTTCTATGATGCATGAAGCACCTTATATAGTTTATATGAGATCAGCACTGTAAGATGTCTATCTACCACTGTCTATTGACTGTGGAGCTGTCAACTGATGTCAAGTGGTGCTAGAACATCAAAGTCTTTTCTGCATTTCCTGCTCAAACAAGTGGAAGTGGCCAATTTAATTTGGAATATTTGGGTCGAACTTGGCTCATGACAAAACAGTTTGCCCATCTCTACTAATAATGTGTTGAGGTGAAGGAAAGAGAAATATTCTGTAACTATAAGTGACAAGAATTAATGCTATAAATATATAAATCGTGTTAATATAGACTATGTAATTAAGCAAATATATAAAACCAAAAATACATTATAAGAAGAAACCTATTTATTTCATAATTTAAGAATAAATTCATATATAAAGAAATTAAGTGCCCAAACTTATAAATAAATAAAGTATTACATTAATTAGTGCACTATAAATATATACAGTGCCTTGCGAAAGTATTCGGCCCCCTTGAACTTTTCAACCTTTTGCCAAATTTCAGGCTTCAAACATAAGGATATAAAATTTTAATCGTGAAGTGGACCAAAATTTATTGGATATTTTAAACTTTTGTAAAAAATAGAAAACTGAAAAGTGGGGCGTGCCAAATTATTCGGCCCCCTTAAGTTAATACTTTGTAGCGCCACCTTTTGCTGCAATTACAGCTGCAAGTCGCTTGGGGTATGTCTCTGTCAGTTTTGCACATCGAGAGACTGAAATTCTTGCTCATTCTTCCTTGAAAAACAACTCGAGCTCAGTGAGGTTGGATGGAGAGCGTTTGTGAACAGCAGTTTTCAGCTCTTTCCACAGATTCTCGATTGGATTCAGGTCTGGACTTTGACTTGGCCATTCTAACACCTGGATTCGTTTATTTGTGAACCATTCCATTGTAGATTTTGCTTTATGTTTGGGATCATTGTCTTGTTGGAAGATAAATCTCCGTCCCAGTCTCAGGTCTTTTGCAGACTCCAACAGGTCGTCTTCCAGAATGGTCCTGTATTTGGTTCCATCCATCTTCCCATCAATTTTAACCATCTTCCCTGTCCCTGCTGAAGAAAAGCAGGCCCAAACCATGATGCTGCCACCACCATGTTTGACAGTGGAGATGGTGTGTTCAGGGTGATGAGCTGTGTTACTTTTACGCCAAACATATTGTTTTGCATTGTGGCCATAAAGTTCGATTTTGGTTTCATCTGACCAGAGCACCTTCTTCCACATGTTTGGTGTGTCTCCCAGGTGGCTTGTGGCAAACTTTAAACGAGACTTTTTATGGATATCTTTGAGAAATGGCTTTCTTCTTGCCACTCTTCCATAAAGGCCAGATTTGTGCAGTGTACGACTGATTGTTGTCCTATGGACAGACTCTCCCACCTCAGCTGTAGATCTCTGTAGTTCATCCAGAGTGATCATGGGCCTCTTGGCTGCATCTCTGATCAGTCTTCTCCTTGTTTGAGATGAAAGTTTAGAGGGACGGCCGGGTCTTGGTAAATTTGCAGTGGTCTGATACTCCTTCCATTTCAATATGATCGCTTGCACAGTGCTCCTTGGGATGTTTAAAGTTTGGGAAATCTTTTTGTATCCAAATCCGGCTTTAAACTTCTCCACAACAGTATCACGGACCTGCCTGGTGTGTTCCTTGGTCTTCATGATGCTCTCTGCGCTTTAAACAGAACCCTGAGACTATCACAGAGCAGGTGCATTTATACGGAGACTTGATTACACACAGGTGGATTATATTTATCATCATCAGTCATTTAGGACAACATTGGATCATTCAGAGATCCTCACTGAACTTCTGGAGTGAGTTTGCTGCACTGAAAGTAAAGGAGCCGAATAATATTGCACGCCCCACTTTTCAGTTTTTTATTTTTTACAAAAGTTTAAAATAACCAATAAATTTCGTTCCACTTCACAATTGTGTCCCACTTGTTGTTGATTCTTCAGGAAAAAATTAAAATTTTATATCTTTATGTTTGAAGCCTGAAATGTGGCAAAAGGTTGAAAAGTTCAAGGGGGCCGAATACTTTCGCAAGGCACTGTATATATATTAAACATTTTCTAAGGAGACAATAGTTTACATCTTCGATCTTCAAACATTCAAAAATACCTGTATCTCCTCCTCGATTGTCTGATATTTAATGAGCATTTATTATTTTTAGATATTTAAATAAAATATTTTAATAAATATTGAATTTCTATAAACATAAGCTTGTCATGTCATTTAATGTGACATTACTGTGATATTACTATTACTTTTATACTACATCTGTTTGTACTGACCACTGCCATTATTTATCTATGTCATGGTAAAAAAAAATATATAACAATATTGCTATTTTAATATAGTCTTTATGAGCATGCTGATGGTATTCATATATCAAGATCCTGAATGTATTTGCCCTCTACTAAGCTACAAATGTGTGCATGTGCAAATGTATGCAGAGAAAGATTAAAAGACAAGGATATATGCAATTATTCAATAATCCGGGGAAAAACGTCAATTCTTCCCCCACATAATACAGTCATTTTCAGGTGCCCTTGAAACATGTTCTTTTACAGCAAAGGACCATTTGTGTTTCTGCAGGTAAAATAATAGAGAATGTATTGCGTTTCATTGCTAATTGAAGGAAAGCAGAGGTCACATAACATATCCTGAACTTGAAATCTATTGTAATGGAATGTCATTCGCTACTCACATCTTTCTAGAGATCTGCGGAATACAGCTCAGAGTGAAAATGGGTTTAAATAGAAAGAAGTCAAAGCATTCAGCATGCATCAGAAAATAGATTGTTAGATTTCTACTATATTATAACTGAATAATAGAACATGTGGTCAGTCTCTATAGTTCTTTTTTAGGGATCTTGAACAGTCATATCCATCTGGGTCATCCCTGCTACCACAGCCACTCAGAACTTAGAGCATGCTATGATTCATCCTCTTATGTCCTACGGTCATTCCCTTTCCTCCTCTTAGAACCCATTGGACAACACACACATCAGTAAAGATCTTCCGGTCACTCCTTTTTGGCACCTTAACCCATAGGATGGGGTCAGAGAAAAATAAGTTCATAGCTTACTAGTTCTTGCCTTGCTTGTGTCCTAACTGATAACCTGTATATAACCCTGGTTTGATACCTGATGCTGTTAACTGCTACCTGACCTAGTTTTGTTGATTACCTGTGTCTGACCCTTGCTCATTCCTGACCTCTGAACCAATGCTGCCTGACCTGACCTCTTGCCTGGACCTCTGATTCAGCATGTACTCTGCCAGTCCAGACTTTGACGTCCCTTGACCGCTCTCTCTTGTCTGATCCTTCAATTATGTACTTGTACTTGTATCCCTTGACCAAACCAGCCATCACTTCATCTCCTACATTCGAACTACTTATGGAGGTATTGACCTGTTGATTCCCTGCAGCAAGCATTAGATCCATATACAGGGGTCAAAGAGTAAAAGACTGTACTGCCTCTGATGTTGCCACTGCTACCACTACATCTGCCATTATTCAGCCAGATATCTCCTTTGGCTTCCTTTGTTATATTCTATTCCATACTGTACAGTTATTGATGTTGCCACTGCTTCCATCACGGCCTTCACTCATTTAGACATCCCCCATGGCCCTGTTTTTCTGCCCTATATCTTCTGTGCAAATGCCTCGCTGCTCCTCCTCTGCCTCCCCTCTCTCACATACTGCTCTTAGTTCCCCCTCTCTCATAGACAGGTGACTATGACTACATTTCCTTTCCCTGAGTTATCAACAAGTGTTAGTGCCACTTTACATGGACTTTTGGTGATCCTCACATTGTAAGATCCTGGAAAGTATATTTTAGTATTAGGAACAAGAAACATACATGGGAACTGATAACAGACATGGATACAAGTACTAGACATGTGTGAAGAGACCCCAGAGTATAATAATTTCAGCTTCACTTTTTGGAAAACTTGAGTCGAATCTGATTCGATCTGAACTAGTTCACTTATCTCTAGTCATCTCAGATCATTCACATCCCTGTAGAGTTTAATTCAGGTATTGGTGAACACCCAAATGGACATGTGGTGGTGTACCCTCCGGCTGGCAGATCCTGTTTGGCAGATCTTCCTCTTTCTGTGGCATAAGCCATTTCTTTAACATGTCCAGGTAGGGGTGGCCAGTGGCCACTGAATAACAGCCAGAGAATTCATCCTCTTCGAATCAGCTCTGCAAGTTATTGCAAAGGTCACTGTTTTTTGGTTTGATGTCTAACTTCCCTTCCTGAGAAAGATGTAATCTGCATCGCTTACAATGTTGAAGTTTTAGTTATATACAGCATGCCATGGTTTGTGGTATCTGCAGTTCTATACTAAGTACCTGGTCAACTTCTAGTACCATACTCGTACAAGGCTTGAATCCTTTTCACTGTTTCTTCTAAAGTCTTTGGGTGGCCCAGACTTCCCATGACTTAAACACTGTGTGGTTTGAAATTGCCTTACCCAATGCAAATGCAGTTTCCATATGGAGCACATTTACCAAATTTATTCTGTACTGTCACAACAGACCCCGTTCTTGCAAATTCCAACAGGCAAAAAGTTATTTCTTGCTTTGCTGTCTCCACTCGCCACATTATGTCCCTCTATGTAACCACTTTCCACATGAAAGCTGTGCAGTGATTGGTCAGTAATGGCAGTGAAGCCATTTTGCTGTGGTTTTCAGTCACTGGCCATTTTACTGTAGCGGACTGTACATCCTGTAGTACAGTCCATGGCAGAGTAACTTTATTAACAGCAACATGAGCTGAGCATAACTAGTGCAAATCTTAAAGGGCCATGCACAAGTGTTAAATATTTGTAAGAGGGTAAGGTGTTTTGCCTCTTTTATAATCATTTACACTCAATGCCATTATCTATTCTTTTATTTATTCTCTCCTATGTTATTAATCAGTACATTGCTTAAAATGGCTTCATACAGTTGAGCTAAAATGTTTTATGCTTGAATGGGTGAACAAAGGACTTCACTTTTCCATCTTTTGCCAAGTTGAAGTGCTTAAGCTTTTTTCTATTTTTGTGAAACATGTCCAGCATCTTAAGACTTGCACCCATTCTGCTATATAATGCTGATTCGCCTTATTTTTTCTTTCTTTCTTTCTTTCTTTCTTTCTTTCTTTCTTTCTTTCTTTCTTTCTTTCCTTCTTTCTTTCTTTTTTCTTTCTCTCTCTCTCTCTCTTTCTTTCTTCATGATGCTATGGGGATTGTTCATTATAACTCACTTTAATTTGTTAATAAAATATTTTGATTTTAAGATAGAAACATCTTATAACAGATCCTAATATTAGAAATCGATATGGAAGGAGAAGGAGGGGGGGGGGGGGGAGATTAGGAAATGAAAGAACATACAAATAAAGAAGTAAATAACACCGGTTCTGTTGCTGCTACAGTCTTAATAAAATGAGATGACGGAAAATGGAACCAGAGCACAGATCTGAGAATGATAAACCTTTCAACATTTATGAAGTTGAAGACAAAAGCGCTCATAGAGACTTGGAACATCAGGCTCATAGATGGTAAAATTAAAATCCATAAAATATTCATCCCTTTGTGCCTGGCGTCTGTCAGCCATGCATGGATATGATATATTTTGCTTCTGTGGGCTGCAGTTTATTAGCTCTTCGGAATGGATGACGACCAATCTGGTAAACAGTCTACTTGCTGAGTATACAAATAATTTCCATTTCATTACAATGTATTATCTAATCCTATATTTGGCAAGGCTTATAACTTACAGACCAAATAGGAGCATGGATCTTATTTATGGCTTGCTTAAGGACATGTTTTCAGATAATTAAGATGATTATTTTAAGCTGTTTAATAAAAATGTAACAAAAAGAGAAACCAACGAGACAGGCAAACGCAGTGAACATGTAAAGGAGGTGGAACGAGGATCTTTATGTGCATCATGACATTTATAAGTAGGTAGGACCAATGTATTTCCTGCTTCTATAGGAATTGCATCTATATAAAATACGTACTTTAAATTTAAATATTAATATTTATGAATCTGAATTAGTTTTTAATCCCTAAATATTTATTGTACATCAAAAGTAGAAAAACCCTCTAACAATGTAATTTTTCTTTATAGTAAAATTGCATTGAATATAAACTATATGGACAAAAGTATTGGCAGTCTTTTGAATCATACACATTACACCTACAAGAGCCATATGGGGGGGGGGGCCGGCCCGGGGGGTTTGTTTTCTTTAGAACAAATCACTTTAAAATCAATGAATATTTACTGTTTTCAAGAATATTCACAAAATTGCTTCATTCGTTTTTATTTTTGATTCCCTGTAAAAAATTTTAGAAAATGGCTCAAGTCATCTCAGTATATTTCTATGTTTATCCATGAAAGCACATTGTAAGTCAAACAGTACAGCTGTGTTCCTCTCACAGGTGAAGGATAAAATTAAATTTAGACGCTTAAATGAAAAAAATCATGGTATTGTTGCAAATCTTGAATTGAAGTTTAAAAAGAAAGATGAAATCCAAGGTTAGTTTGTAATTGCCTATTCACATAGAAAATATAGGACATCCATTATCTTCATACGTGAGCTATATTCTAAATGCTGTAATATTCTAACAGAAGCCAATGATCTATTCCAGTAACTGTAGCTTTGCTCACATTGAAGCTTATTTAGTTTTAAAGAGAACCTGTCAGCAGCTGCTGACTCTGTCTTATGCTTTGTGTATAAGGTTTAATGCCTAATAATAATTTTTATTGATATAGCACCAACATATACTGCAGTACTTTACATACCAAAGGGAACAGACAATATAGTATAAGGCTAGGTCACGCAACATCATTTGAAGAGTAATTTGGAACGGTCTTCCGCTTCAGACTCCACTCCAAATTGTGACCCCCATCTAACCGATAGTAGAAAGCTGAAGAAGAATTTGGCTTCCCATTGTGCGTTTGTTCACTGATTAGCCTGAGACATAATTGGCCTAATCAGTGGTAGTCTCGAGCCACAGGTTCTACTGTTGAATCAGTCATGGAATCCGTGGGATCGAGCAGGAAATTTATTTTTTTTTCTCTTGAAAAAAGAAGCATCCATCACTGCCTCACATTGAAAACAATAGGAGGTGGATTCCATCTGGAATATGGAGCTGATTTTGAAGCAGTATGAATCCAGTTGTATGAACAAACCCTAACAAAATAATTAACCATTAACCATATTGGTGAAAGTCCATTGACACTTTACTAATGCAATTTATTGTTGTCTTTAAGTGTACATGATCCACCATAGAATGATATCCACAGATATGTCTGATTTGGAGTATACTAAAGTAGGGAACAATTACTATTGTATTTAACAAAGGTGGTCCATTGGGTTTGTATTCAGTAATTGGACTAACATTTAGTAGACAATTGTTATTCTATGTTAAAAAGTGGATCCCTTAACTTTGTGTCCGTACAAGTATTCAAACTATTATCAATCCAGTGGTTTGCGTGACCTTGCACCCAGTACTTGAGTTTGGACTATCATCAAACCTTGGTTTTGAACCCAGTGCTTGAATTCAGTCTAGTGGAGGATGATTATTATTGTATATAAGGAAGAGGGTCTCTTGAGTTTTTGTCTGGTTCTTGGACTATCATCACACTATCATTGTAAATTATCATTGTAAATTACAAAGTGGGTCTCTTGACATTCTGGTCAGTACAGGTGTTTACACGTTTTTATAAATTAAACTTACATTTATCATAAAACCAGTGAGTCCCTTGACTAGAGATGAGCAAACCAGTTCTTATATTTCAGGGTTCTTTACAAAGTTTAGAAAATGTTTGGATTTGACTGAATCTGAATATTTTATGATTTGTAAGCAGGGTCGGACTGGCCCACCAGGGAACCGGTGAATCCCTCGGTGGGCCCCGAGCCCCGACTATTAGTACTCATTTTGCCAAAGCAAAGGTCAAGGGTCTGATCGGGACGGTCAGGGGCCCGATCTGGCTCCTGACCATCCCGATCGGGCCCCTGACCAGTGGACAGTGGCGTAACGATCGTGGTCGCAAGGGTTGCGACTGCGACCGGAGTGGTGCGGGGCCCGCGGCCAGCTGGAAATGGCCGAGGGCCCCGGACTACCATGATAGCGGTCAGGAAAGGCCTGGTTCCCCGACCACTATACCTATTGTTAATGGAGAGAGGCCGGGCCCCTTTCCATTAGATGCCAGCCCAGGGGAAGTAACAAAAAAAAAAAAAAAATACTCACCTGGCTGTCCTGGGCTCAGAATCGCTTCCGGCACTTTTCCGGCCTCACTGCAGGGGCCTGTGATTAGGCCCCAGCGGTGACATGGAGCGTGCCAGCGTAATGACGTCATCGCGCCCCACGTGACCGCTGAGGTACAATCACAGGCCCCAGCGGTGACGTCTGGGGCACAGGACGTGGAGACCAGGGGACCAAGGAAGATGGGAAAGACAGTTGGACAGAGCACGGATGCCCCGGAGAGGTAAGACAAGGTGAGTATAAGTGTTTGTTATTTTTAATCACTTCTTTTGGGCCTCTACTTATTATATTCTGGGGTCTGAGGAGACCCCTGAGTATAATAATAGCACTGGGGGTGGGGGGCACTGTGGAGCATCTAATAGTGTGTTGGGGTCACTTTGGGCATATTATACAGTGTGGGGGCCACTTTGGGCATACTATACAGTGTGGGGGCCACTTTGGGCATATTATACAGTGTGGGGGCCAGTGTGGGCATATAATAGTGTGTGGGGGCCACTGTGGGCATATAATACTGTGTGGGGGCCAGTGTGGGCATATAATAGTGTGTGGGGGCCACTGTGGGCATATATTACTGTGTGGGGGCCACTGTGGAGCATATAATACTGTGTGGGGCCACTGTGGAGCTTATAATGCTGTGTGGGGGGCCACTGAGGAGCATATTATGCTGTGTTGGGGCCACTGCAGAGCATATAATGCTGCTTGGGGGCCACTGCAGATCATATAATGCTGCTTGGGGGCCACTGAGGAGCATATAATGCTGCTTGGGGGCCAATGCGGAGCATATAATGCTGTGTGCTGTGTGGGGGCCACTGTGGAGCATGTTATACTGTCCCAGTATTGTTTACATGCCGGGTGCTGCGCTGCACATTCACCATGTTCTTTCAACTTCACTGACCACTCTGATAACTACAACCCCTAACAACTCCAGATGCTCTGGGTCTGTTGAGAGTTGTAATTCCCCCCCTCCCACCCCAGCTAATTTCTCACTGTATTGTTATGCTGGTGCCTGCTCTAGGGCTCCAGCATAACAGTACCTAAGTCGCAGAAACTCCAATACTGCTATAGGGAAGACCAGCGAAGGGGCCACTGTATGGGCATACAGTGGCCCCTTCAATATTCCCCCCCCCCCGTACAGTGGCCTCTTCACTGGTCCCCTACACTGTATGGGGACCATTGATGGAGTCATGGGGGGGGCCAATAGCCTGGGGGACATTAAAGGGGTTGTGCAGGATAACATTTTTTTTTTTAATTACACTGGAACAGGTAAAAAAAAACAACCAAAAACCCAAACTTTCTTTCCTGTCCCCAGTGTCTTCCAGCGCAGTTCGGCCTGCAGCTCTGTTTTCTTCCAGCGCAAGTTCCCCCTGCACGTGACGTCACATGACCCCTGAAGCCAATCAGCGGCCTAAAGGAAGGGACCTGGGAAGTCACAGCCAGTGAGGACTTCCGGCAAAAGAAGACAGCGGAGCTGCGGGACCGGACTGTGCTGGGACCTGCTGACACCGGAGGACCGGGGATAGGTGAGTATGTTTAGTATGTTTTTGTTTTTTATTTTTTTTTGGGGGGGGAGGGGTTTAACCTCTCCCGGACTATTAGAAAAAAAGACAAAAATTATACTGGACAACCTCTTTAAAGTGTGGCGCATTAGGGGGGTATATTAAAGGGGTTGTCCAGGCATAATTTGTTATGGTTTATCCTCAGGATAGGCCATAGATACCTGATCTGTACAGGGCTGACCCCGGACCGATCAGCTGTACAGAGCCACTTCTGGCACCCGTCCTGTACACAATACAGGACCAGAAGCAGAAAGCTCTGTCCACTGTGTATTAGCCGGACGCCTTCACTGTATCTCAGCACTTATTGAAGTCAGTAGGAGCTGAGCTGCATTGCAGGTGCCGGGCTGCTATACAGTGGATGGAGCTTTCTGCTTCCAGCCCTGTGTTGTGTACAGAACGGGCGCCGGAAGTGGCTCCGAACAGCTGATAGGGCCGTGTGTCAGTCCCATACTGATCAGGTATTTATGGCCTATCCTGACCATAGGCCATAAAAAAGATTAACCCTGGACAACCCCTTTAATATGCCCCACACAGATTAATGTCCCCCCCACAGGATGTTAGCCCCCATCACTGCTCCCACACAATATAATGGCTCCATCACTGTTCCCCTTACAGTATGGGGGACCATTGAAGAGGCCACTATGTGGGGGGACCAGTGAATTGGCTATAAAAAAATTTGGCCCAGACAACCCCTTAAAAGAGGTTGTCCATAAACTAGAGCGAACACTGTGGCGGCTGCCAGACAGGTGTAAATATAAAAAAAATTTCAAAAAAGCATACTCACCTGTCTCCAGCACCCCGTTGTCCTCTGCCTGTGTCTGTTCAGTCTCATGGTGGCCCCTCATTTCTGGAAATCCTGTACCTAATTGGTCTTAGCGGTCACATGAGGTGCAGGACTCCCAGCAAGGAGTCGCCGGCATGAGACTGAATGGACACTGGCAGCGGACAACGGAGCCCCAGGGACAGGCGAGTATGCTTTTTTATTTATTTATTTTTTATTTTATACCTCCCGCAAGGGACATAGGTTGCGCCAATTCCTGGACAACCTCTTCAAAGGATTTATCCATCTTTCTAATATTGATGGCTTGTCCTTAGGATAGGCCATCAATATTACATCTGTAATGATACAACAGCCAGGACCTCTGCAGATCAGCTTTTCCAGGACAGTGTGGCTACAGGTAACAATTCTTGGAGCCACGCTGTTCACTTGCCATACAAGGTGCAGCAGTAGGTTTAGGTAGTGCAGTGGTGCACATGGTATGGAGGGTGAGTAACATGGCTCCCAACATGTTATTACCTTTAGCCGCCCTGTCTCGGTACCACTGATCTGCAGGGGTCCTGATGGTGGGCCCCTAGAAGCAATTCCACTTGTGGCTCCTAGACATCCCAGTCCGACACTGTTTGTAAGAACCAACTACAATTGTGGCTGCCATGTAAAAGCATGGAGAAAGGGGTTTACATCATCTCAGGTACCAGGTGTGCTCACTCATAATGCCTTGCAAGCAACTACCATGACAAAGGAGAGTCAGTCATGAGGAACTGTAGGTCTAAGGTCTCTGATGACTCATAGGCAGTAAAAAAAAAAAAAAACAAGTGAGAGGAAGAGGGTGTCCATTTTGTGGGGAGAGATTAAAGAGAGAGGATTTCAGGCAGAGTGAGAGGTGCAGTGCATTATAGACTGTGTGCATAGTCAGTGATGTATGCAGCTGCTGCATCAAACACAAATTCTCAATGTACAATTTAAGCCCAAGCTTTACTGTGTGTGCTATTGCACTGCACTGTGCATCAGCTGAATGAATCAATCACAATGCTCAGAGTCAAATAAACTCAATCTGTAATCTGTACTGTGTTTGATACTATACTGCACTGTGCAGCAGCTGCATGAATGTATCACAATGCTCAGAGTTGAATAAAATCAATCAGTACTACCTACAGTTTTTCATTGATAAACATTAGCACCATACAAGTTACAAACACTTCCATAGACAGTGAATTTATACACTAAGTCCAAAAAGAGAGCAGCATCATAGCCAAACTGCCTACTTTTATGGATATATGAATTTATACACTAGGTACGTTAACATTAGTACAGTTGGTGTTTCACTGTCTTTAACCCCTTCCTGCCACAGGCATTTTCCGATTTTCATTTTTGACCACCAGCCTTCCAAACCCCATAACTTTTTTATTTTTCTGCTCACAGAGCCATATGAGGGCTTAGTATTTGCAGGACAAATTGTACTTCGTAATGGTACCATTAATTATTCTGTATGATGTGCTGGGAAGCTGGAAAAAAACTCATAATGGGGTGGAATTGGAGAAAAACTGCATTTGTGCGACTTTTATAAGTTTACAGACCGAACATTTCGGACACAGGGATACCTAATGTGTATGTGTTTCACAGTAATGTTTTTTTTAATTCCCTATGTTTTTATAATTTTTTTTTTTTACTTTTTCTTAAAATGTTTTCTATATTTATTAGACCTCCTATGGGTCTTGAAACTCTGGGGGGGGGTCTTATCACTAATGCATTACAATGCTAATGAATTGCAATGCATTGCAAATTACCGACATTTATTTTACAGGTTGCATAGAGCAGCCTGCAATACAAATCAATGAGAAACAAACCTGGGAGCCTTTAATAGGCTCCCAGCTGTCATAGCACCTGATTTTACAGAAAAATAGTGCCACCCATGCACCTCAACAAAAATGGCCTTAATACACTAATTGAGGGCATTAGCATTGGGTCTTTGCTGGGAGGATGTTTGTTACAACTGGCTGCCATCCATTTAACCATAGCCATACTTGTTGCTGTAATTTTGAGATTAATAAGGCTATGTTTGCATTACTGTAGATTGCTAGAAAAGGGTATCATACACAACATTTTAAGGCAATTTGCATTTCCATTTTGTAAAACTCTTTAGACCAAACACAAACTTTTAGCCAACCCAAACACAAATAAATCGAACCGTGAAAGATTTCCTTCTTTCTACCATTGTCTTTGCACCAAATACTGGTATTTAGACTATCATAAGGTTAGTGGAAGTTAGAGGGTGGCATGTCTAAAATTTATATAGGAGCCTCTGAACTCTCCCTCGAAGACCGATGTTGTATGAAGAGAATAATTTAGTATGTAAATCCTTTTGTTCTTGGAGAGATAAGTCACCACCAGAGGAGTCGGGCAGCGGCTTATTTCCCTCTTCCTATGTAGAACACAGCATGCTTGGCCGAGCAATGGTGAATACGTATGGGGGGTCAGGAGAAATAACTGTCTGATGAATAAGTGTTTGTCAAACAGCTATCTTAACTTTACACTAAGCATTAGTCAAGGTTTATTGCATTCCCTGTGCCTGTTGACTTTCTCTTTCCTATAGAGAACACACACAGTCATCAACATGTAATTTCAAGTAATGTCAAGCGTAACAAAAGCATGAATAGCATAATGCACCTAGTATGAGAGTCTTTTTAGTGGAATTAAACATACCATTTCCTCGAATTGTCACCATAAAGAATATCTAATGGGTAGGCAGATTCCAGTGCAAGGCTAGGATGCCGAGTCGCTATTATTCACTCGTCTTATTTTCAGATGTTGTTCCCTTCCTCTGTAAGGAGAAGGCAGTACTTTTGGAATAGATCATTTGAAAACCATCAAGGCTAAAGATTAATTGAAGAAGCAAGGTTGTTGTACGTGAAACTGAATATCTGATTATCTGTCCTCTCCTGCCCTGTGAAGATGATTTAGTTAGCCTTGCTGGCAAAGCAGTTCTCCCTACATTTTTTCTTGCCAGGCGGATGAGAGGCAGATTGCATGAAATATTCAAAGAAGGCCGAAACTTAAAACAAAGGGATTTTTTGCAAAAATAATAATAAAAAGACTTCAAGAGCAAGAATCGTAGATAAACAATGAGTAATACAGATTTTTGGAATATACTGAAGGATGAAATTCATCTCCTTAACTGATTATTTCTAGGGCCCGAATGTAGAGATAAGTAAAAAAGTTTTCTGGCAAACTTCAGACACTATGGATCTGTGACAGGAGGATGGATGGATGGATGGATGGATAGATAGATAGATAGATACATCTTTATTAAATATTCAACATTTCAGTCTTTTATTGACTATTTATATAGTAAAGGTATACAAGACGGTCCAAAGGAATGGAGACACCTGAATAAATGGAATGTGGTGGTTGGAAATGCCATCCTGTGTATGGCATGCTGCTAAGGGGAAAGGGTAAATCTGTGTGGGGTGGTGTCCAACCCAGTGCCCAATTTGAAAACTGCCATCATGGAACCAAGTCAATTTTTTCAAATGGGAAGGGGTGCATGTGAAATACAGATGTGGCTGAGTTAAACCAAACTTGGGCACTTGGTTAAACTGCGGCAGCACGATATCTTATTGCAGAAGACAACAAAAAAACAATGAAAAGTCATTAAAAAATGTTTTCCCCTTTTATGCCACGCTGAATGCACTTGTGCATGAAAGTCATCAAGATTGGCTGCTAGCATCTCTCTTTGCAAATGCGACCGATGATGTCTCAGATGTGCTCTTTGGGAAACAATTCTGGAGATACTGTATTGCAGGCAGTGGTGAACCTAGCCTCTTTGCTGCCTGAGGCGGACTATAGAAAGACGCCCCCCCCCAAAAAAAAAAAAAAAAAAAACTGAGTTTCCATGCTACTAGTTTAACACACTGTTATCGTAGCACAATATACACAATACACAAAGTTATAAAACAGTATTTAAGAATTCTTCTTCCTGTATTACTTCAGTATCAGATCAACAACACGGCATTAACAATGAAAGTAACTTCACACATCTTCTGCTTGGTGGGTGGACGAGCCCACGTGGCCCCCATTCTCTATAATAGGAGCCCCGCAGATAGCTGAGTACTGGAATTCGGCTATCTTTGGCACTCCCATTGAAGTGAATGAGAGCCACGCGGATTCGTCCATCCACCAAGTGACACACCTATATATATGGCTGTGGTCAGGCTGGATTCCCACTTAGTGGGGGGGAAAAAAAACCAATTCTCAGGCTCAGTGGGGGTCTCAGCAGACAGACCCCCATCACTCAGGTATTTATCCTCTATCATTTAGGTGTATACAGGGCAGTAACATTCTGTGACTTACAGGTGACGTCTCTGACTAATTCTTCACATTTCCCTTCTCTTCCCTTTGGACCGCCATGACCACTTCTTCCAGCTGTGACTTGTCTCTGTAAAGGTTGCAACACAGACATCTTTGGCTCCTCACTTTCCAGGCATCCAACCCACATTGTCCTCACCTACACAAAGCCCCCATCCTGCTGCTACCCCCAATTATATAATATATGATATAACCCCCCATAATGAATAATACTCCCAAGTGTATCTTTATATTAATAATGTCCGTGTGTACCCTGTATAAATAGTGCCCCTTATTAATAATACCCCAGGTGCTAACTAATTAAAAGGTTTTCCAGGTCATTAATAAACTAATCAGTGGGGTTCAAAAACCCAGGACCCCCACTGACCAGCTGTTTGAATGGTACCTGTGTAAGCGCCGTGACCGCTTCTCTGTTTACATAGTGTAATTCATCTCATAGCAGCCATGTAATGTAACTGCAGCCTAGTCCTGTACATGTCTACAGTATGTGACAAGGCTGGAATTACATCACATGGCCACTATAAACAGACAGCGTATAATATAAACAGGTGCCATAGCCCATGTTTATAGCACCCCATTTACACACACTATAATGTTCCACAGCAGCCCCTGCACACTGTATTACACAGTGTTATGGCCCGCAGCGGCCCCTGCACACTGTATTATGCCTCTCAGCGGCCACTGCACACGGTATTATGCTCCATAGTGGCCCCTGCTCACTGTATTATGCCCCGCATTGGCCACTGCACACGGTATTATGTTCCATAGTGGCCCCTGCACTGGTATTATGCTCTATAGTGGCCCTTGCACTGGTATTATGCTCCATAGTGGCCCCTGCACTGGTATTATTCTCCATAGTGGCCCTTGCACTGGTATTATGCTCCATAGTGGCCCCTGCACTTGTATTATGCTCCATAGTGACCCCTGCACCCGGTATTATGCTCTATTGTGGCCCCTGCACTTGTATTATGCTCCAGAGTGGCCCCTGCACAGGGTATTATGCTCTACAGTGGTCCCTGCACAGGGTATTATGCCCCATAGTGTCCGACCCATGAACTATTATTATACTCTGGGGTCTTTTCAGACCCCAGAGTATAATGATTGGAGACCCAGGGGAGAATACAAACATAAAAACCAGAGTTACTTACCTATCCTGGACACTGGTGCACTCCTTGCAGCTTTTGGCCCTGTTTAATTGCGCACACACGTCACGTGATCAGGCCGGCGACGCGACCTGATGACGTCATCAGAGGCCTCAAGCCTGCTCGGAGTTACATCGGATCACAGGAGGTGAGTAACATTGGTTTTTATGTTCCCTCACCAACACTAGGCCTCCGATTATTATACTCCGGGGTCTGAATAGACCCCGGAGTATAATAATAGTAGTATTTGCGGCCCGTGGCCTAACTTACCGATCCCCGCGGCCGCTCACAGCGGCATCCACTTCCCTTTCTGCGGCCCATAGCAGAAGGGGAAGCGGGGGCGGCCACGAGCAGACGCGGGGTAGGTAAATACATAGGCCGTTAAGTGCCGGGGATACTCCAGCAGGCAACGGCCTATTTATATATATAAAAAAAAAGCTATACTCACCTGCGATGCCTTGATGCAGCCGCCGCCGCCTCCCCTTCTTGTCCGCGACGTCTGTGTCTCAGCGTAGGCGGCGTGATAACGTCATTGTATCGCCGCCTGCGCTGAGATGCGACGTCTTGTAAACCAGCCCATGACAGGCCGCGCTCAGCTCTGGTTTTTTTTTTTTTTTTTTTAAAGAGGCCTGTCCTGGGCTGGTTTACATTAAATAGTAAAAATGCCGCCCCCCGGACAGGGCCGCCTCACTTCGCCTCATTAGCAGTGCGCCCCTGATTGCAGGCCACGGTAGAATGTTTAGGAATCAGCAGTGACCTCGGATCACGTGATGTCAGCCGGTGGCCGGAAGAGGCCTGAAGAGGACACAGAGGGACCTTTGGATGCCGCAAGGACGGCCTGGAAAGGGTGAGGAAAGGTGAGTATAACTGTTTGTTACTTTCCCTCCCCTCCCCTGGGCCTCCACTTGTTATAATCTGGGGACTGAGGAGACCAAAATAAATATGTCATCGAAACAAATCGCCTGAGGTTTGCCCATCTCTAGTGTGTATTTGAGAGAAAAAATTAGATTTTCAATTTAGATAGGGAAATAGATAGATAGAGCACACTTAATAGCTAAAATTGTGCTTTCTCTCCCCCGTTTTAAGACTTTCCTGTTATTTTACAAGATTTATATGTGTGTAATCTACATAATTCATACCCCTGTCTCTTCAGTTCTTATCTTACTTTATCAAGTTTTTCTGGATGAAATGCAAAAAGTGACATGAGGCCTGTTGGTTCTTAGTTTCTTATTTAAAAGTTTGGAATCTTTCTTTTTCATGTGAAGGTTTTCTCAGTAACATAATAATGCAAGGGCCTTATTCACATGTATGTCTTTCACGTACATATGGCGTCCACATTTTGTGCTGATTCCAAACATACCCATTCATTTCAAGGTGTTTATTCAGATGTCAGTGTGTTTTTTGAAGACCACGCTTTTTTTTCAGGAATGCTGAATGCTGATGCATTGGGATCCATCACATCAATGAAAATCTATGAAAAAAAAAATGGATGACATCCTTGAGCCAATAAGCAGAGTGGGGTGTTGTCTTTGAAACTGCAGATGCAGATGTGTGAATGAGACCTAACAATGACATTATATGTGTTCCAAAAGTCACTAATTCTGTAAGGCCCGGTTCACAACTGCGTTCAGGTTTCCGTTCGGGGAGTCCACTTGGGGACCCCAAGAACAGAACCCTATACGCTTAAAAAAGTGGTTTCTGAAAGCGGTTTGTGAAAAGCTTTAAAAATCCCTGCATATAGCCAAAAGAAAAATGGAATGGGTAACATAGTATTATAGTTAGTACGGTTGAAAAAGATATATGTCCATCAAGTTCAACCAGGGGATGGAAAAGGGCATGACTGAAGGAAATAAGTATTCTATACATTTATACCCCAGCTCCTGGGGTTGGCTATTCCACAGATTCCTTTTTCCACAGTCCTTATAGTGAAGAAGCTTTGTCGTCTTTGGAGATTAAACCATTTTTTATCCAGATATAAGGGAATTTACATGGAACAGCTTTTCCCTATATTTCTTGTATGGACCATTTATATATTTGTATAGGTTTATCATATCTCTCTTTAAATGCCTCTTCTCAAGACTAAACAACATTTAACTCCTTTAGTCTCGCCTCATAACTGAGGTCCTCCATGCCCCTTATCACTTTTGTGGCTCTCCGTTGAACCTTTTCCAACTCTAGGACATTCTTTCTATGAACTGGTACCCAGAACTGAACTGCATAATCAAGATGGGGCCTCACAAATGACTTATAAAGTGGTAATATTACATCCCTGTCCAACCAGTCCATACCTCTTAGAAGTGGCCAATTGACATTGCAGGTCCTTCTCCACCAGTGACTCCCGCAGCTTTACTCCCCCTAGGACATATGTTGCCTGCAGATTATTTTACCCAAATGTATAACTTTACATTTATCCACATTGAACCTAATTTTACATCTGGATACCCTAATACTCAGTCTGTCCAAGTCTGCTTGTAATCTACATACATCTTCCATAGACTGCACATTTAAATGCCTGTTTTTTTATTGTGTGGCATAACGATCGACCAAGCCCGGAGGGGTAGGGGAGCGACAGCCAGCTAGATATGGCTGGTGTACTGCAGCACCATGATAGTGGTCGGGAAAGCCTGATTCCCCAACAGTTATCACCACTCTCATCTCTGCTGTCTGTGGACAGCGCCATTAATGCCGCTTTCCGATAGAAGCCTGCCCAGGGGAAATGAGAAAATAACAAAAACTTACACTCACCTCTCCAGGGCTTCTTCCAGCCTGCAACTGACGTCACATGCCCCGAGGGTCACCGTTGAGGCATGTAATTGGACCTCAGAGGTCACGTGGGGTGCACCCTGGAGTCCCCCACATGACCACTGAGGCACAATCGCAGACCCCAGCAGTGATCCCTGGGGTGCATAATGTCAGTTGCAGCCTAGAGGAGCCTGAAGAGGATGCTGGAGATGGCCAGACAGAGCGAGGATGCCCAGGAGAGGTGAGGCCAGGTGAGTATAAGTGTTTGTTATTTTTACTCACCTACCCTGCGCCTCTACTTATTATACTCTTGGATCTGAGGAGACAATAGAATACAATAATAGCAACAAAACAAACTGGAGGGGCTAACCTCCCGAATATTCGTTAAAATAGATTTTTTGGGGTTCACCTAAAGCGGCTCCAGGATTCCAGGGCACATTATACTGGGTGGGAGTGGGCTTTTGGGTGCATTTTATAGTGTGTTGGCCACTGTGGGTAGCATATTATGCTGTGTGGGGCCGCTGTGGGGAGCATATTATATTGTGGGAGGCCACTGTGGAGCATTAATGTGTGAGGCCACTGTAGGGAGCATATTATACTGTGTGGAGCCACTGTGGAACATTATATTATGGGAGGGGCTCTGGGGAGCATAATAATCTGTATGGGACCACTGTGGAACTTTATACTGGGGAGTGGCCTCTGGTGAGCATATTATACTGTGTGTGGCCACTGTAGAGCAATATACTTTGTGGGGCCTCTGAGGAGCATATTATACTGTGTGGGGCCACTGTGTAGCATTATACTGTGGTGGGCTATGGGGAGCATATTATACTGAGTGGGGCACCTTCACTATGTACAGTAATACCTCGTACACTCGCGTTTCCGAATTTGCGAATTCAGAGATTCGCGATATTTTTATTGGAACCTAACATATATAGATTTTGCTGTTTTTTTCACAGATCTGCGCAATTAAAAAAAACCCAAAAACCTTCGCTATTGGGAAGTAGCGTCCCGTTCGTTACGTACCCAGTAACTGGTTTCATTTTACTGTGAGTGTATAAGAAAAATGAATGAATGTATTAATATACAGTACTGTACAGTATACTTTATACTTTAGTATACTGTACAGAACTGTAGGGTAAAGTTTATTGATATTTAGGGGTTAAACTTTAGAAACCGGCATTGTAAGCGCTTCTAAGCGCTTGTACCAAACATTCGCGATTCCTCGCGATCCGCGATCCGCTCTGCAACCTAACCTCGCGAATGCATGAGGTATTACTGTACATCACGGTGCTCGCAAAAACATAACGGTTCCTTCAAACAGCTGATCAGCAAGGGTCCTGGGTGTTGGACCCCCACTGATCTCTTAGATCTTAGATTTTTAGGAATCCCGCAGATCAGTTTCTCAGAACAGCCTTGAACCTAGCCTTTTTAAAATTGAGGGATTTTGCCCTCCCAACCTTTGTTTCATTTTTACAATTTAGATGGAATATGATTAGATTATGGTCACTGCACCAAGGTTTTTGCCAACAGAGACATTTCCAAAAAGTCTCACATTATCAGAAATGATCAGATCCAGCAGAGCATTCCCTCTAGTTGGATCTTCTACAAGCTGGAGTATAAAATTATCTTGCAATAAGTTAATAAATTTCCTCCCATTTGGAGATGATGCAGAACCAATGCCGCAGTCAATATTCAGGTTGTTAAAATTAAGACCACTGTACCTGTCTGTGCTGCCCACTCAGTTGAATATACAACTGATCCTCTAACTCCTCAGTTATGTTGGAGGGGGTCTAGATGATACCAAAACATATTTTAACAATGGTTACATCCTTATGTAATTCCACCCAAAATGATTCCACATCCTCACAATTTTCACTCACATTTTCACCCACCTTTTTCACACTTACTTGACAAGTGCTGAACCTACATCAGTCCTTCTGGTTTTTGTTTACATACACAAGACCGCTGCAGCTATTCAGTGGTCGCAGCGGTCAGGCTTTGTATTACAGGCATTATGGTTCCCATCACAATAGTAGTTATAGGGCATGTAGGGTTCACATTCTATTTGCATGTAAACAGAGAGAAAAAAGACAGACAAAGATCCAGAGCTGGATCGCCAAGGGAATGGGCTAGTGAGTAGTTAGTATTACTTTTTATTTTATGGCAAAAAAAAAAAATATAACATTGATAACCCCTTTTTATTGCTATGATGGAGGACTACATAGCAAAAGAAATCTGTAATAACTAGCTTTTGATCACAGGTGCATCTCCTCCCAATCTTCCATGATGTCTTATTATATTGCAGAAGATCCCATGGGCAGCTCAGGCACCAAGGTACAGGTGCGACTGCTACTTCTATACTATCATACAGCTAACGCTTGCCATATGCAGCAACTTGCAGGGGTTCAATATTACCTATGACAGTAGCTGGCATAGTAAAAGTATAATTAGTAACAGGCAAATGTGTGATTAATCACGCTGTGTCTCTTTAATATCCTCTGTCAATTGTGCTACAAGATGACTAACTCTCTGTCATGCCCTGTAAATTAGTGCATCCAAACTAATAACGTCTACTTTCCATTCCAACCTCTATTGTTTTGTATGACTGCTCTGCCTGCCTTCATCATGCTGGTAATTGCTCCTTCTCTTACTGTTTTAACATGTGGCGATTTTCCTTTCACTGCTGGAGGGCCTATTATTGGGAGTGTGTGGGCAACCAAAACTTTTTAAAGGATTGCAAATAGTGCTTGGATAAATTAAGTAATGATCAGCTCTAGCTTTCCTTCACAGCCAGAACATAATCCAGATTTTGACACCAAAGGGGAACAAAATATCTGGTGGCAAAAAACATTAGGGGGAATATACTGTTATTACGTATATGCGAGAAACTGGCATGCAAGTGGCACATCTTTGGCACATGACCCATATTTGCACCAAAGATGAGCCACTTTCTTGTCTGTGCCCGTCTCGTCAGAGGGTAAAGATCAAGGTGGATCAAGATAGGGTCGCCTTGGCCAGACAAATTTACTATAACTCATGCCAAATCTATTCTAGGCTGGTATTGATTTCAATTCTGGAAGACAGGACCTTCCAAGATGTGTCAGAATTATTCCAAGATTCCAGATCCTCTTCATAATTCTGGCACATCTCAGTCAAACAGAGAAATAGATTAAGGCTGGGGCTCCATGTGGCATTTTACAGTCACTATATAGCGGATGGGATTCTAGCGAATCTAATCCCCGGAGTGCAGGAAAATACGTGCTGCGGGCACAATGCGATTTCCAAAACCGTTGGGGTTTTGGAAATCGCAGCATGTTTTCCTATAGGAATAATGAAAGCAGAAAATCCGCAGAGGAAACCTCTGGGGACTTTCTGTGAAAAGCGCTGCGGGAAAAACCGCAATGCGTTGCCACTGCGGTTTTTCCCACAGCGCTTTTTTGCTGCGGGAAGCTACGGGAACCTTAGCCTAAAAAGGTTTTCTAGCCCTAGATGGAGTTATCATACTGATGAACTATTGTGTTGGCTGAACAATGAGTGGAATTTATTAAGACTGGCATTTTTATGTCAGTGTTAAATGGGTTCTTCAGCCTCAAATGGAGTTTTCATACAGGATAAGTCATCAGCATGTGATCTGTGGGAGGCTGACACCTGACCAGATCAGCTGTTCCGGCAGTGGATGAGGAGTGCACATAAGCTGCTCCTTTTCAAGTAATGGGAGTGGTGCTGCAATTCCCCAAATCCACCGCTATGCAATGACAGGGTTCTGCAATGCTCCTGTTATTTGAATAGGAGCAGGCAGCGTGCGCTCGCCATCCACTGGTGTCGGACCTATCCAGTCCTATTAAATTCCACTCATTGTTCACTCAACAACCACATATCTCCTCAACCAATCCTCAACCCATACACATGCATGCTTGGCATGTATGTGCCCTGAATAGTGAGGGGAAGGAAACTGCTGCCACACATCTCTGAGGGTTGCTTATCTTCATGAGATCAAAAGTATCAAGCAGTTAAGATCCAGCTTAGAGTCAAGAGGTTCCCATCCATGAATATAGCTGGCAATTTGTAATGCACGTGGCTGGGTCTTATAATATAGCCTAACAATAGAGGCACACATTGACAGTCTTCCCTGTATTACCGTGCATACACTGATCTCTGTCGATCACAGAGTAGGATTGCCCACTGGATTCCTAAATCGACTAGAGAATGAAAAAGACTCCATTTTACTGAATCGTTCCTCTCAAAAATATAGTACATATGAACCTGCTCAGCTTGTCCTCCTCTATAACTTGCTGCTTGCAGATCTGACTACCAGATCTTCACTGCAACAGAATCCCTTTAAGGCTGCTATCACTGTCTTGGACTAAAGTGTTCTTTCTGTTAGTATATTCCCTTTACAAACCAATGTGCTATATACTCAGTTCTATCTGTTTTTCAGAACTTGATCCCTTTATCTGTAATCTATGTATGTCGGCTGAAGTGTAATTTTTATTTTTATCTTTCTGAATACAGACACTGTACTTAATTTCAATAAAATACAATGTATTTGCATTCAGTCTACCGTGCATAAAATGCTATGTGTGTGCCCACTATTAAATGGGTCACTGCATTATTCCATTCACAGTCTGGGCCTCCATCTACATTTTGCCGTCGTGCTTCTGTATTTTGCTATAAGCAATAATTAATGGGATAGGTTTCAAGTTGCAGGAAGAAGAACAAAATATTACAGTAAACAAATATCAAAGTAGCCGGGAAGACATAGATTTCTCAATAAGTTTTCCGTTTCAAGACTTGCAATTAAATTCAAGATTTTTTTCAAATCTAATAAAAAGTTAAAAATACCAAAATCTACATTAATATATTCAGCTGGGCGCTGACTGCAAATTCAACTTCCTAAATGTAGCTGGAGACATACAGAAAACGCCACAAATTATTTTTACTATAAAATTTATATACTGAAGCTGACTTAGAGGTAAATTGATGTGGTTTAAGGCTGCACTTCAACATAGCGGCAGCCACGTGTGGACACAAGGCCACCTGCATGTGGCCACCAATAGTCACATGATTATGCAGGTTATTACCTCTTTTTACCTGTATAATTGTGCAACCACTAGTGGCCACATGCAGGCAGGGTTTTGTCTGCATGCTGCTGTCACTATGTTGGACTGCAGACTAAGATCCATCATCCGCAGCAAGCATCAATTAAGGAGAAATCTATTATTGCATGCCAAAATGGCAGTCCGTGTAATATTTTCACAGGCCTGTCCTGCAGTGAATCTATATCCTGACTAAAATGTCAGGATATAGAGTAGAAGCCCTAGCTTGCATAAACCACTGCATTTTACAGTACCTGCAAAGTGGATGGGATTCTGGCTAATCCCATCCACACATTGCAGAAAAATATCCACAGTGGAAATGCTGCAATTTAAAAAAACAAGGTATGAAAACATAATATAGTTAATGTAAACTTAAGCATATAATCATCATACTGTGAACAGATTTGTGGCTGATTCAGAGCACAGATGGGTTTGTGCAGATAAAGCCATAATGAGGAAGGTTTCTGCCAGACAAATTCATCGGATTAAGAGAGCAGCTGCTAAAATACACTACAAAACAGCAAACACATATTTGAAGCTGCTGGTGCCTCTGGAGTCCCATGAACTTCAAGGTGTTAGATCCTAAAGAGGTTTGTACTTGTGCATAAACCTACTATTCGACCACCCTTAAACAGTGCACACAAGCAGAAAAGGTTGCAGTGAGCCAAGACATACTGTACATGAGGAATAATTTTGAAACAGTCTTGTTTACTGATGACTGCCATACAACCCTGGATGCTCCAGATGGATGGAGTAGTGGATGGTTGGTGGTTGGCCGCCAACAAGGCTACTATGTCAGCAAGGAGGTGGCAGAGTCATGTTTTGGGCCGAAATCATGGGGAGAGAGTTGGTAGGCCCCTTTAGGTCCCTGAATGTGTGAAAATTATCTCTGCAATGTATATAGAGTTTCTGACTGACCACTTTCTCCCATGGTACAAAAAGAACTGTGCCTTCCGTAGCAAAATCATCTTCATACACGACAATGCACCATCTCATGCAGCAAGTCACTGGCTGCTATGGGCATAAAAGGAGAAAAACTCATGGTGTGGCCACCATGCTCCCCTAATCTCAACCCTATAGAGAACCTTTGGAATATCCTCAAGCAAAATATATATGAGGTTGGGAGGCAGTTCATATCAAAACAGTAGTTCTGGGAGACTATTCTGACATCCTGCAAAGAAATTCAAGCAGAATCTATCAAATAATTCACAAGTTCAATTGATGCAAGAATTGTGAAGGTGATATCAAAGAAGGGCTTTTATGTTAACATGTAACATGGCCCGTTAAGATGTTTTTGAAATAGCTTCCATAAATGTAAAATCTTAATTCTGTAAATTCAACAAATGACTATCAGTTCTCTACAACGTATTAAATGTTTAGAAACTCTAAAGGTTGAGTGACAGAGATAGCAATTCAAATCATGTAATGTTTCGGTCTAAATACTATGACTTTCTTCAGACACAGAAGGTACCACTAGTGGACTTCAATCAAGGTATAGAAACATCTCAAAGATAATGAAGAGAAATGGGAGACCCTAAGAGCTAATTTTCAATTATCACAAGAAAGGGTAATACTTTTAATTTTTCCTGTTTAATAAATTTGCAAAAATTTTGAACATTTTCTTTTCACATTTTCATTATGAGGCATTGACTGAAAAAGTAAAAGGGTCAGAAGACTTTACAAATACAATGTCTGGATATTGGCTGGCACTATGAGCCTGTGAGTGATATAAAAGGGAATGCAGTGGCGTAAATACCGGGGTAGCAGCGGTAGCGGTTGCCACATGGCCCGGGACATTAGGGGGGCCCTTTTTTTTTTTTTTTAATAGGCCGTTACTTGCTGTTGTAACACCAGTAGGTAACAGGCCCTATTTACTTACCGATCCCCGCTCCTGCTCACAGACACCTGCGCTTCCCCTTCTGAGGAAGCGGAGGTGGCTGTGAGCAGGAGCGGGGATCGGTAAGTAAGGCCGCGGCCCGCGAACCCCACAAATACTGCTATCATTATACTCTGAGGTCTTTTCAGATTGAATGATTGATTGGAGGCCCAGGGGAGGTGAGGGGACATAAAAAACACACTTAATTACCTCTCCTGCACTCCAGCAGGGTTCAGGCCTCCTTGGTGACGTCCCAGACATCACTTGAGCCAGGCCGGCATCATTATGTGTCGCGATGCCGGCCATGACGTCTGGTCCAACATTGAAGAAGAAAGTAGCGGGGAGTGCGCCGGAGCCAAGGAGAGGTAAGTAACATAGTTTTTTATGTTTGTATCCTGCCTGGTCTCCGATCATTATACCCTGGGGCCTGAAAAGACCCCAGAGTATAATAATTTTTCATGGGTGGTCCACAATGGGGCATAATACTGTGTGCAAGGGCCACTATGGCGCATAATAGTGTGTGCAGGGGCCACTATGGGGCATAATAGTGTGTGCAGGGGCCATTATGGCGCATAATAGTGTATACGGGGAATGCGGTTTGTGCGGGGGAGGGGGGCGTTTGCCGGGCGGGGGGGGGGGCATGTCAAATGTTCGCCTTGAGGCCCAGCCATTCCTAGTTATGCTACTGGGGGAATGTCGCATCTGGTTTGTTTTGCTATTGTGCCTGGAAATGGCTGAAGAAACAAACGGCCAAAGATGTCTCAGCAGTAAATGCTGCAGTGATCAGGATAAGTCGTCATGGTGAAAAAGGTGCATCCTGTAGCGCCGAAACGCATTGTGTGTTCTGGTATCAATAAAGACTTTTCTTGAAGACATCTGGGTAAGCACGGTTCCTTTTCTCCACATCCTACAATCAAGGAATTCCTGTGGATTTGTTCCTCGTGTATATATAAGTTGTCATGGTGGTCTTGGCAGGCTGGAGAAGAAATGATATCTAAAATCTAAGAAAACACATTTAAAATTATTTATATAGTCTTTATAGAACTTACAATAGCTCTGTATGGTCATACTTCGGTGATATCATGAAATAACTAGAGATGAGCGAATTTATCAAAAGTTCGATTCGGTAGTTCGATTCGAAGTTACAAAAAAATTTGCTTCAATCCGAATTACTTTGCGGCGAATAAACAGCTATTTCCGGGCTACAGAGAGCTGGGGCGGGTGTGTGGGCGGCAAAATGGCAGAAGCCCTTGGATGCCACGGTCATGTCTCTCTCTCTTTCTCTCTCTCTCTCCCCAGCACGGACAACTTTTATTCATGTGGAAGGATCTGCTAACATGCAAAGCCACGCCTACCCAATCACATCACTAGAGATTATTTTGCGACCGTCTGATGTCACAAAGGTCCTTAATAAATATTCGTTACCACGAAGCATCAGGAAATCTGGAATCGTGGAGAATCGAAGATTTCCTGAAATTCGGATCGAATTCTACTTCTGCAGAATCGATTCGCTCATCTCTAGAAATAACTTGCCATGGTCCCTATTTACATAACCATACCTTTTATTTTCATGAATACAATCACAAATATGATGCTTAATGGATAGCTCAGCCTTTGCTGCCGAATCTGTCTATGCTACTGGCTCTGCCTATGCAGTGTCAAACTCGACAACAATGGAACTTTTTTGGAGACTACACCACTTCATACAGTAAATATACTGTACAGTATAAGAGTGCTGAGAACTGTACAGTAAAAGAGAACTAAAATAGTGCAAAAATAATACCACAGATGACATCTTTATTTAATTTAAAGATAGCCAGAGGGACAATTGCCCCTTTGCCCTTGCTTTCTTCAAGTCCTACCTAATTTCTTATTTGTCAGTATCTGTATAATAGAAGTTGCACATGTTCATTCTATACCTATCTCTATGGCCAAGAATGGTGGCCTCACATTTGAAAATGGGTTTTCCAAAGTAGCTCACCACATTAAAGGGATATTGCACTAAATATGTTAGGTTAAGTAAGTGTGGGTCCAACTAAGTCCACATGAAGAGAGGAGTTTGAATGGCTTAAACTCTGTGGAAGGAAAGTACTCATTCAGTTCCTTAGCATGATTGTGTGACTATGGGCATCAGACCTTGACCTATGTAACATTTATCTGCTATCCAGTGCATATCTGGTATAAGGTATTGACTGGAGTACAACTTTTTGAATCAGTTTGGTACAATTTACAGCAAAATTTACATATGACATCACGTCTGTACTGTATACATTTTATATGTTATACATGTTTTACAAATTGCCTTGTCATGTGATACTTTAAAGTTCTTTTTCTTTTTTTCCCAACTAAAATCCAAAGAAAGATGATGTACTTAAGTTCTGTGTGACACACATTTGCAATGACGGATGTGATTAGCTCTGACTACTTCTAAATCTGCTTTTCTGGATCAGAAAATATAAAGGTTGTGTAGCCATAGCAACTCATCAGATATTTCCTTTTCTTTTTTTCTGATGTTTTCATTTTTAGTCTGTGCTAAATCATAATGTGTGCACATTGAGAGGTACTCACAAATATCTTCCAGTGTGTGAAGAGTCACCTGCTGATCTGCAAATAGTTTGGATAGCTTGCAGGTGCCTGCAGGTTAGAAGTAAAACAAGAGCCTGCTACAAAATTACTGATGACTGGGTTCTAAGAACAATACATGAAGGCTACGCTGTGACGTCTGCTTCATGATGGGATGCAACCTTGGCACATAGCAACCTCATTGTACATTGTGGCTATAGTTCTAACATTGTGCTGTATCCATGTGATGTCATAGTCTCTCATCAGCCAGAAATAAAAACCAAATTGTCACACCACCAACACTTGACAATCAAATACATTGTCTCTCCACCTACAGATGCATCTCAATAAACTAGAATATCTTTGAAACGTTTATTTATTTCAGTAATTATATTAAAAAAGTGACCTCCTATATTTTCTAGATTCTTTACACACAGAGTGTTCTATTTCAAGTGTTTTATTTCTGTAAATGTTGATTATGGATTACAGCTAATGAAAACCAAAATCTAAGAAAATTAGAATATTGTAAAATAGTTCAGTATTGTAAATTCAGTGTGTCACCTGCCAAGGTTTCCTAAGTCTTTAAATGGTCCCTCAGTCTGGTTCAGTAGGACACACAGTCATGGAAGACGCTGATTATGAATTGTACTAGTAGAATACCGGCAGCTTCGCTCGCGGAAAATATGTAAAATTGTTGGTTATGCTAGCTAAAGTACAATTTTCAGTGTCACACTGAAATTGACATTTTCAGAGTGCCACAGTAAATGTTTTTTTCCACTTGAAATTTTTCTTATTATTTTCGCATTTTATTTATTTGTCGTAACATTGATGTGAACTTTTTTTTTATTTCAACATTTTTATTGATTTTACATATTCAATACATATTATGTAGTATAAACTATCACAACTATTTTTTTAACTATTTTTTATCAAAAATTAAAAATTATGCACCGTACACAAACATATAAAACATTTATACCCAATTAACAACATAGTGCAACCCTTCAACCCTCCCTCCACTGTAATCTATAAGTAGTTCATGGACAAAAGAGTAAAATTGGTTTACAGTTAGACAACTATCTATTGTAGTGCTTTTTGGTAAACAATGTTTCTGGTTTTACCTTCAGGTGCATATATGAAAAGATTTTTGGGGTTACCCACTCTAGAGCAAGCAACATACAACTGTCCATGTGAAAAGCACGGGCTCTCCAAATTAATGCCAGCTACTTTAAGTGATTGACCTTGTGCTTTGTTTATAGTCATAGTAAATGCAAGTCGGATTGGGAACTCTAGACACTTAAAATTGAAGGGCATGTCGCTTGGTAGCAAAGGAATACACGGAATGAAAACATTTGCTACCTTAGAGTTTCCCATAAGAATAGTGGCTTCAATAACATTGGGCATGAGACTTTTAATGCACAATCTTGTGCCATTACACATTTTTGGTGGGTCAAGGTTCCGAAGCAAAATTATTGTGGCTCCTATTTTTAAAGTGAGCTTATGCGGTGGAATTCCAGGAAGCTCCAAAGAGTTCAGGAACTCCAATGGATACATTACGGCTTGTTTACTCTCCATGACTGAATCAATGGACATGTATATAGTCGCTAGATCAGGCAGCCTTCCCTGAATTAGTAGATTTATGGAGCTGACACTATCATTTTTAGACGCTAGGATTTCACGTTCACAAAGCCACTGATTGTTAAAATTGTTACAAATATCAGGGAAAACTTGGTCAATAAGTTCCATTACCGAAGATGTCATTTCACAAAAATCTTCCGGAAAGGAAATGAGACCAGTAGTGGAATCAGTAGGGAACCTGTCATTTCCAAGGTATAGTAGCTGGTGCGTAAATTTGTCCGCAGTTGTATTTCCCATGAAATGAACCCGCATATTAGTAGTAAGAGTTTGTTTCTGAACATGTATCCACAGATAAGAAGATTTTAGACAGGCATTCAGCTCATCCGCTGGTCTTGCTCCCTTAAAAACAGGTAACGTCTGGCAGAATTCACCTGCAAAAATTACAACAATTCCCCCCATTAAACAATCAGTTCCCCGCAGATCTTTCAAGGTGCGATCAAGGGCCTCGACCGCTTTCTTGTGCGCCATGGTACATTCATCTCAAACAATTACTTTACAAGTTTGTAATACCTTAGCTTTCCCAGAGCCCTTAGTGATATTAGAGACAGGAGTTTCTGACAGCGCTATATTAAAGGGCAATCCTAGTGCTGAATGAGCTGTGCGCCCTCCATCTAAAAGAGTGGCCGCAATCCCAGATGATGCAACAGCTAAGGCAATGTCATTGTTTGATCGAATTTCTGCAAGCAGCAAATTAATTAAAAATGTTTTACCAGCACATCCTGGTGCATCTAGGAAAAATAGTCCCCCATTTCCACTGGAAATCTGACCCATAATTGCCATATAGGCCGATCTTTGGTCATCAACCAAAAGAGGCTTATTTAATATGACAAATTCTTTACATTTTTCCAAATCATAGCTTTTATATGCAGAATATCTCTGTTCATAATATCAAAGTCTGGTCGATTTGGTGCTGGTAAACCTAATTCTATTAGAGTTTTATTATTGATAGATATGCACCTTTCTTCTAACATCAAGAGGGCTTTGTTGAATATGTCAGCAGTGAAATTTAAGTCTAAGTCTGGATTAACTCTCCTTTGCACTCTAAGAATATCTTCACTAAGATATTCTTTGTATTTGTCCCAAAGCACGCAGGGATTGGAAGGTGCGCAGGTTGTAATTATTATAGCGAACAGGTCTCTTAGTTGAGGTAGAAAGCGAGTGACAGATGCTTCCTGCAATGTCATGTCCCAGTGTTGATCTTCTTTGATCAGACCACGCTTTTGGCATGCTTCCCTGTAAGTTTGACATAGCTCTCCATCAACTATTTTCAAATCTGTGAAAGAAGTTGGCCCACGGACAGTGTGACGCAGTAATCGGAGGTAGTGACACTCTGTGTTGTTTGGATGCACTGTATACACACATCCAAGAGAATCACTGGAATGTCCGTCCCATCCTGGGACCCTTGAACCTTGTTTCCTCTTGCAAAATACTTTTCTTGATTTATTCCATGTATAATATTTTGGAATATCTGAATATAATAAAGTCCTTGCAAATGGATCTGCTTGACATAGGAGAAAGAATGCTGTCAATGTTGTATTCGGTGGTCGAGCAGCTCTTTCCTCTGCATTCTTGGGAATAAAATAAACTCGTTGTCCATTTTCAAGATGGACACTGAGATGAACTATAGTCAGATGTCTTTCATAGATGGGAAAATTTAGTAATCGCCACACGGCTTCATTACTACTTATATACCTATCCCATCTGATACAGCATAATCTCATCAGATGTACATTTTGGATTTTCTAGCTGGAAAACTCCCATATCACTGCCCTTGTTAACATATTTGCAAATGTATTTAATTGACTTAACAGAGTTACAATATTCTACCTTAATGTGTGCATCAAACATTTTTGAAAGCAGTGGAGAGTAAGGTACAACCCATCGATTATCTATTTCAAGATCTGTGTTTTGTTTAACCCGTTTTAATCTGATTGTTGCAGTATATCCACCCTGTTCAGGTTTCCATCTTCTGTAAAGAGGATACCATCATCTCCTGTTTGTTTTTCTACAATCAAGTTGCGAGGATACTTTTTAGTACATTTTCCTTCCTTCATACATGGCGATCTTGGATTAAGTGGCCCACATGGCCCATGGATCATATTTTTAGAAATAGTTTCAAAAAGTACCGGATCCAATTCTGGATTTGGATGCTCAGCAGAAATAACACTGTCAATTTGATCAGGGTGTATCTTATCCTTTAGCCATATCAGTAAATGAGCATGTGGAAGACCTCTTTTTTGCCACTCAATTGAATACATCCAACACTGACTTTCACCAAAAATGTAATACTTTGTAATTACGTCCATGAGCTTGACCAGTTTTTGTTTAAAAACCCTTGCTGTTAAATCATGTCGATCAGAGGGGCCTTGACCATTCAGACGCTCTTTCTTTATCTCTGGCCAAGTTGGATTACATGTAACTGTAATAAACAAATGAGGACGACCATATATCCGAACACATGTCATGGCGTCCTGCGCATACTCATGCATACAGTACAGACAGGGTCGGACTGGCCCAGCGGGGAAGCGGTGAATCCACCGGTGGGCCCCGAGCCTCGACTACTAGTCCACATGTTACCAATACAGATGCATTGGTCAGGGGCCCGATCGGGATCCTGACCATCCCGATCGGGCCCCTGACCAGAGGCGTAACGATCGCAGTCGCAAGCGGCGGGGTATGGTGCCCGCGGCCAGCTGGAGATGGCCGGGCCCCGGACCACTGATAGCGGTCGGGGAAAGCCTGGTTCCCCGACCGCTATACATACTGTTATTGGAAAGGGCCCCTGAGATATTGCAGGCCCCTTTCCAATAGATGGCAGCCCAGGGGAGGTGACTGAAAATAATAAATACATATTCTCACCTCTCCTGGGCACAGCGTTCTCTCCGGCGTTCCTCCGTCATGTGACTTAGGCCCTAGCGGTCACACGGGGCGCAGCCGCGTAATGACGTCAGTGCGCACCCACGTGACCTCTGAGACCCAATCACAGGCCTCAGCAGCGACGTCGGAAAAGGGCCTGAAGACTCTGAAGACGGCAGGATGGAGCGAGGATGCCAAGGAAAGTTAAGGCAAGGTGAGTATGAATGTTTGTTATTTTTAATCACCTTCCCTGGGCCCCCCCATTATTATACTCTGGGGTCTGAGGAGACCCCAGAGTATAATAATCGCACCGAAGCGGAGGGGGGCTATTGGGCTCATATAATACTGTGTGGGGGACACTGTGGAGCTTATACTCCATACAGTGGCTCCTTCACTGGTTCCCTATACTGAATGGGGACCATTGATAGGTCCATTATATTGTTGGGGGGGGGGCAGTGATGGAGGCCAATAGCCTATGGGACATTAAAGGGAGTGTGCAGGATAACTCTATTTTTAATTACTCTGGGGCAGGCGGAAAAAAAACAAAACAAAAAACAAAAAAACTTTCTCTCCTGTCCCCAGTGTCTCCTAACGCGGTTCGGTTCTGCAGTTCTGTTGTTTTCTTCCAGCTGAAGTTCCCCCTGCACATGACAACCTGTGACATCATGTGACCCCTGTGGCCAATCAGCGACCTAAGGGAAGGGAGCTGGGACGTCACAGCCAGTGAGGACTTCTGGCAAAAAGAAAACAGTGGAGCTGTGGGACCGGATTGTGCTGGGAGGGCACCGGAGCACCGAGGACAGATGAGTATGTTTATTATGGTTTTTTTTGGGGGGGGAGGGTAGGGGGGGATTCACCTCCCTCGGACTAATTATAAAAAAGAAAAAATTATACTGGACAACTTCTTTAAAGTGTGTCGCATTAGGGGGGTATATTAAAGGGGTTGTCCAGTCATAATTTGTTATGGTTTATCCTTAGGATAGGCCATAGATACCTGATCTGTTGGGGGCCGACCCCGGACTGATCAGCTGTACGGAGCTACTTCTGGCGCCCGTCCTGTACACAATATGGGGCCAGACACAGAAAGCTCTGTCCACTGTATATTAGCCGGGCACCTTCACTGCATCTCAGCACTTATTGATGTCAGTAGGAGCTGAGCTGCAGTGAAAGCGCCGGGCTGCTATACAGCGGATGGAGCTTTCTGCTTCCAGCCCTGTGTTGTGTACAGAACGGGTGCTGGAAGTGACGCTGTGCAGCTGATGGTGCCATGTGTCAGCCCCCTACCGATCAGGTATTTATGGCCTATCCTAAGCTTAGGCCATAAAAAAGATTAAACCTGGACAACCCCTTTAATATGCATCACACAGTTTAATGTCCCTCCCCCCACAGGATGTTAGCCCCCATCACATCACCCACACAATATAATGGCCCCATCACTGTTCCCCATACAGTATGGGGGACCAGTGAAGTGACCATAGAAAAATTTGGCCCAGACAACCCCTTAAAAGAGGTTGTCCATAAACTGGAGCGACCACTGTGGAGGCCGCCAGAGAGGTGTAAAAATAAGGAAATTTAAAAAAAAAAAGCATACTCACCTGTCCCCAGCACCCCGTTGTCCCCTCCCTGCGTCTGTTCGGTCTCATGGCGGCGCCTCATTTCTGGAAATCCTGTACCTAATTGGTCTTAGTGGTCACATGAGGTGCAGGACTCCCAGCAAGGAGTCGCCGGCAGCCACATGGGTTGCTCCAATTCCTTCGGGGCAACTGTGGGAGTCAGACTTGTCTGTTTGAGCTCCTTGAGTCCAGAGGCTTAAGAGGCTTTTTTGGATACTTGGAGACCGTTTATTGTGTGTGGTTTTCAGTTTTTGTTTGTTACAGACCGTAGCTCCGACTCCCTTCCCCGTGCGGAAGGGAGCCTTATCATGGAGCGTGGAGCTCCTGCCCCCCCGGACCTTACAGGCGGGGGGCAGGAGAATGTCTGCCGACACAGCACCAGCAGAGCAGGGCAGGCGGAGGTCGCAGAGGCAGCAAGCCTCAATGAGACTGGCGACCAGGACAACAGCATCGGGAGCAGCAGCAGCGACGTTGGCGGCTGCAGCATCAGGAACAGCATCGGGAGTAGCGACGCCCATGCAGCAGGCGACGCCGGCAGGGGTAGCAGTGGCGACAGGGGTGTCAGCAGTCCCGGCAGGTGGATCCGTGAAGACGGCGACATCAGCCACGGCGGTAACATCAGCGGCAGTGGCGGGTGAAGCCGGTCCGAAGGGGGGCTACGGCCGCAGGATATGCGGTTTCCTCTGGAAGGGTCCCTGCAAGCAGGAGAAAAGACGCCTTACCGTCATCGCTGCCTCAATCACCCGCAGGATGGGGCATCCGGAAAGCTGGAGAAGAGGTTGCCATCTACAGCCGGAGGATCGAGGCGGTCCTGGAGGAGTATGACCGGGCCCGGAGTTCCCTGTTCGCTATGGGTGGAGAGCTGCAAAGCGCTCGTGCCCGTAGCGACAGGGCCTCGAGGAAGGACCGCCCGGTTTTCAGCAGGCAAGTAAAGAGCCTCAAAAAGCAGATTAAGACCCTGGAAGCCAGGTGTGCGGAGATCCTGGAGGGCGCGGGGCCGTTCAGAGAGAAGCTGCTGAACGATGACCGCTTCTTCCGCAAACAGCAGGAGCGGTTGTTGAAGGATGGCCCCGCGTCCTCAGACAGCTCGGGAGAGGACGACTATTGTGAGTCAGACCTGGAGTCGGATGACAGCATGGCGGTACAGTATAGTCGGGCAGCCGTCCCTAGTAGCGGCAGCCTGATACCCACGTATACGCAGGCATCAGTGCCGGCAGTGAAGCAGGAAGTCAGAATGACAAGACAGGAAGTCAGAATGACAGGGCAGGAAGTGACGCAATCTCTCACACTCCCAGAGAACCAACCACTGCCCGAGACGGAGGAGGAGGAGGAGGGCGGAGTCTCGGGAGAAGGTGGGAAGCTGATGAGGCAAATCTACCAATTAGAGTCCCCGTCCAGAATGGACCAATTAGCATTCAGCATGTCAGATCTGGACGGGGAGGAGGCGGGAAAAGGAGCCAAGACCAGGAAGAAGGCAAGGAAGGAAAAAAAAAGAGAGATAGAGACATTTAAATTTGTCAGGTCGTTGCCTGGGGAGCATCATGCCGGGAGCTCAGCCCAGGTTGCGATGCCTCCAGGAGAGAAAAGGGAGGCGCAGGCACCTCGGGTCACGCCAAGTGGTGGGGTGCCCGGGGTGCCAGCAGTCAAAATGGCGCCTGATAGTACCTTTCAGGTGGTGGCGGACAAGGAGCTCATGGTTGCGGACAAGGCGCTCATAGTTGCGGACAAGGGCAAAGGCAAAGAAGCCCCCCCCTGCGGAGGGGAGTGGCGTAGGGAAACCTCCCTCCCTGGTAGGAGGCTTTAAAATATCGATGGCTTCCCCCAGAGTAAGGTGTAGGAAAGGGGGAGTGGCAGGTGGGCGTGGCTCATCCTCCTCCAGTGCTGATGAAGCCGGTGATGCGGAGGTCACTTCCGGGGCTAAGGGGGCGTGTCCTCCTACAACATCAGGTGCCGGGGTGACTGTGGATGCGGAGGCCGAGGTAAAAGCGGGGAAGCCATCAGCGAGTGGTGCAGCCGGCCCCGCTGTAAGAAGGAAGACTGCAGGTGTGAATGATGGACGAGTGGAGAAGCTAGTTAAGCAGACAGGTAAGGTAAAGGGGAAAGCGGGTGGGACAAAAGGGGTAATTAGTAGTATTCCTGAAGAAGGTGGTGTAGTATGCATGGGGGTCCAAGAGCCTGTAGTCGGGGAGGCTGCGGGAGGAGGGGCTATTACCATTGCTGCTAAAAAAAGTGTTTCTACTGCTGGTAATATTTCTGTTGTGGCCCCTGTGGTTTCTGGTATTTCTGCTGTTGTCCCTGCTGTTGTCCCTGCTGTTGTTTCTGCTGCTGTTCCTGATGCTGTTCCTGATGCTGTCGTTGCTCCTGTTGTTACTCCTGTCACTGCTCCTGATATTGTTGCTCCTGTTGTCCTCTCTGCCGCTGTTCCTTCTGCTGCAGTTGGAGTGACCCGGTCCGCGGCGGCTATGCCAGGGCGGACTGTTGCCGCCTCTGGTGCTCCGGTTGCCGTGGCTGGGCTAAGTAGTTCTGCGGGGGTCCCTGGGAGTGGCGCTGGTACTCCGGCAGCGGAGGTTGCTGCGGCCTCCGAGCCCCCACGCTCCTATGCCAGCGTCGCTTCTGGGGCCCCTGGGGGTGCATCATGTCTTCCGCCCGGCTCCAGGGACGGCGATTTGCAACGGCAGCTCCTGGAGGCTTTACGGGCGGGCCAGTCCACAATGACCATAGATGGGCAGTCGAGAGACCTTAGGTTCTGGATCGAGCGTTTTGGCCTAGGGAAGTTCCGAGAGGAAGGAGGTGAGACCAGATGGACTCTCCCTACACCCGGGCGTAGGGGGCCGACACGGAGGAACGTGGCCCGTCTCGTGTGGGGGGAGCCGGCCCTTGTCCCCAGAGGAGGGGGGTCGTGGAACTCCTACTCGGGATGGGTTTCAGGGCAAGCGACATCTTTGCCCTGATTCATCCTGTCTGCTCCTCGGAGTTTGACATCAGCTTTGTTACCCCGGAGGGCTTAGAAACCTTCTGGGGAAACTATAGGCTGGTGAAGGACGAGCCCGCCTGGCGTGACTTTATGGTGTGGGCGGTGTCACGCCAGGATAACATTAAGAAAGTGACCGTTTTAACTCGTAACGAGTCACTTTCTTATATGGACATCATGACCTGGCTGAACAGGTTTGGGGGAGGTCAAGGACTTCCCAAAGAAAAATCTCGACGAGTTCGGGATATGGTCGGGGGCCTGGACCTTCATGGTCAAATTGCGACACGAGGATAACTCGGTGATGCATATCCCGTCCTCAACCTTCCTTGGGAAAGACAGGATCCTTGTCTTCTACCAGGGGCAGCCAAAACTCTGTCACAGGTGCGGTGACCCCTCACACTTGAGCGCCTCCTGCCGTGAGCAGAAGTGCGCCATGTGTGGGGAGGTGGGCCATCTCGCGGCGACCTGTGGCAGGGTGCGTTGCCACCTGTGTGGTGTCCTTGGGCACCCGATCGGGGCGTGTCCACGGTCTTTCGCCAACACCACCCTTCGGCAAGCGGGAGCAGTTGAGGAGGCTGTCCCTGCTGCGGAGGGGGTGAGTGGGGGAGGAGAGACTAGTCTGCCAAGGCAAAGGGAGAAGGCCCAGCCACCATCAAGGGCAAGGAGGCGCGAGAGGAGGAGGGAGCAGAGGGAGGGGAGTTATGTGCCTTCCTTCTGCCCCTGGCTCTGCTGGGCCGGATCCTGATGCCGAGGCAGCAGTGGGCACGACCCTGGTTGAGGAGATGAGGAGACTGCAGAGGGAGGAAGAGGCTGACCAGTCGTCTTCTTCTCAGTACGTCAGTGCTGGGGAGGGAGAGACGGTCAAGCGGAGAAAGTCAC